>JAQQZZ010000001.1:714104-772428 GCA_030265115.1 Mopalia vespertina
CCCATAGACATAGAAACTTTAGTTTTTAAGACAGACACATCTTTATTCTGTTTAGATGTGCCGGTTAATTTCTATCAATCTAAGCTGCGCTATTTACAATTATTAGTGTGCATTGAACATGGATCATCTCCAGGATGTTGAATTGGAGTTCAAGGTAACTATTGTGAAAACTATTCACAGCTGAAAATGAGGCGCAGTGCCGAATAGCGCTCGAGGAGCTCCGTTTGATGTCGTAACCGCATGGAAGAGAACCCAGCCGTTTGTGATGACGGCGACTGGTGTAGCAGAACTGAGCCTCTTCTTCCCGTCTCTCGTTATTTGCAAATAGATCAGGTAAATGGAGTACAGCTGCCATATCCAGACTTGACTTATTAACCCTATCTCTGCGTCTAGTTCTCCGTATAACATAAACGAAAACAATTCCACATTTTAAAGATCATTTGAACCGTCGGCACTAAATTTAGAGTTTATTAATAGTTTTAGTCGCCGTGACACTACGCCGATTAACGACAAACACAAATACTATGTTGAAAACTAAAAATCATTTTTGGCCTCTCTTTGAATTTAACCCTTAATTAATTACTGAAATCGATATGAACGCTCCGCCTCCGAGTTTCATAAATTCGATATCTGGGCCACGAATTTGAGATTCTATTTATCCCTTAAATGCCACTTTTGTAGTAACTGCAATAAGAAAACTGTATATAGTTTCGCTTCGCTCGCAAAGGATCAACGAACCGCGTATTGATACGCATATATCTGGGTCAGTATAATGTGTTGTTAAGAGCGATCATCACCTGCGTTACAGAAAATAGTGCCGTTTGAAATTTAATATTGATTGCACTTAAATATGATAAAAAAAAAAAGTACAAAAACTAGTTTTAATTCGAGTCAATATCTAACAATTAGTCTCGGCAATAAACACAAAATAATTAATATGTTTGACTTCCGTATATATCAAACAGTGACGAGCGTTGCACTCTTTCTGTACAGGAGTACCAAACCTTTGTGAAAATTGATCTGAATCGAAATACAACTAACATAGGGCGCAATAAAGAAGAGTTAAATCTACTTTAATGAATTCGTTGGTGATTCTATAACACGATCACATTGGCGGATGGGTTCATTTTTATAACAGATATCGCAGGAGATCACCACACTGCAAGTCATCCACGTTTGTTTGGAACTGCGCAGTCCGTGTTAGTTGCAGCCTTCCATTGGTTGAATTGTATCGATGACCATAGATTGACCATAGACCATTGTACTCATTTATGGGATAGGCCCACCGCGGCTTTTAGCATCATAGGAACAATAAACTCGTCGTTTGTTGTTTTTCTCTTATGATCATTTGATTGACGCGAAAGTTCACCATATATCCACATTTAATACATAAGAATTTGTTTATTGGATAGTTGTTTTCATCTTAAATTTTCGTAACAATGTAAAGGCTGATCAGCCTGCAATGAAGTCGCCAACGTGTCGTCCAATCAATCAGTTTAAACAGAATACGTCACAAAATAAGAGGAAACGTGTTGGCCTATATGTCAATGTTAAAATTCGTGCTTGTTGTTTTCTATAAAACGCTGTCTTCTTGTTTAATTTTAAGTATAGATCAATTTAACCTGACGTGCTTATAGAGCTGTGAACGCATAAAACTTGTTTGATAGAATGACATAATAATGTTAAAACGCATTTGGTAACCAATTTACGTAATGTTCAATCTCACGAAGTGTTTTAACTTTTCAAGAAACATTACAATCGACAGAATGCTTTTAAAGGAAGGACTGATAAGATAATTTGCAGTAAATGTTCTTTGAGAGACTGACATGACAAATGGGGAGTGACAACAATATGTCAACATTTTTAAGCACCAGCCATTTCAGTCAAATGAAGCTCACGGCTTTCTTCTAGCTAACATTATGGGCTCACATTTATCAATATAATACACTGACGAATCAGAAAAAGAATATGAAATTAACAATGAACCATACTTATTAACGTTTACAATCACCAAATGTGAAGATAAATATTTAGAAACGCAAATTTTAAATATAATTCGTTCTTATTTTTGTGTTATTAAATACATTTTATAAGACGTTCTGGGGCCGGTTGCTCGAAGCGCTATTAAATTTAATTCGCTATTAGATTACGTCACGCCACGTTGAACGTCTATCTCTAAACCTGTATTAGCGATTTAATCTGGTGTTAGCGGCTTATCGTCTTTCGAGCAACTGGCCCCTGTACAATATATACCAATACTGACTAACGTTACATGGCGTTTGACAGAAGGTAAATGAAACGTGTCAATTAGATTGATGGGGAATAGACATGCGCATCTAGTGATACACATATATCATTTCCTGGAAAGTTGTTCGACAGCTTGACCTTGCTGGTAACATTTATATAACATTTATATGTCACATAATCTAAAAAGGTTTAAGAGATTTTAAAAAATACTCTTTACGTTAGAAAGCAAACAGAAAGAAAACAATCAGCGATTTTATGTATTTACAATATTTATTGTTAAATAACAACAACAATTACAGTGCTATACAGTATACCTACATATATCATACAATGGATCAGCATATAAACCAGTCTTATAGTTGAGTCCAAGTGTGCTGACTTCATAAACCAGTCTGCTATGACAATCTGCAACTTCTTCGAAGTCTACAGCAATAAATCCTTAGATACACAGTTCCAAGGCATAACACACGGAAGTGTTCCCATTATATCCATATCAGGGGGATCACCATATCCACAACAGGATAATTAACAAAGTCCTTGACGGGTATTTCCAGATCTGGTATAAATCTCCTCACGGAGATATCCAGACTAGGTTCAGAATTCAATGAAATATAAACACTGTCCTTATGCGTTACATATAGCCATTTCATCAGTTTACTTATCTCTATATCCGTTGGCATGGCTGGCTGATCACTCTTTAGACTGAGAAGTGACTGGATTGATTGTGACCGATACAGAATAACATCACATAGAACACTCTGGATCCTGCTAAGGGTCAGAGAAACAACTAGAACAATGAAAGTAAAAAAGTGATTGACCTGTAAAAACTGGGTCACTATAGTTTCTAGCAAATTCACATGTAAACAAAGATTGGTTACTATAGGGCTTCTGGAACATAAACACTGCCTTGTTTACATATAAAGATACTGAATCTATTTATAGCCAATGACCTAAATCATTGAAAACACAGCTTGAAAAAAACATGTATATGACAATACACAACTGATAGTTCCACTCCATATTTATGTATGTTCAAAGAAGAGAAACCTTTTGATTTTTCCATACCAGAATCGACAGTGTGGCCAGCAAATAAAAACAGCATCATACTTTCGTTTCATGAGTGGACCATAATTTTATACATAGAGACGAACATTTACGATGAAAAAAAAAAAATGATGTCTGACATTTTCTCTGAGTGGAAACAACAACTGGTCCCAACCTCTCTTGGACGAGGAGGCTGAAATGAGTATTGTATTTAAATATCAGTTCGTAATGGTGCATTCGGTAAATGACGTATGTCTACGACATGGATTGGTGTCACCGGAGATAAAATTCATTCAAAATTTCGAACGAGCTGGCTGGTGATTGGTTAACATCGGTAGCGACAGTCAATATGACAAGCGGCTTGGCTATTGTGTGTGTCATAGAATAGCGAAATGTGAATACCGATTACTCAACTTTACGAAACTTTTCTAAGTAAAGAGTTTCCTTCTCAGACGAAAACCAGCAATGAGGACGTCTCAGACCTTAGTTGTTTTGCTTGCCAGTCCACGGTACCGTAACATTCTTTTTGTGTATGGTTCTCCATGGTTACCATAAAGTCATTGCAGGTCCTAGGGCACCATTAAACCTACTGGAGTTGTCTATATTTGGAGACAATTTTTATTTTAAGGTTCGACTTATTTCAGTTTTATATTATTCCATACATTTTAAGTGTCTTATAATACTCTTATTGTCATACTACATAGTCATTTATACTATGTATTTACCGACTTGATCTGCTGGTGGTGTATATTCCACTGACATGGTTTCAGTTGTTTTCTTTTAATAAAATGATGTGCTCTTTCCTTATGTTAATAAGCGTTTCTTGAACATGCTCTATTTCATTATTTTTATTACTTATTTATCCCTCACCATAGGTTATGCCGTAAATACTTCTAATGCGCTTATGTTTCTTTTATACCAGTCCACGTTTGATTTGCTTGATTAGGGTTTATAACGTGCTTAAATTTATTTTACTCATATGACGGCGTGTCAGCCCAATAAGTGAAAGAAACCACCTCAACAAACAGAAATAAGACAAGACAAAAACAGAATACAATTTAGAGACCTCACAATCACATCGGCTTCATGTTGCTCGTAAGCACTGAGTGCACCAGGACAACCCTCAGTTAAAGGGCGATGTGAAGCCAATCTGTTTGGGATGTCGCTGTGTTACGTCCTGTGACTGTAGGTGGTTTCCTTTACCCATTGGGCTGGCACGCCGTCATGTGAGTGAAATAACCTTAAGTACTGCGTTTAACCCCAATAAAACAAATCAAACAAACCCAACCCTCCATCAGGCAACGTTATATTGATCTTGTTAGTCATTGAATATTAAACTCGGTTTTAGATTAAATTTCCTTCAGTAATGTGCAATGATTGTTTAATGTGTAAATTGTACAACTTATTACCCACTATAGGCCTACGTTTACATCAGTATTTCAATTTTACCGACAGGCCGAAATAAATATATATTTTTTTTTTATAAAGTTGAACCTACCATTGGATTTTGAGACTCACAACTAACCCATTTCTACCCAGACTGTTGATGCAGTCAACATCCAAAACCCATCCTTTACGATATTTTTATGCTGCTCTTAGATAACTTAAGTATACTGTCAGTGTTGATTACATAACTCAGTCTGGTACGGGATATTCATCAGTCAAAACAAACTTTCCAACGTCTGACAGTGACGCGAACATGCGGTTATATACTAAGGTCAACACAAAAGCTTTGTTCAGTGACGTAACCAAGTGAGGTTTTCATCAAGCATGTCAAAACATAGGTGGGCCGCATCCCAGAGTTTAACAAAGGTCAGCAAGGTCGATATCACATCCAGCTACAGTTAATCAAGGAAGCTGCTAACACTTACCTCCCCTGTTTGACTTCATATCGTTTTACCCCACTCTCAATGATCCGTTAACAGGTTGCATGACATTCTTGTTAACCGGATCGTTCAATCATTTTCCCAAAACGTTAAAAACAATAACCACACGTAAAAAAAACATTTCTGTTTTAACCACAGATGCCAAACGGTACAAACGAAAAGAGTGTTGTGCGGAGTAGTGAATTCATTTTTTGCGACGAGCATATGTCTTGCAATTAAGACGTCTTAAACACAATAGCAAACGAAAGCGTGGGTGTACAGATAAAAATAAAAGCCGGTCCGTTTGTCTACAAAATGTTTAAACTATGTACCGTTACTTGTGTTTGCATCCTCGGTATAATGTTTTTAGTTACAATGTAATTCCCAATTGTAAGACCAATAAAATTACCAACATAGAGAAGTAATAAACCAGCAGATTTTATATGCATTCCCTATTAGTTTTAAAAGATGTTTGTTTGATTGGGGTTTAACGTCGTACTCAAGGGTATTTCACTTATATGATGACGTACCAGCCCAATGGGTGAAGGAAACCACCACTGGCAATAAACAAAGACAAGACGGGACAAATACAGGACAACAACAGGACGCAATACAGACACCACAAACAGATCGGCTTACTCTTCCCCTTTAGCTCTGATAGCACCAGGACAACAGGAAGCCCCATCCGACCACCCGCAGTTTTAAAAGAAATACGATCATTATCATGACACTACATATCTGTACAAATACGTACAATGGGCATGATGCTGAATCGGAGTAAGCCCAATTAACTGACTGTATAAACTTTGGTCCTGTTTAATGGTCCTACATGTTGAAGAACATTCCAACGGGAATACAAACTTAATAAATGTCTCTGTTGTATACTTGTCGATCAATAAAAGATGAAGTGTAACCAGTGTTGGAAAACGGTTACGGTAGCAAACAAGATAGACGAAAGAAAGTACAACAAAATTAATGATAATGTAAAATTTGTCAAAGACAGGGTGTGTGAAGGTGTTGTATACCCCACCCCTCAGAACACTTTAGTATTGCCTTAGTTTGTTTAAAAGAACGTTTAATCTTTTTTGACTTTGAAATGTGTTTAGAAAAACATTTTATAAAGACGCAATACCGGTACGCAAATAAATTGGGCCATTCTCAGGAAGTCGCCTCTGGAATCCAGAAAGAAGATCATCTGGTAAATTGTACAGGATGAATTGTTCAGATCTGACACAAGGTGCATGTTGTTCCTCCCCTTAGCCCTTCTTGTAGATTGAACTCTCTGCATGGTTTGATTACAGGTAACCTTTTTCATGTTTCATCTCCGTGCTATTTTATGCGACACAACACAACAAACAATCCACCGAAAGAACTCATTATACTAAAATAATATCAGACTTGGCAGACGTGGTTGAAGAAACCGATACGGTTTATACCGCACAACAGATACCCTTTTGTTGTAGGCCTATCCTTTCCTTCGTTGTTGACAGCTGATCCCTTATGTAATCAAATTTCTAAATACGATATTTCTGAACGAAATTCAATTGACATGTCTGGTATACAGTTTTCTTACATGGCCTGATTATGAAAGCCGATAAAAGACATCTCACTGCCACGCCGTTCCAGAAAGAGGACCAGATAGTGAGATGGCCGCTGCAGTTTAACAGAACCTGTAGGTGCAGCCATTGCATTTTCTAGCGGTGTTACCGTTCGGAAATATCTAATTTGCTCTTATCATCTTTGTTTTTTTGGGGGGCAATTAAGTTCACTACTGGCAAAGGCAATTTCTAGATAGCAGTATTATCAGTGTAATGTAGGCTTTCCGATTGATACCGGGATTTAAGCATTCCCGAATATCTGTCCACACACGGCTGGGTTTTTTTTAAATTAAACTTATGACACACACCGGGGCGTATAATCTGTTGTGTAAACGTCAACCCATTCATTTGTTGATATGGTCTCAATAATTTCTACTACCGTGATGGGACAATTTATTCGCGCAACAGACGAGCTTCAAGAAGTTATGATAGAGTCGCTTGAGTATCGTATTGGACATATCATCATCAGAGACTATTCATTTGACGTTTCACACGTGTGAAGCTTTAGGTCAAGGGATATGTCCATCAGACTGTATGGCAGTTGGCTAGGGTTCACTGCCACCTCTTCTCAAACAGATATCAGAAGAGTCTTTCGTTCGCTCATGGCGGCGCGGACAGATATGTTTCAAATTTATTTTTCTATCGTATTTTGTATGGAAGTGTCGCACACATTAAAATACTCACAAATACCCATTCATTCACTAAGCCTTTTCTTGTTAATTATATTGTCTGTCCCTTTAAAAAGGATTCAACTGAGTTATCGTTTCTCTGCTGTAAAGCCTTGTTGAGTACATTGTGAGTTAATAATTAATATGAATGTAAGGATATTACATAAAACACAACCTGTACAAGGATGTGTTTATCGCTGATAAAACCAACAGATCTTATCGAGAGATCTATAATTTGTAATGTTTTTAATTTTGGTATAAGTTACAATTGCAGTTGGTTGAAATTAAATATTTAATGATTTCATAATGTCCTGGGTGTTAATTGGAGTTAAGACAAGCTGCTGTATAAGTCCTTCATATTGGAAAACGAGACGCAATTCCTGTAGAACTCAACGAAAGGTGTTTGGCGATGTAACTACTAATTGGATCCAGGTGTGTATGAATACGGTACATTGTAAACAAAATAACAGTAAATAATACGACGGTACAGCCGTAAATTTTGAACACCGACCGTTGTTATTTCTTTAACGACAAAGATGACGTAAACTATTGCGTCATAGGATATCAATCCGGGGGCTTCAGGCGGCATGACCATCGCACCGCCATTTTCTCACGACCGACTCAGAAGCAGCAAATTCGATAATTATTTTGATGGTGATCTGTCTGAAGGTTAGCAGGCGATAAACTTTAAAAAAAGTGACTCTGTAATAGTATTTCTATTTTGTTTATATGAGTGTTCTGTCTGATCGAGGTGGCGAGTATCTCCATCAGCTTATAATCGTGTGTCTTTTGATTAACTTCGATTAATACCAACAACAACCCCATACTATAGTTACAAAGTAGCATGTATCGGTGTAAGCATTGTCCAAATGCTAACGTCCTGACACAAATGAAGTATCTATCACACTATCAATGGCATCGACATGATGCTAATATTAATGGTGTTGTAGTATTCTGTCACTTATATTGCATGCACTGACCATGAAAATATCGTTAAGTGCTTTGCTTTGTATAAAAGGAAGCCATCCTACATCTATGTTCAGAAAATCTACATATTTCGTCGTAAATCTACAGAATATCTGTTAAATAACGAAACCGCTGTAAATCCGGAAAAAGACGATTAGCTGTTATATAACGACGAAAGTTTGGCATCCACTGCTGCCAGTGTTTTCGTCGTAATTGTACAGCGAAACTTTTTACAATGTAGGGAATGTGGTATATTTGGTTGGCTTTGATAAATATAACCTCCCGTCTCTGGTAAGTCAGTGGTCTAGGAATTTACAGGGTAGATTTAGTACCACTGCTGTTTTATCATGATAAGCCTCATTATCACTGATTGAAGTTAAGTTCCCTGAACACAACAGAACTCATACCACCCTTTACGTTTATTGTAAACCCGTTTCAATAAGAAGAGCGATGTATGCGGGCTTTAAGGTTCATCTATTTTGCACTGCGTTGGCCGCACCATGACATCGCGCCGATGATTCAACGTAATGACATGCACAGAAATTGTGTTGACAGTTGCAGACATTTTGCTGCTTTATGTTGGCCACCCATGAGGATATCCCTATAGTTAGAACATTAAACCGACCTGGCCATGTGCACAGATTTCTTCTGCAACTTTCATCCAAAATCGCAGTATAAAAGTTGTATTATGAGTTATATGCTTGGGATGAAAAAGCACCATGAAATTTGACGTTTTTACGCAAGTCAATGTTAGCCATGGTTCAATTCGCGTTGATTTTCTGACAGGGTTCGTAATTTGATCATAATCACAGCTTTTTTTCCATGTTATACATGTCTAACCCTTACACACCCTTTTAGCATGCTAATAAAACCCTGGGGGGAAATAGCTGTTGTTTAGGGAAAGATAAAAAGCAAAAGTAGTTTTGGTTTTTGTTTTCTCAAATGTTTCATACTTTCCATCACATTATAAAAGCCACATTAAAGCCATACTTTTCCAACAAAATTTGCAATGAGCCCTAAACTGTTAGTGTTTAACCATACCGGTTTGCCATACAAACAGATTGGGGATGATCAAGCCCAATGGTTCCCGCTATTCCAAATACTAGTAATACTGATGCTAAAATCAGCTGGATTTTCTTTATTAATGTTACAATTTTGGTGAATAAAGAAACCAATCAAACAGATAAAACGTACATGGTCCGGTGTACAGTATACAAGTTTTTTCAGTTTCATCAAAATAATGTACCGATTGTTTCTCTTCAGATTCGCTCCGAGTTTGGAGAGACTTTGAGTGAATATGTTGTTTATTGAGGTATGTTGTATAAGCAGATAATTACCAAAGCATCAATTAAATTGTCAGGATTTGTCAGAGTATTCTCGTTAATCCGGAAATACCTCACCGATTCAAACGAAGTTGGCGACGCCTATTTTTTTGTATTTTTTGTACTTTTTGATGTTATTTGACGATGTAACCTTATTTTGTTTTAATCCAATTTTAAATATAGCGTTTTTGTTGTATGTTTGTTTGTTGTTTGTTTTTATTACAGTATTGTAACTTACGAACGATATGGGATTGTCAACATCAATTAAGCATGCCATTCATTTAATATGTATAGTTTCATGTGAAATTTACAGGAGCTCTTAAGTGGAAGAAACGTACAAACGATGGATAGGAAATGCAGAGGAAACAACTCCCGCAGCTGTTCCATTAGTACATGATATACATTTTAAAATTGAATTTAAGAGGAAGGCCTTATTTTTTTTTTACTGACGACATAGAAAATACTTCTAATAATTCTCCCCCGTGATGTCTCTTCATTCAGTAGACGCCTTTAGAAGTGTTTCTGTCTAATACTTGATACCCGTAAGCCCTTTTATATATTCATTATCAATTAGAATATTGGCCCTAATAGTTCTGTAAGGGTTAGTGATTATATTTGATTTAATAGTTCAAAAATCGATATAGATAATATGTTTTACATTGACTATCTTCTTTGGGAATAACAGTGATTTGTGTTTGTTTGATTGGGGTTTAACGTCGTACTTAACGTTAATTCACTCAGATGGCGGCGTGTCAGCCCAATGGGTGAGGGAAACCACCCTCGACATAAATGGCAGCAAATATAGACGAGACAGGACAATGGTAGGACGTAATACAAAAACATCACACCCAAATCGGCTTCATGTTGCCCCTTAGCTCCGAAAGCACCAGGGCAACATAAAGCTCCCTCAAAAACCTCCGCGATTGGAATCTTGATCAAACGATGCTGTTCATGCTAATAACATTATTCTCGAATAATACATTTAGTCTGGACTTATACTTTATATCTAAACTTTTACATGTCAATCAAACAAGATGCATGTATTTGCTAGGTTGCTATTATGGATTATAAAGTGGTTGAAATACGTCACGGTTTTACGATCTACAGCCGACACATTATTACCAAGTTCTAATTGAATATAACGAGGAGGTCGTTCAGTAAGCTTTGCCGTGCCACTATGTGTCACATGTTCCATAATATGTCCTCAACCATAACGGTAACGTGGAGTTCACGAGACACAAACGCCGCGGGGAGTCTTTAAGCCGTCAACCCAATTTTTTTTTTTTTTAACGCCCTTTGTCACATCATTATAAGACTGACAGATATGTAACACCTCCACAGGCATTCCATACGCTAAACAACTGCCATCTTAGATACAGCTAAACCACTAAACTAATGACGACGGACGACATGCAGAATGGTGTGTCATCAATATCGTAACAGCTATAGTTATGTATCTCCCGTTAAACTTTCTTGGGATATAAAATAGATCAGCTGACTGGTTTCCGGATACTTCTATCCAATAAACCAAGTCATTAATGACACGGGAGGCAACATGGACTTTGGCCACCAGTGTTCCGTGGATGAGGCCGATCAGTCAGCCGGCTTTGAAGGAACTGTCTTTGACAAAAATTTAACATAATAACACAACATGGAAAACCAGCGATTTTCGACTGGCTGTTAGGGTTAACCTTAAATATATGTCATTATTTTATTTTTCTCTATCTCAGCATAATGAAAAAAGACTACTTTTATGTATCGGAAGTTACATCAGCTGCTTACAAATATTATAAATAATGGGGGCTTACACAAAATTTTTTTACATTTTTTACATTCTGATACTAAAATATTTCGAAACGGTCGCAATAAAATACCACAATATACGTTGAAGCTCATCAATAACGAAGCTGGGACCAAAAATCATGCCCCAAAAGGGGCTGCCGTTTGTCGTTGCACAGTATGCCTGGTCAATAGAGCTTAATGGTTATGTTACCTATTTCAAATTTAAATATAAATACTCATATAAAGATATGAAATTAAACAACCCTTGAAATATCCAGCAACCCGGCTAAGGCCATGCTTATATAACATAGTTAAACTGTGAGGAGATGTGCAAAGTTGCGAAGCAGATTCGCGCATCACTTCATAGCTTCGTGCATCACTTCCCGCATCGCTTCGCAACTTCCCGCATCACCTCGCCGTCTTACTAAGTTCAATTAGCATGGCGTTAACCGGCTTCCTTAAAACAATGTATTGTGTGTGTAAGCCCCTCGCACCCTATTGTTAAAGTCATTGTCTTTATGAATAGCTGACGTCACTTCCGGCATTTAAAAGCAATTGTTCTCCGTAATGCTGAGTTTGAGAAAATTAAATACTGACAAATATCTCTAAAATTAGATGAGCAAGACCCCGAAAGCTCATCGAAATAACTTGTTCTCCCCTTGAAGTCAGTGTGATTAACCCATCAAACAAATTGCCTGATTTCTGTCACTTTTTTAAAACGGGATTGTCGTGTTGTTGATTGCTTCGCACTTACTTCTACAAGATATCACATTGTTTGTCTTAAGCGAGCGTTAAACAACACTATGTAGTTCGAAGGAGACTAATAAAAAACATAAAAGCCAGACCACCTATAAAGATTAAATTTTCTAATCTCCCAAGAATTGTTCATAAGTCAATACATCAAAGTTATAGTAACAGAAAAAGCTGATAGTCCCTGATTTGCCACCATTCATACGTCCCGATGTACTCCATCAACGATACATACTTTTTTGCTCAAGCCTATTGCAAAGGAACAATTGATAAACGTATACCACTCGTACTGGTTGTACGTCCCGGTGATATCCACTGCAATGTTTTTGCATAGTTCGTTCAAGGTTAACCGCCTGCCGTTTGGAAGTTTTGTTGTTCTTGCTACGTTTATTGTTGTTGTTATTTGTCGATGTTTGTTGTGTTTAATTTTCATCCACAATCCAGTCAACTACTTGCGATTTCAATCATTCCGATTCTAAATATCGCGATAACAAGTCAATAGTTCTTTGTTATCTGTTTTGATATAATTAGACCTAATTGTATAAGTCGTATATATTAGCAATTGTTGGGTACACATTTAGTTTATGATACAATGTAGGTGCGGTGTGATTTTCCGAGTGAATGTCATTTTACAGACTTTGGCATGGAAACCACACGCTTTAAGCTAGGGAGTTCTGAGATAACTACTGTAGACGTACACTGTCACTCTGTATTACATAAACTTGTCTGGTATTGTACTATCTTTTACAAGACATACTTAGTGTAATATCCATCAGTGAAAACAATCTTCCCAGCGCCTTACTTTGAAGTATACATACGTGGTGAAATTCTGAGGTTGACCCAGACGCTTTTCTCTGTGACCTTTCTAAATGAGTTTTTCATCTTCAATGTCAAAACTTATTAGCCCCATCCAATTCAGCCAGATATACAAAATACTACTGTCAGTGAGTAATTTTAACATGTCTTGTTTCTCGATTTGAAGTTTGTTTCTTCCTAGTGATCGGTAAAATCCTGCCGCACACAAACGATTGTCCGTCGGCGACTAATTGCAACGGATTTTCCGTCGGCGACTGCTTTTGCCGAACACGGTGCGATTCTGAGTGGTGATTCTTCCAAAATCATCTGGCATTTATTCCACGTGTCTGACACTTGGTAAGATGGCTTTGATTGAAAACTGCATGGAAATTTAAGCTTCGATTTTGATATTTTTATGGCACAAGCGACGGAGCCAGCTTATTACGTTCGTCAACAAAGTCTTACTTTACCGATTGGAAGCTTAATGCTGCGATTTTCCATCGCAGGTTTGCCGCACACGAGGTAATTTGTGCCGACGAATTACAATATATCAAACAATTGTTATGCCTTGCTACGAGACGCCGAAAGTGTCAAGTCGCGTCGAAACCTTGCCACACAGGAAGCGATTTCCTTGAATTTTTCCTAGTCGTCGACGGAGAATCGCTCGTGTGTGGCGGGCTTAACGAACCAATGGCATTCTCGTTGACAAAATCTATCAATCATTCATTGTCTTACTGAACAAATTAGAGGTATAGCGGGTGATGCTATATACATGTTAATTATATGTCCTACACAGCGCAATGTAAATCAGTTGTATCCGGGTTGGCAAGCACAAAACTAAAGATAACATCAACTTTAACCGTATATCGCATATAAAATATATATATATTAAAAAAAACAGAATTGTTTATTCTGTTCATCGCAAGATAATATTCTTGTTCTAATTTTTCCACACCTGGTATTGTGTGAAGGTTTATGGAAGGTGATACAGACCACCTTCCTTCTGAGGCATACCAATGACATTATTTCCAGACATGAACAGCTCGCGGCTGTGGTTTGGTGGTTAACGTGTCGGCTTGCTAATCCTTCTTCGATGTACCGTCCACGGGTTAGAGTCCGCCTGTCGATCATCAGTCACCAAATGAGTCACGCGTTGCGGCGCCGGCAATCGCCGGAGTGTTTTTTACGAGGTTTCCCTGTTTCTCTGTTTCACAGCGTATCTAAGTAAGGAAGACTGTAAAGTCGACAATCAATGAACACAAACTTAAATGACATAACCAATAATAAATCAGAAGTTGCGCTCACGGAACTCTACCCCTGCACGTAGCAGCAAATTCCTGGTTATTGTATATACGTTTCATGCATATAATCCTAGATAATTACAAACGTTTTGTTTTGTTTTGACAATGGCTGTTAATCATATGGAACCGTTCCTTCAATCACAGCCTGTCGTGCTGTCTCTAAGTGGGTCAAGAGGAACAGAGAGAGAAACGTTGATTGGCTGGTTGATTTGTGGCCGAATACAGAGACGTTTGGAACAACTTGAATGCGAATATACCAACGTTCCGCACGTTATCGTGATGTATTCACATAACGATTCTTATATCCAGAGACCAATACAGATCAATAGAAGTCTCTAAATTAACTACCGGGAAATCAGAGATCGACTTTTGGGAACCTTGAAATGTTTTTTTTTATCATTTTCCAGGGGTGACGCTGATATGTCAGTGTTAGAAAAACCTAGTGGATCACATTTTGGAAAAAGAAATCGATTGTCGACTCATTTTGCTAATCTCTTACCCTTCACTACCCCAGCAACTAGCCCCTGATAAATGTATAAACCCATGTTTCCATCTGCTGAGGAACATCACTGTACAACAGATCCTTTTTCTATGGCACTTCACAGTACGTTTAAGTAGAATCTGCCGTTGAATTTTCTGCATAAAAAATAGAAGTGTTGCTACTTACTATTGACGCAGACAGTAGACATATAAATTAGATAGCCTGAGCATCTGGCTTTTAAATGTTTAGAGTAAGTGTTACAATGTTACCGTCGACAATGTACTGCTTTCGATGCTGTTTGAAAGACGTTTCGATCATAGTTAACAGAGAGATTTACACTTTTTTGTTGGAAGTTGAGTTAAATTTTAAAACGGCAACATCGATTTTGATCAAACAGATTCAATTGTATTTATTTGCCTTAGCAGTGTAGTATCGTGTGTAAAACGTACTTTTTTTATCGGGTATAATTTTTGAAAGAGACATATAAGACACAAGGAAGATCACACAATGGTGAAATAGGAATGTGACATTGTGGTTTTAGGATGATTTTATTTAGTGGTGTCCAAAGAGTTCCTTTCGTTTGTAGTCCCCCTGTGTACATTTTCATGTGTTCTGAAACAATTGAACGATTGCATATTAGATGTTTCACTAGCCTCTGTATTGGACCGTGGCACGTCCATTAATCTAGGCGTCAAATGACTTATATATCTGACTGTACTAAGACGACCTAGGATTCACAGACAACTCAACAATCACATGTTTTGACTTATATGATCCATAGACGTTCAATAGCGTTACATGCGAAGGGTTTTAATTAATTTGACTTGTAAACCAGTTTAATCTCTTACTACATTCCTGTGACGTGACAGGTATGTGTTGGCTTTCTAACCATGCTTCTGTGGTATCACTTCATGACTCAAAAAACACGCCTCGTTTAATGCCAATCATCAAAACAATTACTTTGAGTTAGAGACACGAAACATGCTAGCAGTCTTAAAGATATCAACCAACATATGACATTTCTTATCACATTATTATATAAAACACTGACAGGTTCGGCACACCATTATAAACATGTTGTTTTTTAAGGTTGCTTAACGCGCCGGCAGTCGAGCAGCATTGCTTATTATGCCTATCACGATGGCTTAGAAAAACAAAATGAAGCGCAATGCCTTCAAAAACAAAATAATGTATGTCTTATAAACGAATTCTGGCGTCAATTGATTGGTTGATTGGCGCTGAATATGTATTGTATAAAGAAGTCAGGGGCCCGGCAGTGGGGCGACCGAAGTGGAGCTTCAGGAAGCTGCGACAAGAGAACAAAACCATATAATGACCCTCAAAGAAGGGTGCAGTAGTGACCTTTCAGGAGCAGTGCACTCACTGATCTTTGCAGATCATTACATGATTTGATTCTCCTCTCGCCTGTTATAATCCACCCAATTAAATATGCCTATTACAGCACTATAATCTCGCTCGTTCTATCTGGCTAACATAAATTCACATTATGTCAGTTTATCTGTGTTTATGTCACTTTCGTTGTCCTACGGTCATGTCGTTGTTGATCGTATGTCACTTCAAACTAGTCATCCGTCATCAGTTTCCTAATTGCCAAACAATTTATAGCGAATGCATTGAGACAATTGACAACTTCAGAACAAGCATGTAGGAGTTCAAATAGTATCATGTAATTGTAACGTAAAATCTTACTCGATGACTTACACAAATAAAATAGATTATGGTGTTTGTAAAAGTGTTTATCTCCATTAAGATACAAATAGAGAGTTCTTAACGACTTAATGACGAGCATTCAATCGAAACACAGGAGCATCATTTTGCATGAATAAATCCAATGTATAAAAAATCCCAGCCCAAACTGGTGACAGAAAATGTAGGGGTTATAAAACCGTAGTTTTCTTACTGGATTGCTGATAAATGAATTTAACAAAGGGAAATTAGGATTGATTAATCTAATTTACTTTAAAAGGTTATAAACCGTTGTTATATTATGTTTGTTTGGATGGGGTTTAACGCCGTACTTAAGGTTATTTCACTTACACGATAGCTTGTCAGACCAATCAGTAACGGATAAAAACCACGATCGATGCCACTAGCAACCACCCAAGACAAGACAGGTCAAATACAGGACAATAACACACTACAAAGACATCACAAACAGGTCGCTTTCGGATTGCTCTTTGGCTCGCTGAGCACCAGAGCAACAGGAAGCTCACTCCCAACCACTTGCGTTAAGTTATGCGTTACATATAAGGAATGTTGAAGTTATGACGTCATACAAAAATAAGGACTCCATGAAATCATTTGCATTGTCAAAAAATGTAGTCTTACCGGATCAACCAGATACTAATTGAATTAGCCAAAGCATATAGTTTGTTTGTTTGGTTGGGGTTTAACGCCATACTTAAGGTTATTCACTCACAAGACGGCGTCACAGCCCAATGGGTGAAGGAAAACACCCTCGACGCCACTGGTGAACAAACAAAGACAAGACAGGACATATACAAGACAATCACAAAGCGTAATACAAAGACATTACAAACAGATAGGCTTCAAATTGCGCCTTAGCTCTGAGAGCACAAGGATAACCGGAAGCTCCCTTTCAATCCTCCGCCCATCGCATATATAGTTCCACAACTATTATGTCACTGTCTACGGAAGAACAAGATGTGTGGTGACTGTGGCTTTTATTCATGGACCATTCTACCCAATCGTCAGCTTTGAGGGGTTACGTTGTTGTTATCAATCTGTCAGTTAGGTAATAGGCAATAGTTAGGTAATAGCGAAATATATCTCACGGCAACAAACGTGCGCTCAAAAATACACCAGGACTTCCCGTCTGCCAAAGAGTTGTTTTGATGTTCGTGGATATGTCAATGTCAAGGGAAATTAGAATAAGGACTCAAGGTACCTTCAGGTGTCATTTTATACTTATGTTATTTAATGTATTTTTTTTAAAATGTAATCAGACTTAGTTCAAAGTGTTCCTCAGTAGTAAAATCAATTAATAAAAGATAAATGACAATTGATGAATATAGAGAATGTAGAATATCCGCACTGATATCTATTTTGTTTTCTCAAACGAGTTGAGTTGTTTAGCGATTCAGGACAATTACCGTGAACTGTGTACGCCATAAAGATAAGATTAATTTACAGATTTTACAGAAATCACAGGGTGCGATAACCCGGGGAGTTTCTTAAGTCATCGTGCCTGAACTGAACATTCATTTGTTTTACAAAACCAATCTGGTTTGAATCGTGTACATATACATGTATACGGTTTTCAAAACTATAATTGGACGTGAACAAAACTATGACAGCCGATTAAAGCAGTCTCGTAATCCCCCTACAGCAACAAGTTGCAAATACTGAAATAGAAAGTTGAACAGGGTACAGGATCAAGTGCACCTCTCCTTGTTAGTTGCGCGATGAACATAAACGTAAAAGTGTTGTCTCATTAATACTGCATGCGTCACATAGCTAGTTAATTGACTGTGTAATTAACAAGGGAATATTTATCGGGTTAAAATCAGCGGCTTTGTTTTGGTGACATAACCAAATAAATTAAGTATTTGAGGCAGTATTTCTGTCCAATCATACTCTACGAAACGATGATATTCTGGTTTACGGTGACATTTGTAATTATTCCTACCAGTTTACGGGTGACATTTGTAACTATTCCTTCCAGTTTACGGATGACATTCGTATCTATCCCTTCCGGTTTACAGGTGACATTCGTATCTATTCCTATCGGTTTACTGGTGACATTCGTATCTATTTTTAGGGGTTTACAGGTTACCTTCGTATCTATTCCTATCGGTTTACTGGCAACATTCGTATCTATTCCTAGAGCTGTACAGGTGACATTCGTATATATTCCTTCCGGTTTACAGGTGCGTTGGAATATGTCATTTTGCAACCATAAATCATCATCTACCATTTGAAGGCAGACTGAAACATTAGGATGAAGACTCGCCCTCACATTGGCCCTAAGTATTCTTGTGACGGAGATCTAGTTTACGCCATCATTACCGAAATGACCAGCGGTTTTAAAGAGAATTAAATAAAAAAAGTGTTGATTTAGGAATAATCAAATTTGTTAATAACTGTAAAAAGAACTTCATTACTCTGTATCTGTTATTACCTACCTTTTCGGTGGATTTATGCAGACGAAAATATTACTTTATAAGATGGTTCCGGTTTATGGCCAACTCCTCTATACCATACGTCATGCCAATTTTAATAAAATGAGGATAGGTGAGTATTTGTAGCCATAATGATCTCAGAGATTTAGAGAAGACGAAGCCGATCTGTTTGTAATGACTTTGAACTGTGTTGTGTCTTGTCGTTGTTTAGTGCCAATGACGTCGAGGTCGAGCACCTTTTCTACTTACTGTAGATCAGAAGGGAATCTAGGATTAAGCCCTGATGCACTGATGGTTTGTTTGAAATACCCTCGATGGTCATACTCAAGGATATTGCACTTATGTGATGACGGATCATCTATTTTACACTGTTCTTCTGCTTAAATACGATGGAAACCCGGGCGGAATGCTCGTAAAACCCACCACCGTGATTGCCGAAGCCACATCGTGTGGCTCACCGATATCTGGTTGTCGCCAGACGGACTCGAACCCGTGAACGATACATCGAAGTAGGATTAGTAGGTGGACTCGCTAACCACTAAGCCACGGCCGCGGCAGAAAAATATACGGAGTTCCTAAATTGATCTGCCTGCCTCAATTGGATAGGTAACTCTGAAACCAATCAATGGATATCGAAGGAAAGCCGTTAAACCCTCATTAAGCGAATAGAGTTAACGTTACCAAAGCTTTTTAAAAGTCAAAAAATGCCTGTTGACACGAGCAGAGGTAAGACAAGTGGAAATGGATACATTTGACTTCGAAATGTTCAAAGAAAGTCGATTGGCACAGAGACACTTGTGTACAGTTTTACTTCATAGCTGTTCCCACAGCTACATGTAGATAGAGAGCTGTAGCAGCATGAAGTGTTGAGTGGTGTTGGCGAAAGCCTTACTGATCATTAGAAAGAATGGTGAGGGTTTTTTGGGATTGGGGGAAGGGGGACGCTGACACCAAGTGACAATGGCCCTTAACCAACAAATGACAATGGTCGTTAAAGCAGCAAGTGACATGGTTGATTATAGCAGCAAACGGCACTGGTGCTGACTGCAGCCAATAACATTGGTCCTTTTTGCATTACGGTTATCATCAATGGCAGACTTAAATAGATAACTGATGTTGTGTTACTTACATATGTAGAATCTAACAAAATACAAAGCAGTGTCGAATGGCCAATCTCAGAACTACTCCCAAAAACATTGAGCAGGTAAAAAGCAGTTTGATTTCCCTTGATCCAGCGTTTAAAGCGCATATTGATTGGATAATTAAGCCAGTGATCTTTCATGAACCAGTTACGTGTCTTGAATTAGGTTGAGAACTGTTATGCCTTGCGGTGTGTTTGTATGATTTTGAAAGGCTAATCATGAATACGTTTACTTCCAAATATCCGAGTGCTTCGGATTAAAATAATATTGATAACTAATTATAATGTTCACGTGCATTTCTTTGCTGAATTCGATTTTGCCTTGACTGAATTTATTTGTTGCTGTTTGGCTTCCACTCTGTCCTTAGTACAAGTTGGCTCATCGTCGTTGTATATAACACGGTCCTCTTTAGAAGGAGTATTATTGAAGAATATTCATGCTGTCAGCTTAAGACGAACATTGACTTTCAAACAAAGCATATCCGTATAACATCTGCAGTATACTCTTGAAAAGTACACCGACATCGTATAAGTGAAATACCCTTGAGCATGGCTTAAAATACCAATAAAACAATCAATTTGTTGACACCAACGTGGGGGTTATATTTGACAAATCAGACGTTTCTAATGCGATATTGAGAAATTCGGAATGTATAAATCTTTCCCGGTTTCTGCTAAAAATTGGGTTATGAACTATCATGTATTATATGTTTTTTGATCGAAAATGATTGGTGTTAAACTATATGTAAAGGTATACTGACTGCTCTATGATGTGCTCAAAATACTGTGTATATATAGATATAAATTTATTCAGAGACCTTAGTTCGAATCCCGGTGAAGGCGAGAAAAAATGTCTAAATTCCATTTTTGTCTCTCTTTCTCTTGTATTTTTGTTCTTCGTTTTGTTTTAGTTGTGTGTTTTATTTTTTGTCACTTTTTGACAGCAAGACAGACAACAGAACGAAGCGTCACAACAAAACCCTTTTTTATGTAGCGTCTCTCATAATCTGATCATTCTACAGGAAACGTGTCCAGAGTTGAAGGACATTTGATCGAATTTTAAGACGAGTTTGGACAGGTGAATTCTACCCTTTGACACCTGTTCTTTATTTCAACAGCCCGTCACTGTCATACTGTCGAGAGTAGGTGTCGGCTCTGTATCATTCTACAGTCGAATGAGCCTGTATAACGCAACAAACTCACGAAAGTAAACCATTTGAGAATGCTTGAAGGTAACTACTATACAGTAACAGTGCATGTATTGTACCACACACAGATGTGGTATACCGCTTCATTTTGACCATTTTCAAGAGGCGTCAGAATATCATTATTAACAAATGTTACTTTAAGGAGCCAAAACACCAAACCACCAAACATTTGTTTGACAAAACTAAATTGTATACAATACTAATAGTTTCGTTAATAACGTGTTCTTACTCATTTAACACGGTTCTGTGACTGTTATCATTTTCAAATCTACACCTTAACACAGAAAAGGGTTACTTATAAAGCCAAGAGGGAAAATAGCTACATGTATTATTATTATTAACGGGTCGTTAAATCGGCATTTAATATGATATCCTGTTTACCGAATGAGATGAGGATAGCATGTTCCCCTTACTAGTGAATTTTACAAGGAACGATGCAATACTTATGGTTTCGTGTAAAACGTGTTCTTATATACTCCTTTATCACGGCCCTGCTACTGTTATTTTTTTTAATCAACACACGAATTTTGCTATGGTGCTCGGAGAGTTAAGGGGCAACAAGAAGCCGATCTGTTCATGCCTTTTTCTTTTTTCGTTATAAGATTGTCGAGGCGTTGAGGATGGTTACCTTTATTCATTCGGCTGGCAGAGAGTCATTTAGGTGGAAGAACATACGGCCTGGTGTTACACCCAAATCTAAACTGACAACCAGTGTCGTGATAGACACTTTTAGAAATGACTCTGGGCGCACATGACTTCCATGGACCAATAGTGTGGACTTCAGAACAATAACGCATATAGTACTTAATCAAACTTCCGCTAGTTCTAATATTAACATGTATTGCGGGGATTCGAAATGGAATTTGTGTTTATTGGTTTGTATGCCCGATGTCCTGGTCTTTTCTTTAGTTGAATACACACCATAAGAATCAGTTCATAATGGGGGGCTTTTATAACTTTTGATGTATACGACGTTTTCTGAAATCTTTTTCGTCAAACTTTCAGACAAATAACTTTAGTTAAAGGCGTTAAAATTCCAGCCATAACTCACATCCTACGCAATAATGGTGCGTTCAGCCACAAATAATAAACAACATAGGCTACATAACGACAATTTAGGATGACAATTAAGCACAAACATGACACAACACCCTGCGAACAATTGAAGATAATTTATTTGAGGTAAACTATACATGATTGGTGGATCGCTCTTGACCCATTTAAACCATAGTTATTTGATAAATAAATACACCAAAGAGAACTCAGAACGTTAAGTCGGGTATTAAATTTCCCGGCTTGAATACAATGGGGGCATAATGTGGTCGTTAAAATTTCACTGTGAGTAAAGCATTGTTTTAGAGTCTCTTAACCTGAGCAAGTTATACAGTGTAACAGAGACAATGATAACACAAGAGCTGTGTTGTTTTGGGGGTGAGAAACCAGCCGTTACTTTGACACCGTGTATAATTGTGTTGTCTCAGGACATTAGTGGAACAGACCTGAGGTGAGAACCACTAACTCATTTAACCTCATCTGATATGACTGGTCATGCTCGCTAACGAGCGAGGACGGGACAGACAACATGAGATAACGTGTATGGGATATATACCACAATTATCTAATAGTCCTTTCGCTTGAAAGACTGGGACATAAATATCCTAAAGGTATAAATAAACGGAAAACAAACCAGAAAAGGGTTAGTTATAAAACCAAGAGGGAAAATAGCTACAGGTATTATCATTAACGGGTCATTAAATCGGTATTTAAGAATATACCGTAAGTGTTGATTCATGCAATGATTGCCAAAATGATATCCTGTTCACCAAAAGAGATGAGGATAGCATTTTCCCCTTCTAACACATTTAACAAAGAGTGGCTATAAGTTACGACTAAAATAAAAGATACTATGCATGCATGGTGATTTAACAAAAAGTGACATTTAGAGAATTCATTTTGATTGTTGTGCATTAATTTAAAATGAAATCAGCCACCAAAGCATCCTGTTTAAATGTGTATATTTTATTGAAGTCGTATCTTTAAACAACCCTTCTTACATTTAGATTCAGAAAAGACATTCATATGTTATTCCATATGTCCATACGGAATTAACGCATTGACATTCGTAATTCTACATGTGAAAAGTGACATGCTTAGTTTAATGAAAGAGAATAATTATCATACAGCAATGTATTAGAATTCTTGTAATATAGCTTCAAGGGGGATATGTGTGAGGAGGGGATGGGGAGTGGGGATAGCCGAACAACAATCTGATCTGGTTTTGTTGTTGTTGCATTTGTAGATCTGACAAAATCGTATGTCAAATGGCACTGATTGGTTGGTCATTGGTCATTCATTGGACAACTGAGACGGAGTTTGTATGACTCTCACAATGCCATTAAGGTGCACCATTGGCTTTATTATCATTTATTTATGATTTATGAAATCACGTGACGTTAAAGATAACACGTTGGCTGACTGCTTGTACACGACCAGTAACGCGAGATAGTGCGGGAAAAGCCAATCCGTTTACCGCCGGATTATGCCAGAAAATAACGGGGAGCTAGTTAATATATGGTTTTAATCACATTAGCCTGGCACTGAACGAGGTTAGCTTCTGAGACAGTTGGATAGAAGGGATACAAGTAAAAGGCATGACAGTGAAAAAATATCAACGAATGATAACTTATAAATGCGATAACCACAGGGTTCGAGGTCAACTCTAACATTTGAACAAACGGACTTGTTATTCCTAACAACATCTTGATTATACTAGGTCAGGAGTTTTATTTCACTCAAACTATATCAAAGTCCTTGCTGTCCATTCAAGGTAAATGTATACCCTGGCTTTTACTTAAACGTTAGATGACAACCTCTTTGACACCTACTTAAACATGCACGTTTAGTAGAGAGTAGTGGAACATCACGAATACATGTATACTGAAAACGAAATAAAACACTCAGTGGTTTTCATTATGCATACACGAACGCATTGTTCAATATAACAGTTACATAGATATAACATATGAATTTATCTGATATAACATACCAGCCTTTATACACGATTAATAATAACACAATATTAACAACGATAATATGTGGAGACATTTTAAACACGCATGCTAATTAAATGGCATTTAAGGATAACATGATTAACTCCAACTTTTTCATCTATTTTTAAAATATATCTTAGAAATGTTTAACTGTATCGTACATAGTAGAATCGGCTCTAAGCCTCAGACACGGATATCTGTTTCTTCGACCCTAATTCTTTCTTATAGCGTTTTCACATTTGGTTATATTAAAAAATCATATTTGTTCAGCTTGTGCTGGTCATAGCAAACTTTGAAACAAAGTCGCCACAGTTTCAAGATGTCATGAACTCTGCACTTTAAAATACGAAACTGCGGTTCTAAAACACACGGTACATGTAGCTTCGTCTTAATAGGTCAAGACGGGTTGTCCTTTAGTATCAGTAAATGACAAATGATGTGGATGTCATAATGTCTGGGTATTTACATCCAGATATAACAGTGAATGGCCGTGTGTTTAATTGGCTCAAATATTTAAAATAAAAAATAAGTTAAAAACACTACGGGAAGGCAGAGACTCTATGAGCTAGTGTCCAGAACGATTGAAGGCTTTAAACACCAACGAGACATTTGTAAATCTATCCAAGTCTGTTAAATTTGCATATAATCTGTTAATGTGTTAATCAACTGTTTTTGAGTTTGGGTTTGAATTACCCTGGAACTTCCGAGCTAAAAGGGACCGACTGTGTGAGTTAGGTGGAATCAGAGGAGGTTCTGTTTCTTCAGATCGGGGGTCAGTTGCAACCACCAACAATCAGATTAGACAGCAAAATATATTAAATACTGTTTCTAATGTAGTTTTATAACCGTAAAGTTTTACTGTCTGTATACATCAACTGATAGAAATAAAGACACTATCCCAAGTTTAAACCCCGCTTCAATATTATCCATTCATATTTAAACGCCTGTCTGACTGGACCAATAAAAATGATGTCAAATAAGCAACATAGACGAAACTTGGTTAAGATTGGCTGCTTAAAAGTATATACCTTCTCAAACTCATTATGGTGACAAAAACAACAACCAGTATCTACATGTATCCGCTACGAGAAAGTACATTCTCAGCTGAACCAAAGAACAGATCATCTGTCACGGTGAAGGTATGGCAATTTATTCTTACCATTGGCAGTACTGGATTTTAAACTACTTATTAAGAATTGTCGTTCTATCTACTGGATATTAGCACTAAAAACACAACTGCTGAAATTCGTAGAAGTGCAGTTTACTTGACGTCTCTGCTAGCAATGTTTCGAATGCACGCAATTAGAAAGGGGTAGATCATAGTTTCATATGCACATCTTTATTTACAGATGTTTGTTCAGTATAGCTATTCTAGTATAACATCTGTGCATACACCGTAACTTATCCATATTGAGGTAAAGTTCATCGATATCTGTTCAAGGGATTGCTGGCGCAAATTAGCGATTGGCGTATTCGGTTATTGAAAACAAAAAGTTTAGTGGAAATGCCTTTGAACAAATATGGATGTTATTTTTATTTAAAATATTCGGAAATAATTTAGTTTTCGGAAGACAAGATTATATATTCTACATCAGTCCTATTTAAACGGTAGAAAATCATTTGGTATGGGCCATTACAGCATCAGTTCAGATCTATACTAAGTAAAGCATGAGTCAATCCCACTTGTAATTTTACTAGATAACAAATAGTCTGTTGATGATACTATAACAGTAAGGTCTGTTAACTATGCATTGAATATCAAACTCAAAAAATTAAATCAACTGTATATCGAGTCATTGTATATGCGCTACCACATGGTTAAAATGGCCACTGGCCATAGGTTGGTCATCCGATAGATCATCAGGTCAACTCGCAGAAAATGACCACCAGATGTACATAGCACGGATCTCTGTAAGTCACAAATTAAAATTCAAAAATAACATCTTGCTGCCTTTTACATTGGCCAACTTACAAGAATTAAGTCTTATAATGTACACTGTGTCTGCTCCTGGCACTGGCTTCCTGGAAGTCTCTTAACAACGTTTGTACAAAAACTGGCACAGATTAGCCCGAGCCATCCGTCCAGATGAAGTGATAATCTCAGGCTACATGTTTCTTCTACACGAGTTTGTACAGACAACAGATCATATGAAATGTAAATATATTTGCCCGTAACGTCATTACCAATAATTGTCTATGACGTCATTTGCACACACACGTCATCAGTTTCTGTGTATGAGTTCAGCTGTGGTGATGAGGTTTTATAACAATGGTCCATAATCCATCTCCCCATAATGATCACAGGATGTGAATGTACTCACTATGTCACCCTAAGGCGTCCATTGATGTACTACATTCAATATATCTACTCGTATATCAGAACTTCACATAATACAGCACTAAAGAGTCTACTCCAGCTATTCGGTACGCCCCATGCCTCTACAAGAACGTAACGCCCTTCCATTGGTCGGATACAGCTAAAATGGAGTTCCGGGCGGAACAGAGCTTTATTAAGCCGTGATACATAACCGCACATATTGCCTGACGCGTAAGAGTCATCGTCATCTTTCAGCTTGCTGTCTACATACACAACCAGTTTATCGAGATTCGATTGATAATCTTTATACTTTGTAACGTCCTCTGTGAAAGAGAAAAAACAAATGGTTGTGAATTAGTGGAAATGTATAATAGGTAGGCAAACGCAATGACCATCGGATAACCAGGTAGCCAAACTCATGACATTTATAACATCGATGGACACTGAAAAAAACATTAATAAATATTAAAACAGGGACAAATGATTATATCTTTTGAGAATGACAAAGGCAAATTTTGGTTTTAAGACAGAAAAAAAATGTGAGATAAAGATGCGATCAAAATTGGCACATAATTTTATAAAATCCAGACCTGTTGCAACACGTAACATGTCCAAGCCCTTCATCGTACATTTTTATACATAAATATAGCAATGAAACCTAATCAGTCAGCTTGTCTACCAAAATATTTACAGAAGTATTGATTTTCACCAATAGGTATTTTAGAATATGCTTTCTTATGAATGTAATATTCAACTCGTCCTTGACATGACGCGAATTCCTTTGTCCTTAGGTGAGTGTAACACACGATGGTAGTCATTTTTCGCATTTAAGAAAGCAACACTGTCAAAATTGATCTAAAATGTATATTTTACTTTCGGAGGTTTGTTCCCTTCTCATTCTTATAGCGACAGCTCCTGTATAGATAGATTTTTTATTGTCATTGGTAATTGTTTTGTCTTTTAGTTTCTTAAGGTGGTGGGGAGGAAGGATTGCAGAGCTATCGAGGTACCCATGCCAACGAGCTAAGACGACAACATCGGTGGAAGGATGTCTCGTGACATTTATTTGCCGGGGCTTACAGCTGGCATGGAGGTAATTTCTGGGGAATAGTTTGATGGGTACAATTGCAAATCAAATTTTGTATTGCTAGAAAGTTCCACGCACTGAAGTAATCGAAGACAGTCTATCCTAGATACGATAGTGACGGACAGGAGCAGTCACCCCATATCCAATTTTAGCTATATCATCTGTAGGTGTGGAAACTGGATAGTGTGTCTCGTCTACTGAATACAACTATTTGGAAGGTAACCATACCTAAGAACTTAGTCTAGCGTGTAAAGTCTTAATTATAAGGTATTAAACGGCCTCTATGGAATGTGGTCAGCGATCTGAGCTTTGTTATATCTATCACATGTATGCATCAGATATCCAATTGGAATAGCAAACAAATAGTTAGGCTATAAACACAAATGGAATTCCAAAGTGTCAGATGAGTCGTGGCCATTGTCCGGAAATATTTATCTTATTTATCTTAGTTCTAGTATTGCGCAAAAGAACACTAAATCAGGCTGCATCACCAGTTACATAATCCAATTTCTTATTCGACTAAGGCTACCTGAAATTATGTACTCTTAAACATTAAAAAGTTATTATACAATTTTTCATAAATTTGTGTTTCACTCCTGTTTTTTTTTTTAAATACATATGTATAGAGATTGTGAGACAGATATGTTTAACCTCGCTGACCTGTCACTTCACACATGATAAATGTTAGTAAATAAAACTCATATCTTCATTTAGACTACGTCATCACCAAGCGTGAAAAAATACAAGACATGACTCACCTTGTCCACTACCTTGCCATGTGTGGATTACAACACCAGCAATCTTTGCTTTTCTTCCTAAATCTACCATCCATACTGGATTGTCTCCGTACAGATTATCTAATATCGTGCAGCTGTTTAGGTTGCGATTAAAGTCTCCATCCACGGCACGCGACGCATGGCCATGTACAATTCTGTTCCGGATATGACGTTTGTAGTGTCGTCTGCTGTTTATCCAACTCTCTTTTTTGTATGCCAAATTTTCAACTGCAAAAAAATTTCTCTCATTATTATAAATCTGAATTAATATCATACATACGGTTCCGACAGAGTTATGAATAAGGGGTTTTAAAAAATATTATACTAGTGGATATTAGCGTACATCTATAGAGAAATATAGTATCTATAGTAAACTTTTAACCTGCAGTCTTTGTGATTAGAATTATCACGTTTTGTAACAACTTATTAAAATATGTCTCATATATCTTCAAAAGGAAGATTTATTCGAAATGTCTGTTCATTGTAACGTTTTTTATATGCAGTTATGGTTATAAGTCAAAATTGTTACAGCATGAGACAAGAATTCTGATTGAAATCACATTCTGATGTAACACAATACCTCGTCTCCGACAGTTCTGTTCAGCTATTGAGAGCACAAAGACTAACCGAAGATACCCGATACGGTTTCAAAGAGAGAAGGGTAAAGGGGCGTATGCTCTCAATGTTTACGACATAACAAAGGCCCGGTATGTTGAGATGTTTAACCGGATTAAAACCTCCGTCATCGAGTCGTTTTATCGGTGTTCTATTTATTGGTATCCTACTTACTGCACGGTGTGTCATCATTCACCCTCATGAAGCCCGAGCCACAGTTCCCTGTCGAGACAAGAACAAGACTTAGTGTCATAACCTTACGCCTCCTAACAATATCTTCAGGTGTGAAGTGAACATCACATTTTATCGCCAAACTCTTTGTGGCCGATATAATGCTGAGTGTTGAAGTTTAGTTCAGATTCAAAACAATTTGTTTAACATGGCCATTAGCCTAGATATGAGAAACTTTATTACACTCTCTATCAGTGTGAGATCACTTGTAATAAAATATAAAACCTTTCGTGTTGTTGCCTATTGGCTATAATTAAAAGCATTTACACATATGCGCACAATAGTCGCATACTAATTCTCGGGTAATCCGAACTTAATATCATTACAGGCTAAACATCTTTTCCCCAACCTGTTTAATAAAAAATAAACAGAAATTCCATGGGAAGTTTTGCAGCCATGGAATGTGGAAGAAATATGCTTGTTGAAAAATAACTCAATTACATGGACTAACAATAAAACACATTATTTATTTAATTGTAAGGGTAACGTCAACCTGTAACTAGATACTATGACTTAGCAGTTCAAAAGCAAGCCTCCTTTATGTTGTTATACATTCTTTATTAAAAAGGCGAGAGAAGGGGCAAGAATTCATACTTCGTTATGACAGCACAGGTCACTGGACCGTGACAAATGTCCCTTAACTCAAACGCTCAATTAGACATTTGAGTTAAGGATTCATGTATACCTGGATGTTAGATGCCAAATAATATGTATGAGACGTGGGACTTTATTTGGGTAATTACCATACTAAAAGAGTTGATATTAGCGGGGTTTCCTTAAATCACCCGACCTTCATTGTCATTCTACATACTTTCCTGAATACGATTGGACTTAAGCCAACTCCTTGCGGCACACCAAGGAGCATTTTGAACAGAAATCTTGTGTTGATTTTAGATATACTGTGTATATTTTAACGTTGATCTACTATCTTGTAAATATATATAAACCTGTATTAACTATGCCCACTGCCATCGCAATTTGATATTTGACCTTTTAACAAGTCTGATAAATGTGTCAAAAATGAAACATAAACAAATTATTTATAAGGACATAAATGCACCTTAACTTAAAGCTTTCTCACCTGTATACGGACAACCCAACAGTCCAACGCGCATGCTTATCTTCTGATGCCATTCGATTGGATGAAATCTGACGTAACGAGCAACAAACGGAGAATTAAGATAGTGCACTCTTTCCATGTGTTTGTCCATATTCCCGCCAAATTCCTGTTATAAAAATTGAAAAACATGAAGGACATCTTTTTTAATTTTTGACCGGAAGTCACACATCACTTCCGGTCCAAGTCGTAGGGTGCCTGAAGTCTAAGCTACTCATCTCATGCCATGTGCTGGTCGGGTGCAAGGGTTCCTCTAAAACAGCTACAGGGACATGCAGCTACAAGTAGCTCTGTGGGTCCGCTGGGTGGGTACTACCTGTGGGGATGTGCTGGGAGGAAATGGTAAAAAAAAAAAACGCTTTGGGAGGATAATGCATGGCGGAAGGGGTGAAATATGACGTCTCCTTTTTGATTCGTGCGTTATGCCAGACGTAGGGTCACAATGATTAGCATAAAGAAATGTTAATAATTAGTCAGAGATGACAGTTAGTTAGTGTTAAGGTCATGCACATGCGCATTCCAATGGTTAGTATTCTCCCGCCCAGGGAAAGCAGGCAAATTAGTCTGCCCAAAAAATAAAAGCAGATTTATAATAATGAGCCAAGATAGGATAAAGACTTCTGTTGAAATTTATGACATAAGTAAAAGATGTTTTAACTGAAAATCATGCATTATTTTTGTATTCATGCAATACTCATGCATTCGGTACCCATTCTTTCTTGCGGTAAGCTGAGCGTTTAGTTAATCTATATACATGCAGTAGACTTGTGGCCTCAGTGATTAGTGCTTACCATGAGGTCTTCCGTGTGGACATCAGGTATAAACTGATGAGTAGAAGTGTTAGGCGGTGAGCTCCACAACCAATGATTCTACAAAGAAGACCGGAACATGAACACAAACCCGTTACAACAAAAACGTTCATTTCCCTCCCTCACCATGGAGTATGAACGTGTTTTCGTTTTACCCCTTAAAACGAGAGCAGATTATCAGATTATATATAGTCACACCAAGTTATAGTATCCAGTCACCACGGCAACAGTATATATGAATATAGGTATTATTTCCAGAAAGTCCGGCCATATACCGGAAGTGAGTAAAGCGTCTCTCTAAAGACAAGAGACTCCCAGACCATTGACCTATGTCTGAACAACGCAATCGACTTCTTGTGGAGGACAGGGACCTACTTTATTGGGACTGAAAAATCAAAACGAAAAGTTAATACAGGTATCTTCAAAATTGAGGGATACTATTTAAATTATAAAGATGCTAAAATGAACTGTTCACTTATTTTCTGTCATAAGCACGTTTGGATTGTTTCGTTCCGGGTTATTTTTGCTTCAAATTTGCATTTACAACCGTTTAAGTCTAAATATCATTGAGTAACCGAATTTCTTGTTAAACATAGGTAAAACATATACAAATGATTTGACACATTCTGAATTAAGTTAAATGACAAACTTTGATATATTTAATCGTAATGAAACTATTAAAAATGAGAATTTAAAAAATATATTTAATCATAATGAAACTATTAAAAATGACAATTTGAACACAATAAGAGATGTCAGAGATAAAATTTGAAAATACATACATGGGCAACTACAATTTAGTATCTACTTCAGTGTCTCTAGAGAAGCTTTAATCGCCGAAGGCTACCCAATCACACTTTATTATCACGACCTCTGAACTCTGACCTGGATTTTTACTTGATAATTTTGTTTACCTTTGCGTCTAAATGATTGGCATCCTTGTAGAAGTACCAGACTTGCGTGTCGTTACTATAGGACACTTTGAACCTGGTTACCCAGTGTTTTCGCCTAGTGTCTTCGCGTCCCTTGGTCAGGATGCCAGTGACAAGTGTAGGTGGACCGACGTCTAGTTGAATCCATTGGTTCTCTGGAAACACACAACACAAACTATGTTTAAAGTATGAGGGTACAGTTATATATTTTGAATTAATGAAGAGAGAAAAATTTGCTTGCCTCCACCGGGATTACAGCCATATATATATTTATATTGTAGAGAAAAACATTTTGCACGCCCCAACCGGGATTTGCACTCGGGTCTCTGTCCAGCTCTCTAACCGACTGAGCTACAGAGGCGCAGGGCAGAACGACAGCGAATTTTCATACATATATGGTCCGTGCGTCTAGTTGGGATGGGATACACCAACATGGCCAGAGCGCAGATTCTCACCATTGAAAGACCGAGCTTGTGGTATAATCACCATAACATATATTCAACTAACAATAATATTTACTGTAACGTTGACATCTGATCGCCTGATTGTGAATCACAGAGCGATTGCTTAAATGACAATACAAAGAGCACGCAAACAGGCAATAAAACGGTTCATGCATGTGTTATCCTGTTTATTGGAAATCAGATCACTACAGGCAGCCTGGACCACACAGAAATGTAATATGTAGATTTGAACCCAAGCACCAATATTTTAATATACTGATACATGACTTCAAAGACGGAAATAATTCAAAATTAGTAACGGACACATGTCAAAATCATACATATAGTGTTTTAATTTAATCCGGTAATTATCGTTACTTAACAACTCGCCCGAGGCAACAAATTCAACTCATATAAACTAGTTATGAAACACATTTGGATAAACAAATTAAAGGTGTTCATTAATATGTGAAAAACATCAACCAGTCAAAGCGTGTATAGAACAGCTTCAAGGTATTAATTTCACGTCATGAATCTAACAGAATATTTCAGTTAAACACTAAACTTGTCCTGACAACTTTTACTCAAAAGAAAAATAACTTTAAAAAACGTTTTAACTTATAATACATGTAACTGTCGTGTAGATATAGAACACCCAATAAAACAAGTACCTCGTAACCCATGAAGAGATAATAAAAAAACCCTGTGAACCATGCTTGTAATGTTGTGTTTTTGTTTATACCATCAAGCAGGTCACGGGGTATGATTGGTGGTGAGGTCACAAAATACACCAGAAAGTAAGACACCTGGCAAATAAATCTCATAAATATATTCTTTAGATCTAATAGACTAAGGCCTATATGATTAACGTTGAATATGCCCAATCCTACTAGCCCAGTGAACCATGTACAAATTAACGATGTGAGGCTAATGCATTCAACTTGCTATCTCCAACACCTATCGCGATTTGTCCGCGATATTATCAAGCGAAAGGCTAACCAACAGCGCGGGCCATAAGCTTTTAATAGTTTGGTCAACAGCTATGCGCGTATCTATGGGAAAGATTGCTAACAGAGTAGTCATTTGTACATATCAACATTGACAGAGGAATTAATGTAAAGTCAATACAGAATATCTTTTCAGACGTTGCCAATCAAACGTATATTAGACCCACCCCAGTGATATAGCCAACAGATTTTAAAAGCAATATCAGATATGGTAATTCGGGGTTCCTTTCTTAATCAGCAAAACGGCCAGCCGCATTAAATCAGCTGTTTTGTTAAGAAGAACTCTACACTAAGCTTACGGAATGTAGCTGACAATTGACTATACTGTTAACATAGATTACAGCCACATTATCGCAACTCTGACGGAATGTTCTAACCATTGCCTTCAATTACAACAGATAAATACTGGCACGGCAATAGAATAATTTACCAGGCGTCTTTAGAGTTGTAAGTCTTTTAACAGCGTGTCTCTTGTTAAGTCGTGACGTATATCCTAACGTACTTTCACAATTGTAATGTCAGTTAGACGCGATAAGGCTGTTACAAATGTAACTTTGATTATACATAGTAGATTAATCCTTGGCTTTTGGCGTCATGTTGTTAAAGCTGACCTGGACATGTTTTAAAGGTGTGACGAATTATACATTAAATGCAAGGTCTAATTGTGTAACGGATTGCTGTTGCTCGTTCACTATAAAATTTGCTCTCCGTGACTATGAAAGTTACACCGTTTAGCAGGTTTATCAGGAAAGGTACGGGGATTGTGGCCTAAACCAATGTAGACATACATCAATACAGTTCCACTGCCCCAGACCATATATCTTCTCAGTCTGACTCTAGCTAAACTTCAGTGAGTTTTTAAAACCTTTAAACTGTCAGTTTGTAAATAAAATACAGTAAATTTGTAACGTATCGTGAAAGTATAAATATTTTGGTTCACTTTTTTAAAACGTTATATGTCTATAATATTTCATTGGACAGAGTAAATATTGCAGATCTCGATAAATGTGGCACTATAAAGTGATGTTATAAGAATGCCAGATGAGCAACAGGTCTTGGCCAAAGTAGCTACATTCAGGGTATATATACATGTATTTTCTTATTCTCTGGATTAAAATGTATACAGGCAAAAAAAACTACATATAGGCCTGCAGGTATGTTGTATTTTGTATGTGGCAGGTGAGTGTTATTTCAGATTGTTATTATTTATTATTGACATTTGACCTCTGGTACGGGTATCACAAATCAAAAATGAAATTTAAGCTGAAATTCAGACTAGTGGAGACGATCTAAAATCTGACAGAGATGATATTTTATCCCAGAATTTAGACTTGCGGGATCTAAAATCTAAAACGAGATTTATAATTTACACCAACATGATAACAAACCAGAAATGAGATTCAATGCAATTTAAAAATGCAGAAAAATAGTTAATGTTATTTCACTTATATGACTGCATGCCAGTTCACTTGAAATTGAGATTTGAGATTTGAGCTGGAATTCTAGCTTATGGGATCAAACATTAGAAATGGGATTTAAGCTAGAATTTTGACTTATAGGATCAAACATCACAATTAAGATTTAAGCTGGAATTCAGGTATAGGATCAAAGATCCGAAATGAGTTTTAACATAGAATTTAGACTGATATGAGCACAAAACAAGAATGACACTGAAACTGGAATTGAGACAGCTAGGATCAGAAATGTGGTTTAAAATTGAATGTACATTTATATTGGATAAGAAATATTGAATAAGATATTTGGTCGAATTTTAATAATAAGATCGCAGATCTAAACTGAGATTAAATTCGGTCTAGAATCGCTGAACATAAATGCTGCGTGTGTAGATTTCAGACCAATATACTCATAAATCCAAACTTGGATTAACACTACGAAATAGACAAAGGATCACATATCTAAAATGGCCAAATAAAAAAAGGTTGAATTACCGTCTTGTTTCTTTGAACACCAAGCTTTGTTGCTGAGTATATTCCCGTCATCGGGTTGACATGATCGTCGCCGTTTTCTAGAGGAGAATGATGAAGCAGTCATCTTTCCGTATGGTGGTAGTCCAATCGGTTCTTTGCACACTGTTGGTAAACAATAGAAATAAATCATACACTTTCTAATCCGTACGTTTTCCCTAATGGTTGAAAAATGATACTTTAGATGGACCTTTTACTTTATGGAAATGTTAATTTATCGATTAGATAACCTTGGAACATCTTTCATTTCCGCTTGTATGGGACATGTTCAATGTGATTATAACCACCAGTTGAACCTACAATTGTCGTAACTTTCGGCGCAAACAAAGGCCGGTCCCCACCTACTTACATTCATCTTCTTTTAATTCCTTGCATGCATTTGAGAAAAATACACTTTTAGAAATAAGGTTCGTTAAGGGTTCTTTAGGAAAGAGGATGGTTCTATATAAGGACAAAAACGGTTCTTTGATATAATAAGATAGGAAGAAATACATGGAACAGTTGCTGTGAGGGTTCCATTCAGAACCTAAAAGGGTTCCATTAGAGCCATATTTTTCTAAGAGTGTAGCTTACGCCCCATGCTAACATTAAATTGTTACAGTCTTCAGGTACAATTGGGCAATATTTCGGAGTTCCAGGCCATCGTGTGTGGACAAGGAATGAAACGATATTAAAGTTTACTTACATTGGCAACCAAAGACCTCAACTCTCATACTGGGATGACGATGCCAATGAACTGTGTGAAACTTAATAAACCGTGCGATAATGGGAGAATCAAGGTACGAGTGTTTTACTCCATAGGAATCAACGTTTCCTTCGAAAACCTGTAAAATGTATATTAAAAAAAACCGTAAAATCTTCCACAAAAAAATTATCTCATAACAAAAATACAACACAGTTAACCAGTTAAATTACCATATATTTTTAACAATATTAACAATTAATGCATACATAATGTACATGTACACATGGTTGGCTGGAAAGCTCTTATTCATCTGTATTGATTTAACAAAGCTTCATCAAACTTGATTTCCTATAATTATGCTTCTGAGATGTGATAAATTGTACAATTGATGGATCGCTTTATTGATATGGCAAAACAAATTATATAAGATGTACTTTATAAGCATTAAAGTTATATATTATGGTCATCATATAAACACGAAAGACAATGTTAAATTTCTAAGCATGTGTTGAATTTTGACTTACCCGTTGATTACCATATTGGTCGGTAACATACTGCCAGTTGAAGGCGTCCATACTGTAAGAGGCCATAAAGGCTGTGACCCATTCCACGCCATCCCCTCTGCCTTGTGTCATTAAACCGGTTACCTGTTACACCAATTAATACACGTTAATCCCCCAAAACCTAACATATTTGCATTTAATAGATGACTTCCATACTGGTCATCCAGCTGAATGTAAAAGAAGTTTTGCTGCCGGGCTGTATATTGGTCATTACAGCTGAATGTAAACGTGGTTTTGCTGCCGGGCTGTATATTGGTCATTACAGCTGAATGTCAAAGCAGATTTGCTGCCGGTCTGTATATTGGTCATTACAGCTGAATGTAAAAGCAGTTTTGCTGCCGGGCTGTATATTTGGTCATTACAGCTGAATGTAAAAGTGGTTTTGCTGCCGGGCTGTATATTGGTCATCCAGCTGAATGTAAAAGCAGTTTTGCTGCAGTGCCGGGCTACATGTTGGTCATTACAGCTCAATGTAAAAGTGGTTTTGCTGCCGGGATGTATATTGGTCATTACAGCTGAATGTAAAAGCAATTTTTCTGTCGGGCTTAGTATTTTGTATTTAAACATATATTTTAGGACGATGTTTAAACGTTTGTAGATTCACAAGGTTTTTTGTTTCTTCCTTTATCATAAAATGAGAATGTCTTTGATGTTGGTTAAATGTCTAATTTTGCAGTGCTGATCATTGTAGGATATTCTTTACCAGTATCTAATACAATTTACATTATAAATTTCCCCATTAAAAGCGATATTCAGTTCGACCACAAAAATTCAAAGGGTTCAAGAGATCCAGTTATCAATACATATAACTACAGTTTCGGAATTTTGCCCGCCCAAATTTAACCCCTCAAAAAAACACATGACATAGTTTGTGATACCTCAACACACAAGTCGCACAACTAAACAATGGAGGTGGGTTTTCGCGGCTTGTTTGGCGTCGGTTTGTAAAAGAATATAGACTTAACTACATGTTTACTTGTAAAGAAGGCTGTTATTGTGGTTTTTAATGTATTCAGACTGTGGGTTAAACTTTAACACGTGAGCAGTTTTTTGGTTTAGGTGAAACACGATTAAACCTACCATGTCACGCACTATAATCAGCCTGTTGTACATCCAGGAAAGGCTCTTGTCTGAGTTTTATCAATTACCAATTATAGATGAGAAGTAAACTAATTGAGATAGAGTATACCTATACCTACGAGAATACACAATACATTTGAGTTAAACAGGTAGATGGTTCACTTGTCCTCTAGTTCCCCTCCATTTGACAATTATATGTTTTTCCCTACACTATGTTATTAGTCCATCATTCGCCCCACCGGCCACACGTAATTTTCAAGTTCTCCAATGAATACATGATACCCTCAAATACAGGCTATCGTATACTGCGTTGAAATTATACCACACCAAAGCCAATGAAGGGTCAATTTTGCTGACGTGCCCATAGTACTTTAATCAGAAAGTAAATATTCCTTACATCTGTTCAAGACATATCATCCGACCCAAAGTAAAAACAGTTTCAACTGTTAACAATGGAAGGTATTTAGAATAACCTGGTTCTGTCACACAAACAAATTGATATTGACGAGAGACTAAAAGTTTTTGTGTCTGGGTTTACACGCGCTTTCAGGAAGGTAAAGCCTTCCTTGTGTGTTTACCATCAGGTTATTTCTTTGAAGGGGATAATTTAGGGTAGCAGTGTTATGATTTGTCTTTGATATTATGTGTTAACAGTAACTCAAAACACCGCGATTGTTGCTTCAACGGGAGAGGTATCTCAGCTCTAAACCCAGGCCTTGTCCTCCCTTATTGAGACGTTCACGTAAGTTTGCTCAACAAACCTCGAGAATGACACAGGGGTGAAAATTGTCGGCCCACCAGCTTGAACTCGCTGTGTAAGGGGCTAATTAGGAGGGCTGGCCCGTGCTTCTAGGCCCATCGGCTTTCTATGTCAATTAGATAGAGCTATGTGTAGTTTACAAGGGGGTTTGCAGAGAAGGAAAGTTTTACTATGAAAGATAGAGAATAAGAGAGGGTTATAAGAGGGTACCTTGGCAGCCACTCCCAGGTCGACCTGTAGCCATTCCGAGCTGGATTTGTACTTGGCGCACCACCCCAATTTGTTGGGAAGGTAAATTCGGGCGTATTTCTCATGACAGTGTTTATCCCATTCCTGGGGGTATGTAGAGGAAGCGGTGATCTGCCAGTCCTGGATCTTACCCGTTATCATCCCTAGGGGACCATTATTCACACACACTGAAGAACAAAATCAAACAATCATTTTAAAATCATGTAAAAGTAAAACAAATACAGACCAATGGCGCGATTGTAATATTTTCACTATATACGCTTCAACAAGAAAACAATCAACAAAATCTTAAAGAATATCGTTTTTATAAATAATATATTAATTTGTCGGAAGCGATAGTTAAAATAGTGGAGATTTAACAGATTTTTTTGTTGATATAACGCTTTGATCTTGTATCAAATGCGGTAAAGATTTTGTGAACGATTTAAACTTCGTTTGAAGACTGTAACGAAATTACCATAAGATACACTATTTGAGTACAGTAGGCCTACATAACACTGTAATCTAAATACGCAAACAATTCCGGTGCTTCTCTTCTTATATAGGGAGATTTAACATAAGAAAATAAACGCTGAACAAACTATGAAGTTGAGTAGAAGGTTATCAGATACTAGGTCTGTTTTAAGTGTACTGACAGGGTGTATCTCCAAAGCTAAGATGTTTATGAGTACATAGATGTGTGCCTTGAAATCAATATCACATCTTGTTTAACATGAAGATCATATCAAAAGATGGAAGGAAAACAAGCTCCAGATTAAATCTTGAGATTAGAAATCGAATCCATCTCGATCCAAAGTGGTGATATCCCTATCCTATATACCCCAAATACAGTCCAATGCTTCTCTCCCTTTGTCGTCTGGCAGAGGGTTTGAATTTCAATCTTAAAACAGGACAAATCCTTAACTTTGTCCCAGGGATTAAGCTCCAATGCTCTAGCTGCCGTTCATTAAAAAGAAACTATCCTCAGACTGGACAGTACTTGACCATGTCTGTCGGGTCAGGTGTTATTCAGATCGACACACCGTGTGGAAAATGTTCCTTAAGGTCAATACGAGTTTAACGAAATGCTCTTTATTCCCTAGAAGAACATGTGACAAAACAAAAAGAGTGATTTTAATACTGAGAAGATCCACGATTAAAGCACCGCGAAGCCAGTATCAGTTATAAACTCCCAATACGGACATCTTCGAGGCAAAGTTAATGTCACGACGGTGAATTATGGAAGTATTTTGGCGCGTATTTTTGGTGACGACTAGCTCATGATGCTTGCATTAACACTGTACCTTAATGGCGGCGCAACTTTGATTTTTATTCAAATACTATTAGAATAAGCCGGCTATATATTGAAGAAACTTATCCTAGTAATAACATATTAACCTACTCTGGAATTTGAAGGAATTACTGTACATATACCTGCATGGTGCTAATACAGAGATGTACATTAAACCGCTGTACTCACTCCGACGCAAGTTAATTATAGTAGCGGAAAAATGTATTATTTATAGCCTAACTGTAAGCCGAATCATAAGTTTTCGTTTCACTTCAAATATTGTCTTCAAAGTGATATCAATATGTTGAAGATAATGAATCAAATGTGCTTTGAAGTTAACCAGAGTAGGATTAAGATTATCATGTTTTCTCTAATCCAATGATGACGCTTACCAGATTAATTGTTACATGTCACGACACACCCGACTTAGGGCGAAACACCGCTCTATCTATCTTTACAAACTTAACTTAATTTGAACAGGTATAAAGTCCATAGTAACGATTTCTCTCTATAAAGACGTCTTCGTTATACAGATATTACTCGGGGCTTCGTTCAAAACATCTATGTAGAGATTCCTTTTATGAATATGTTATTCATGCACAACATGGGTCAACCCAAGACCCTATTTTCTCTGCTCCGAAGGTTTTCAGTAGACGTAAATAGTTAACATTGCTGTGGGAAAGCCTTTCAAATCTGTCTTTCGCGTTCCCAGAGTGTATGTGTGTTCACCACATCAACCATAGTAAATTATCTGATAATTTTTTTACTTTCTTCTGGATTCGTAAACACAGCCTACATGATAGTCATTTTTTATAATATTCATTTCCTCATTTCTAATTTTAACGTTACATTACAGTTCTCCAAAGCGCTTAAAAAAGTTTCGTGCTAAAATTTCAATCAAATGTTTAAGTTTAAATTATGAGGTGATTTAATGTAGACCATATAACCTAGGCTGGATAGTCCAAACCAGTAACCACATAACATAGCCAATACAAAGATATCCCTGAGACGTGTGACCTAACCAATTAAAACCAGTGACTCGGAAAGACTGCCTACCAAGAAGCATTCATTGAACTTCAGGCTGAGCAAACTGCTGAAATTCCTTCTGTTTACTTCTTTAAAGTAAGAAGAGTTATTATTACATATTGAATCCAAAAATAACAAATAACTTTTTTTTGTATATGTATTTGAAGCCACCAACAAAGACGACATTTCAGAAGCTAATCCAACATTCCTTATACGTCACAACAATTTATGATTCGAAAATATTTCATTTTGTTATTCAGTTGTTTAAGCTCGTAAAATAATATTAATTTCATCTCGCTAGTGTTAACGCTCCTAACTTCGAGTAAAATTTCTTCTTTTTATGACAATTAATTTTTCCTATCGTTCCAAATTTCATGAAAGAAAGCAGATTCAGACTAATTTAACACAAACAGTCAACATATTTTTTAAAGAATAAAACCATTCTAAGCTAAGGGTCGACATACTGTCTAAAAGAGAAAGATTCATCTTTTCATGTATATGAGTTTAATCCACTTATATGTGTTAGCCGTATCGTCCTTGACATGACCGTATACACAATGCTATACTAAACATAGGAACAGCTTGAATGTCTTTGGATGAACAGGTTACACGTATGTTAGCGTGAAGTGTGCATTATTGGGTTATTAGCAATACGTATATCCGCGGGTTCATATAAAAATATCAGTCTGTGTTAACTGTGACGATATGTTTTTGCGACCTCTTTCTTCTGTATAAAAATGTAGGAGTTTAAAGAGCGTCTGTTTTTGTGTTGAGGTAGTTGAGTTGGGTGACTACTGAAGCGCCCCGGGGGCTCGTCTCCCTAACGCTCCACGGAGTTTCTGATTGACAGACCTCAGCACCCAGGCTATAGCTCCAAGTTATTTGTTTTCAAACTGATCCACACACTATCTGTCTCGTCATTAATTGCCTTCTCTTAGCACATTCTTGGAATAGTTCCACTTGAAGCATGAAGTATGTCACACTATTTGGTGACGATGGACAAAAGGACAGTATCTATTCACTATATTCCACTATACGCCCTGTATTTTTGGTTCTTTTGTGTGCTAGTTGAAAATGAGCAAGAAGTTTACTTGGCGTCAATACATTTAATGGCCGAAGTCATTATTTTGGCATGGTGAGATGATGGAGGTTTGAGAGAATAACACATTGCTAATTCACATATAAGCAAACGAGGGTCATAAATTACCACCAGATTTATTAGAGATTATTACACTGCAATGATGTTCCATCTTAACAAACAGCCAAGTAGAATATCATAGACGACCTACCAAGAAAAGGTCACGTTCTTAGCCCAAAAGCATGAGATAGGGCGCCGTGCTTGTTCGTGCGTTATAAGATTTTAAAAGCAATATAATGTGTATATGTTTTGTGTAGAACAAGAATAGATATCAGATGAAAACATTGAAGCATTAATTAGTAATAAAAGGCAAATGCAGTTATGCAACAAAGACCGACAAAATACTTGTATATATAGCATGTGCAATTAAAAAAGTCTTTTTAACCAAGGAATATTATATTATACTCTATTCAGACGTTTTAATGAATAAAAACTATTTCTTATTTCTTCCTGAAACTGACAATTATCTTGCGAAATATGTATTCAAAAAGAAGTTTAATTTTGATAACGATGGGTTTTTCACTATATACACTGCTTTAGTGAACTTATGAACATACTAGAAGGTGTTAACAGGGAAATACAAACATGGAATTCTTGGCAAATTAACATTAAGGAGTTATCGTCGCAATTACACCTTTAGTTATTTTATTCCTTTATCCCTTTTATAAAATGACTGAGCAAAATAAGAGACAAGTTCCACCCATGTCTGGAATGTATTATATTTGAATACTCCAACCACTGACGTAAAGTGAACAGAAAAATTTAACACTCCATATACAAGTGTGTGTATAGCTCGAGTGTGTCTTTACACTCTCATAAAAGAGCCACTCAATGTATGAAAGCTTCACGTCATATTTGTTGAACTAGACAGTTGAGTTTCAGTTTAGTCAACAAGTAAACCAATTTTCGTTGAGACGTTGCCCTTTAAACAATGCGGCCAATGGGTGGGTGGGGGGCGGAAAATATTGGATATGGGTGGGCCTATATAAACTTTGAACTTTCGGATCTAAGATAAAAAGACACAAACTGACCAGATTTACATTAAAAGATCAGAAAACTACGCACTTTATTTCTCCAGATTAAGATTTAATCCGAACTTTCTGCGTGGGTAGACTTTAGATCTCTATGTGTGTGTTTTTTTTTTAAATCATCGCGTTGAATTGCTTATGCATGCGCAAGTGTTCTTTAAATGGATACTAAGGCTTGAAAAGCAAAGCCCTTATAAAGTAAGCGCACACAGCACGCAGCCAAAAAGTTTGAATGACTGATAACGTGTTTTCTGGCAATACTCTCTGTTGGTGAAGTAAACTTTTTGAAAACATAGCAACAAAAAAATTGTTTTGCGCCTATTAAAGATAAGCTTTTATCAGTTTCACAGTAAGTTCTTCGCTTATAAGATAAACACAGATTTACTATACATATACCGTAAAGATATGAAATGTTGACCGAACGTTTCAGTACTCCCTGCCTGACAAAAATAAACTTTTTGAAAACACAACAACTCAATATAAACCAGGGTCTATTAGTACACCTTTGGTGAAAATAGACTTTTTGAAAACATAGCAACTAAATAGTGATAAGCCTTAAAGCGTCTAATTTAAGCCTATATCAGTTTCATAATAAGTTCTAATAAATACAGATGGACTTTATACTCTAAATATGCCTGAAATGGTGTCCACGATCTGCTTATATAATCTGACGATATAAACACAAACAAGAGTGGGTCTCGTTGCCATGCTGGCTATGGTCTGATGGGCCTGGAACGGATTCTTAACTAATTGTCAAGATTTAAATTTGTGCTGTGTCACATGAGAAATAGCTTCTTTTGGCAACCAGACAAATTCCTTCTCTCATAGAATAATCAGATATTATTTTGACACATCATTGGTAGGACCACTTCTAGATTTAGTGAGATTTTGAAAGTCTGTCAACAGTTTTATACTTAAACATTTTTTTGTTGCAATAAGAAAATCGAGGGTAATACTGCGTCTTAAAATAAGTTTATAAAAAAGATGCGAATTTATTCCTGATCCAGGATCCTTTTCATGTTAGAATACTGACGCAGTTACTGTAGCCTTGCTCTATCAACCCAGCAACGTTCTTAAGTCATCCGGCAAAGGTTACCTCATAGCTCTGTCGACTTGGTGCAAGAGTTTTCACTAAATAGTATTGTCTAAAGGAGAATTCTTAGCATGTTCTCTGATCCTTGGTGGACAGACGAGAAATATTTCAGAGGTCGTAAAATGGATGTAATAGTGTCCTAGCTGCACTAGCTGACATAGCTGACTGTGTTGTCGTTTGGAATCGGTATCTATCTAATCAGGGCCTCGGATTGTATAGGTGTCTGCTCTGGGCGGTATGCTCCACCCAGCTATTCAACACAATCATAAGATTGCTTCACTTGCTAAGCCGGGCTAGCCGCCTTATAGTGTTGTGAACAGGCAGGAAATGCGAGGTAAATCTATTAGTAATTTAAGGCAGTAAGGAGCTAATTGTGACAGGTATTCGGGTAAGGTTTAGCACCTATGTACCAGAGGTTATGAAAATATATCCGCCTCGATCCGACCTCTCTCCGACAAGCACAGCCTACAGCAGTAGAACGGTTCTCAAGTACAATAAATCAGTCTCTCTTTAGCGGGGTTTTGCGTGAGAATTGACTAATTCCATAAACGTGACTGTTTCTTTATCCTGTTCTATACATCTCACTAATGATTCTCCATTGTCAAGTGCACTTATTACTAATTCCCCGTAAAGCCTAGGCTTATTTGTCAATTGGGATCAACAATGCCATCTTGATACTTTCTAAGGATATTCAAAGAGTTATCCCGTTTGGCGTATCGTTATTTTGTTAACATTTCGGTAATGTTCCAAACCTCAATGAATATATATCAAAATCTACTTTTGATAATGCGTCAAGTTGGTATTTTCTTGCAACAAAATTTATCGTTGGTTTATTAGCTTTCAAACCAGAACTAACCTATTTTTTTGTACATAATATGAATTCGGGTTGCCACGTTTAAGCGGCAGCGCTGATTTTGTTGAAAGTGTTTGCTCACGACAACTAGCAAACTAGTAATGAAACTAATATCAATTCGGACTATTGGTTCAGCCATATCTAAATACATAATGTGAGGTGGTGCTCTGCTGGACGAATGCTGGGAAACTATTCCCGGTATGTCTTCACAGTGTAAGGTTATCTAGTTTTAGGGTTAATCTAGGGTATATAAACACGCCAAAGTGTACTAGCCTATATAAAACCCATTATTTATATTCAATCACCGATCTAGTATTTGCTATGTCCAGTTAAATAGAAGATGTGCCATTTGGTTATGTATTATAAAGCTAGTGATATAAAACAGTTTTGTGTGGACGTGTATTTGTTTAAAAAAAGGTTGAGTACGAGGGCTATATGAAACAGTGCTGTGTGAGGGTGACTGACGATACACGGTTGTGTGTATACGTTACCTTGTGCTGCGGCCAGTCCTATGGACACCACCAGCAAAGCCTGTATCCAAGTCACCAGCATCTGGAAGAAAAAAGGGAGACAACAGTAAGTCAACAGAATACAGAACCAAGCCAGAATTGACCTGTGTGCCAACTCCAAAAAAAAAATCCCAACCCAGTCGTGCTTGATAAAGTATCATATTTAAGAACAATTTGTATTGAGTGTGTAAATGTATGAGGTATACCAGAAGAAGAACACCTTAGCTAGAAAATAAACAGGGACTTAAAGCTTTGCCTTGTCGAGTAGCACGCGCTCACCTGAAGGAGACATGGCTGTAGGTAGCCTTTAATCTCTTTCTAACAAAAGGTTCATCTAGTCTACCTCACTCAAGTCTGTGTTTACATTTCAACAAGCTATGAGTCTATTTGAACCTACACTACGATTCATGTGTATAAGGAGAAAAACAATCAGTATATGTATATCGCTGAAACATTGGGAACCAAAAGAAACCCTACTCGACATACGTGAAGAGCTATTATTATTTCGAGATCAAGAGGCATCACCATATACCTTTTCTACCCAATAGCTTGGAAACATTGGAATTTATTTTTCGGTTTATTTAAGTTATTTCGCATATAAGTGTTTTTTGGTGCAGACACAATTCGCCGATGAAAAGAGAATAAACTCCTGCACTTCAATTATCCATAGACGATTACCTTTGATAAAACAAGTATCGTAATAAACGCCATATTCGTGACTTGTATAAATGATTATCTTGCTTACATGTGATAGCCTGGCTGGCGACATTTATTGCCTTAGAATTCACGACAAATAAAATTATATTAGGAGCGGAAGTTTTTTTTACCCTCAGCCTTTTAATATGGCTTCTCATTGGATCATAACGACCCCTCATTGGATAATAAAGTATAATAGAGTACTCGTGGTTAAATTTCATTATGAGATTGAACTGTTACCCCACAGCTGTATATCTCTTGATTGAAGGTGTTGCCGAGTGCGTATAGACACTTAGGATTTTAGAAAGGTAAACTTGAACACGTGCATGTATTCACGTAATCAATGATACAAATATAGCTCTTATGGTAATCCAATACATACCAACTTATTGCAAAGACGCTTAGTAAGTATTTCAATATCACAATGTACAGACAGTCTAGGTTTTGAATATTAACCCCGAACTAGGCGTTGTCATTATGTACCCCGTTCTGAAGAGGGTCATAAACTGTGGCGTAATCTTAATACGTGCTGGGAATTGTGTAACATTCCTCCGTACTCCAAATTAACAAACACAAGAAGACAAGCCTCTACCTAAGATAATCCGGCTAAATATAAATTACGACAAATTCGGTCTACTTATACCGACCTACATTTCTCTTGTTTATTTTCTTTACCTTATAAGTTACACGAGGCACGTATTCAATAGCAGGTGTTTACGAAATTAATCCGTAATTTCAAATTATTTTTCACAGGCTTACAACTGCTATATTGTTAGATATATAAATGTTGTTAATAAAGCCATTAACAAGGCCGACAACAAAAACGTATATCGCAATGCAATCTATCAAATGCAACATCTAAAATCTTAACAGTCATACGCAATCATTTAAACCAGTAACCGCTATGACATCTCTTTCTCTGATCTGTGTCAGCACAGGGCTATACAGTTATCGTAAAACCTTTCTGAAGATGCATTATTTCGTCCTTGCTCGATCAACCACAATGTGCTATAGGCGGGTATACACTTACCTTGCACAACTCCCCAGCAATCATCTCAATAGATGAGTGCTGGTAAAGTAATTTTATCATCCAGCAGAAAAGCAATATCTTACTTTTTTGCCTTTGTGCCCGAATAAAAACCTATAATTTATGAGTGGGATATATGTATTAGTTGGCGGTCCACTTGAACAGGCGCACGGTTGATTGAGCTCCCGATCACACGGATTCGAGCTGTCTCGTCTCGTCTAGTCTCGTGGCGTTTGGCGAGACGTCCTCCTCTTTCAGAACTGATAACATTCCAGGTTGTAACTAAATAAATCTTATGTGATCAAAATATATCTGATATGAGAGTCAAGTGAGTTAGCAAGGAAACAAGGTCTACTTGCTTTCTTAAAATAGGGGATTTGACACTTTCAAAATAGACGGATGCACCTGATTCGTCCATGAAACTGATTTTTTGTCTTATCAGTTGTTTTGGGTTTTTTTTTTATTTTTCTTTTTTTTTCAATTATTATTTTTTTAACTTTGAATTAATCGCAGTTCTATTCCCCTCTTAAGGTCTTTCGTACTTCTACAACATCATCTTAAGTTTGGAAACAACTGGTCAAGAGTAAATATCAAAGTGAACCGCGTATATAGTACTTCACCTTGGATAAAACACAAACAACTGAACAGAAATAGGAGCTGAAATCCCAATCTAGGTGTACTATTCTGATTGATTGAACATCAAGAACTTCTTGGTGACAGGGATTAGAAGCCAGGGTCAGTTTTTGTGTGACAGTAATGAGAGATTTAGTTTTAATCCGCTGGGCAATCAGACTCAAACAACTGCCCAAACCTATGTCCTTTTTATGTGTCCTGAAGCCGCGTACACGTCAGCTATCCGGGAACTGCAACCGTTTTGAGCGAAGACGGCTTTTAAATGTCAACCATCAACAGGAGTTCGGTCAGGAAGGTTCAACGAAAACCAGGAATGTCAAGTGTAACTGGTATATATTCTAACTGTCAACTTCTCACGTTTGTTGTACACATACATCAGAAACAACCAAAACATAGCATGGAAAAGAGCCTATTTGCTACTACACAAACCCATTAGCATAAGCCAAACAAAGCGGTTTAATCACCATATAAATATTACGGCAGGCGACCAGTAGTGTAGTGATAAGACAAATTTATGCCCTGGGAGTTTTTTCTCCGTTCTGAATGTCTGCGCAGAAATACGTGCCTCTCGTATCGGCCGCACTTACACTTAAAACGTAAAGAAAGCACTATTGTTAAGTGGCATAGTTATCTCAAGTATTTACTCTAGTCTGCTTATTAAATAGAGTAGAATATTGGACAGGTCTAACGCCTAACGACGGTTATCGAAAAACATATGCCAGTGAGCAATTTTATAGACGTAACTCGAAGAATCAATCCTTCATTGATCAAATCTGCATAGAAGTTCACCGAGTCGCAATGATTGGAATCTTAACTATGAGTTTCAGCTACTAAGTGTTATTCTCCTTCAAACCTCTGGTCAAGTGGCCCAGAGCCAACAAAAATTGACAAGTTTGTCTTAACACGAGAGCTTTGTTAGCATGAAAACAGTATACACGGACACGGAAGAAATACTGTTATAAAAGCTAAATATATCAATTACATCGCTTCATTATAGCTAACCAATCTATCAAATTATTGCGCATTAAACATAACGATGCTGACAGACATGAGAGTGTTGTATGTCAAATGTCGATGACAAAGCAACTCTAATCACTGCACAGTTTGGTAGATGAATGTATGGAATTGTCTCGCGTTACGAATAAATGATCACACTGACTATCAAGGCCACCATATTTGAATATCCTGTAGAGTATTGCTCATTGGTTGCAATGATTTAACCATGACACATTCAATTATTATGATAACTAAGTTTATATACACATCAAACAGTAATTGTGACTTCTGCTGTGGGTCAGTGAATAAACATGCCATTCCCCCGACAATCAGCCTGTGTTATCCCTACATGGGATACCAGAAGTCCTTTAGGTCAATAAACATATTCTCAGACCATTAGCTTAAGCTCTCTATGGGATAGCAGCTGTGTATTAGGTCAATAGGCGTATTCTCAAACCATTAACTTAAGCTTTATAAGGGATAGCAGCTGTGTATTAGGTCAATCAGCGTATTCTCAAACCATTAACTTAAGCTTTATAAGGGATAGCAAGAGTGTATTAGGTCAATAAACATATTCTCAGACCATTAACTTAAGCTCTATATGGGATAGCAGGAGTGTATTAGGTCAATAAACATATTCTCAGACCATTAGCTTAAGCTTTATAAGGGATAGCAGGAGTGTATTAGGCCAATAAGCGTATTCTCAGACCATTAGCTTAAGCTCTATATGGGATAGCATGAGTGTATTAGGTCAATAAACATATTCTCAGACCATTAGCTTAAGCTCTATATGGGATAGCAGGAATGTATTAGGTCAATAAACATATTCTCAGACCATTAACTAGATGAGATAGCAAGAGTGTATTATTCTCAGACCATTAACTTAAGCTCTATATGGGATAGCAGGAGTATATTAGGTTAATAAACATATTCTAATACCATTAGCCTGTGTTAAACCTACATGGGATACAAGGAGTCTGTATTATGGCAATACCTATGTTTTCAAATTGTCCACAACTGCATATATAGACGATCCAGAACAAAACGTGGCGACTGTAGGAGCTAAGCATCATCAGTATAATCAATGTACGAAATGACAGTACTGCTGTCTCGCTGCCAAATAAGATTTTCCACAGAGGAAACACTCATTTGAAAATATCCGGCCTTACTTTAAAGTTGAAGCTTTAAGTGAACGATACCGGTGTACTATTCGAGGAAGACATGCATCATGATGGACTAACGGTGCTATGAGCAATGAATTACACCAGAATAGTTGGCTTCTAGTTTTAAATGTTTGATAAGATCGCACCACTCCTTTTGTTAAGGGGTTTATTTTGTTCTCGACTAAAATGACAGTTAAGAGAGGTCTGACCCCGTTGGAAAGTCTTCCTAAGGAGTCTCAAATCATCTGAAGGACCTGACATCATACAAGCTTGACATTCAGTCTTTTCAAAAGAGAGATCGGTATATCAGTGAACAGATCTGCCCCGTAACGCTTGCCTTTAGGACCGAGATAATCACAGACGATTTTTTGATAATCCCTCAATTTCAACTCGAGATATTTCAAGTGACTACGACAGACGTGCACCTGTTAAGCAGATATACAAACTGTAGTAGACATACTGCATGCGACATCAAAGTAGGCAAAAAGTAAAATACGACATGCTATTAATCAAAGATGTCAACACTCCTGTGCTCTGTCTGTCTAACATAGAGGGTTGACAACATTCCAGCAAACACAAACCTCATTATCACAGTTCATTTCGCTGTCCTATTGACATAATCGTTATAATATTCACCCAATAGAATAATAAGAAAACACATTGAGCTACTGTTCAGGTCTATACTTTTATGTAACATCTCTTATTGTCATTATAGAAGCATTGAGAGTTTGGGATTAGACTTTTTATACATTACAACTTCTGTTAATGAAGGTTGTGACATTTGGTATACAGGGTCAAACATTTGTTGATGTAAACAACTCAAAATTCTATACCAGTGACCTAAATCATTCTCTCTTTGGGCGAGACTCTCAGGTATTGACTTGTCCAACTAAGTTCACAGTAAAAGGGAACACCTTTTCAGTTTTTGCTTTGTTGTAGTCATTTGTGGTATTGAATAAAGCTCATTGTGTTAAATTATAACAAACAATTATCTTTCAATTAATAGATATCACGCTAATTGAGATCTTTCCACTTAGGGCGATAGTGTCTAATATCGAAGTTATGACGTAGCCGGATGGGGATTGCACAATGAATTCTTCCCCAGACGCCTACGTCGTCAATTTTCTGACCAATCAAATGCGTTATAGTTTTCACAATTTTAAATCGTTTTGTATCGATTTAATAAATATTAAAAACAAAAAACACATTTCAACTGTTGGGAACTTGTTTTAAAAACGTGTTTTGTCAGATGAGAATAGGATTGTTTTAATGATTGTGGACATTTAATGTTGTAGAGAGCTTGAAAGATGTTTTACATCTGATGTGATTTTCAAGGGACTACTTTCAACTTATAGGAGCAGACGAAACTTTGAATAGACTAAGTGATAGGGCTGGAAAACTTTCCAAGTTTGTTGGACGTTTATCTCTCATTAATACCATTTGAACTGAATCATTTCTACTTCGTTAGTCTTTTTTTTTTATTCACTTGCATACCGCTTGGCTTTTACTATGTGAAGATTCTCTACCAACCTTAGTCTTGGAAAAGAAGAATAAAAACAACAGAAATATGCTGCTGATGAAAGCTAGTCGTTTACGCGGCACATCCAGAAGCACAATCGATTGCTATAAAGTTTATGTATGTCAAACGCACTTTGTCGGTAATTTATTATTAACTTAAAATATTTAGCCTTTTAAGTTCCAAATCTTGTGTTTTTAAATATTGGATCGGCAAGAGCATTAAAAATTGTTGTCAGTCTTCTGTCAATAAACAACCAAATTTCAATAGTGCGAGTATTTTGGTATCACGTGCTGGTGATTTTTAACACAACAGTGTGAAATTCTATTAAATCGGAACGTTTTGTTACCTCAATCATGTAAAACATTAATCTGGCATTGTAGCAATAATAGCATTCCTTGGTCGAGAGATTTTACGGTGACATATTTGTGTATAAAGGAGCCTTATTCTCTTATAGTCCTCTCAGTCAACAGTTCTCTCCATTAAGTCATTTTAAATTGCTCTCTCACCAGATGATACCGACCACTCGTCTGACAAAAGCTACCGGAGGAGCAAATATTTTAAAAATCTCAAACAAAACTTGGAATCTCTAGACAAACATGGTATAAGCTTCAGATAGGATTATTTTCTTTACCGATCAAAAATCAGGAGTTAGTTTTGTGGTATAACTGTGTGTCAGTCTTACCACGAACAGGTAAGAGGACACTTGATGGGTCACTATATATTAATACCACCCTTCATAGAGAATCCATTCGTGACATAGCGCTTCCTAAACTAGGCTAAATGGCTAACGTGAACTTAAAGATCGGCACTCACAATGATTGCGTGACTTATATGTTTATATGAAGATGTTTATGTAGAGAATATCGTCTAACTCTGACTTCTCGAAGTAAATCCGGTGGAATCCTTTATACACCACATGATATATAGAAGAGTCGTCATCTGTATAATCAGTAAACGTGTGCCTCGTTCTTCTATACAATGTAACATCAAAGTTCAAAACTGTATATAGCTGTGTCTGTTTCTCGTTATATTTGCGAATAATATCAAACCAAGGCGTTTATTGGCATAGTTCCATGCATTACATTAAGCATTAGCTACAGGTTATATAACTTGTTTCAAAAAAGGATCGAAGACACGTGTGCCAGGTGCGACATTGCTTATTACACCGATATGATTGATGTAATGAATAACTTCTACTTGAATGTCAACAATTTTACAAATAAACTCCAGGCTATCGGAGTCTTCAACTTCCTTAAAATAGACATGCTGTGAAATACTAATGCAGTTATACCCGCGTAGAGGTGGTTTTAACAGATATACATTTACCTATATCGTTGCTGAGTATATATTCGGAATATAAGTCTAGTTATAGGTGCATGGTTATCTGCGCCGGTCATGAACCTACCATCTGCTAGTAATATTAAACGGAAAACCTTACAACAGATGGCGTAACAGGAGTAGACCAATAAGGCGTGAATTTGTCAGAGGCTTCGTTCCAACTGTTTTTTGTGGGTTCTAAGAGGCCTGCCTTAAGCGCTTTGCTGGTGGACGTGTGCTGTTTACCTAACACAAGTGTTCAGTCGGAAGGCCTCTCTTACTGTTTATTTGTGTAAGATTTTACTCAAAAAATCAAGCTGCCACATGCCTTAATAGTGGTAAAGATTTGCTTAAGTTGGAACAAGTCGGACTGGGTTAAAATTGGAATTTATAAATGTTATTTTAAAGATCCGTCAGTATGAAACGGACTCCCGGCATTATGTAAATATACGTGCCTTATTCCAGTATTATCATAATTATGGAAAAACACCAATAAGCTCTTATAAAGTGTGCTGTAAAAAAGCAATATATTCGACGATTATACTTTAGACTAAAATTATTGTCAGTGTTTAAAACGTTTTAATTATACTCAAGTGTATAGTTACACCCATGCAACTTGAAAAACGGGTTATATTGGAATTTTCGTCATTTAAAAAAATTATTGTATCCAAGTAGCTGGTTTTGATGTATCAATCCGGATGCATCTACGTGAACCTATTAAATTTAAAATTAAACAGGATTTAATTAAATACAGTAATCTTTTATCTCAATGCAATACTTTTAATTCGGCTTTTATGTACAGACTAAGTTGTTATGTTTATCAATAGCTCGATTTAAACCAAGTTCCCATAGTCAGCTGTCGAGGCGGAAAGCATTATAAACGATGCAGTGCTTCACACTTACTTTAGCTTTGTGTTGGAAAATCTTCAACACCTACGTTTTTATCAAGCTGACAATAAAGGAATGCTTTATGGATTCCATAAAACCATATCGCGTTGGGTCAGTAATAAATGTCGGCAAATGAGTGGACTTGACTTCATTCCACAACAGAGAAATTATCTTAAATGTCCAGTAAGTGACGATATTTAAAAGTTAGTGACAGCTATATGTGCAGAACGGACACGGTGTGTGGCTGGAATCGTATATACTGAAAAAGTAACAGGACATTATATAGATCAAGCTTATGCGCCAGATTAGTATCGTTGAAGGACGTAGTGTAGAACCGTGAGATAAAAATGTTGCTGTATATCTTTATATTGGGATAATAGCAAAACAATGCGATAAAGATTGCCGTGTTCTATTGGTGCACCATCATGGTAGGTGCAGTTAGGGGAATGCTGTGCACCCACTGTGCAAAATATAACATCAGGAAAGCAACTGATAGAGAAAATAGACTCGCATGTACTGCAACGTGTGCTTTCTGCTCCACACACACGTGAATACGTACATGTCATATTGCGTGAATATAGTATGACTCAGTGTTATTTTCTTACAAAATATGCAAAATGAAAAGCAAGTAGGATAGTAAATCATGTAAAGGGTATATGACATGGCAAGGTTGTAGATCAAGATGTGATGTCATTATGAAACAAAAACCAATGAAAAAAATCCAGAAAACATGCAATCTTTTGGCCTAGCGCATACACGACAAGAAAACCTGTTTCAACAACGTTATACACGAAGAAAGAAAATGAACTTATTTTCTTTCACTGACCTGGGTGACAGAGAACACAGGAAAATATCATTAATTAGTAGTTTGACAGGTGTCTCAGGGGAAATCAACTTCCCGAAGATGATAATATTCAAGCGATGGATGAGAAATCGGTCAGTCATGAACATTGTCCAGCATATAAGAAATAGAATATCGCCCAATCCCGCTTAATTGTCATTTGATAAGGAAATGTCTCATATATCGCCGACAGGCTCATTAAGTTCTCCTGGGGGAGAATAAAACATATTAATCTAGTTAAGTTGTGGCCTATTGGTCAATAATTATAACGTTTATTAAAGATAGAAAATGGAACTCATTTAGAATAAAGCTGCCTCTAATTGATGAAGAGAGACTGTAGTATCGATTGAAGGATAACAGGACAAAATCAATAGAAAATAGAAATAGAATAGAAAACCAATAACCACCAAAACGAGTAACTGACCAGAAACAGTGTATAACGCTGTTATAGCTTCTTAAAATGCGATTTCCTAAAAGAATTCCACGCAATTCAGTACCAACATATATGAATACGGTAGATATAGATTGTGTACAGATACACTATGCATAAAACCCGTATAAAAATCATCATTTTGAAGGATCTGTCTTAAAAGGCCCAAAGATATGTGAGGGTGTTTTTTTTGTTTTGGGAGTAGTTCGTGAAGGAGTTGTTGGTCATGATTTTTGTTGACATGTCTGGTCATCCAGTTTGACCAGTAAATGTTCGGACAGAATGGGGTGTAGACGTTTTCGTGAATTTTATAACGTCACAAATACCTGATTTGATTCAAGTTTGTTTATTAAAGTTAGACAAAATATATAATAACTCATTCATAATGGAGCAAATCAAATTAAAGAATAACAAGTATCTGCCTTAAATACGAACAGAGATACGTGACAGTATTTCTTTTGACAATTTTCAAACTAAAATATATCACTCTATGTTACTGTGTCAACGACATACCTTTAAGAAAAGGACACATGAATAAGGTCAAGCCAAACTACATTGTCCACCAACATAGACAGGATTTCAGCGATTATCTGAAGAAACTTTAGTTCAAAGTAAATAGTAGGACAAATACAAATTTCACTGAAAAGGCCAACAGTCATTGTAACCAGAATGCAAAGCATTGTTGAGGGGCTACTATGCGCTGTTTCCATTTTAACCGTTGTTACAAATGTCTAACAAGAATGTGCACGTCACAGTAGTGTGGAACAGTGGACGTATATTCGTCCTTCATTCAAACACATCATGTGTGACTTGAAAAATCTATCTTGTTGGTAGAAAAAATGGAACAAATCGACAACGCTAAACTATATATCTTTTATCTCGATAACGTGTTCCTATTGCGACGTCTAATTAATCAAATCATCAGTCAGATTGCACATTTTATAATTTATACTAAAAAGGAGATTATATGATGATTTGTGTAAAGTTTATGTCAAAGTCTATTTGTCACTGAAATGAAATTATATTTACTAATGTTACCGAAGATGATATCTTTACCATGGACTGTAACTAAAATCCACCACATGATAGAATCCATGCATTCGCCAATTGTACCAGCATTCATGTGTTGTCGTGAAGGATTTCCGTGGATTAAACACAGTACTTCCCAACGTTTTGCATGTTTTCTAATTTCGAATGAAGCGATAGAGTGTTATGTTAAATTAAGGAAACATTTACTTATATAACGAAATTTACATTTGTGCTGACATGTAGACTGTGTAGTTCAAGTTTATGAAGCCTAAAGGTTTTGTGAAGGGTACAAGTTTTGAATCAATCTGACAGAGTTGTGGTTCCTGTTGACAGCCAACATCAACATACATACATACTCCACAATTCAGCTATCCACTTTGTTTATAAATCTTGTCATTCGTTTGCTGGTTATCAGGCGTCACGTGCTAACCTACACCAATGTCCAAATGTCATTCCTGCGTTCCCAGGGAGCAGTGGACATAACCGAACCTCAGACGGAATCTTCACGGTGATTGGTCATTAAACCTAAGAGCTACTGACCGCGTCTCCAGCCAGACTCATTAAGACTCGACAAGGAATCGTCCCGTCTCCACCCAGATTCGTCCTTACATTTTATATCCCCGCCCCGTAGACTTTCAGTACTTGCAGCCCGGACCCCAAGAGCTGTTGATTTAACTTAAACGACCAGACTGATGGTTTACACTTGACATTTCATTACCGCTATGTTTGCTATAACAGCAAGGCGTGTTTATTTCTTCAACACGGCTTAAGTTCCTGAGGTTTCATTCAGACTCACGTTGTTTTGGCCTGCCTTCCAGCAATAGTATACAATCAAGTCATTAAATACAACAACAACTCCTGCAAGTTTATTATACTTCTTATTAGAAAGCCGTCTAGCCGTAAGAGAACACATTTCTGGCCCTCAGTTTTCTTACATTGTTCCCCGCTGATATTTTCATAAAATGCAAATAAAAAGAATGTCGAGAGGTCATATCCGAATTGTTCCTGACATTTCGTTCCTTTTCATATAATAATACGTTCTACAAAAACCCCAAATAAACTCCAGGCGATAAAGGGCTAAACCTTCGTCAACTCTCCAGGGAATATGGCATTACAAACTAGGCCTACACATGTAACAGATCATTCGTGGCAGTTTTATTGCACGATTTGATAAAGTCGAAAACATATATGTTCTTAAATGGGTAACATTGTAAAGACGTAATGTAATAGTTCTTTGGATAACAATATGAAGTTTACGATTAAAGGCCGTTATAACCATAAACCTGAACTCCCATAACGACGACAATCGACCATTGTATAAGAGATTATCGACCTAACTCTAAATTCTCTACTCCTGAGATTTCGCTATGTACAGTACTTGTATAATTAATCTCACCCATGTTTAACTAGCTAGGAAAGACAGGCTTTCTGTCTTATTTCGTTAATACGTGAATGGCTTTATAGTGAAGTCGACTTGCGATTGGCTTTTCCCGCACTTTCTCGCGTTACTTGGCATGTACAGGCAGTCAGCCAACATGTTATCTTAAACGTCACGTGACGTTTAAATTAGAATTATTAATAATAAAGCCAATCGTGCACCTGAATGTCGACTTGAATATAGCATTTATAAAGTGAATAATGATTGACATAGAATTAGATTATGATTTGACAGTAAAGAATGGTACAGATTTTAGTCCACTTGGATGTGGTGTTTTATGAGTTGGACAGTGAGGAATTGTACAAATTTGAGTCCCCTTGGATGTGGTATTTTATGATTTGAGGAGTAAAGAAGGGTACAGATTTTAGTCCACTTGGATGTGGTATTTTATGA
>JAQQZZ010000001.1:772528-785006 GCA_030265115.1 Mopalia vespertina
ATTACAACAATTGTTAGAGACGCGAAATCCGTACATGGGAAGAGACCCTAAACGCACAATTACAACAATTGTTAGAGCCGCGAAATCCGTACATGGGAAGAGACCCTTAACGCACAATTACAACAATTGTTAGAGACGCGAAATCCGTACATGGGAAGAGACCCTAAACGCACAATAACAACACGTGTTGGAGCCGCGAAATCCGTACATGTGAAGAGACCCTAAACGCACAATTACAGCAATTGTTAGAGCCACAAAATCCGTACATGTGAAGAGACCCTAATAATAATAACAAACGGGATAACATAACGGAATAAAAAAACGGGGTAACATAACGGAATAACAAACGGGGTAACAAACTGTATAACAAAGTAGGTAACATAACGGAATAACAAAGTAGGTAACATAACGGAATAACAAAATAAGTAAAATAACGGAATAACAAACGGGATAACATAACGGAATAACAAACAGGGTGACATAACAGAATAACAAAATAGGGATCATAACAAAATACCAAACCGGATAAAATAACGAAATAACAAACGGGGTAACATAACTTTAACAAACGGGATAACATAACGGAATAGCAAACGGAGTAACATAACGGAATAACAAACAGGATAACATGACGAAATAAAAAGGGGTACCATAACGGAATACCAAACGGGGTAACATAACGGAATAACAAACGGGATAACATAACGGAATAAAAACGGGGTAACATAACAGAATAACAAACGGGGTAGTATTACTGAATAACAAAGTAGGTAACATAACGGAATAACAAACGGGATAACATAACGGAATAACAAACAGGGTAACATAACAGAATAACAAACGGGATAACATAACGGAATAACAAACGGGATAACATAACGGAATAACAAACAGGGTAACATAACGGAATAACAAACGGGATAACATAACGGAATAACAAACAGGGTAACATAACAGAATAACAAAGTAGATAACATAAAAGAATACCAGACTCAGCACAACAGTTAGATTACATGTGAAACTGTTTCTCCAGAATAGAAAATACAGATCAGCAGTTAGATTACACGTGAAACTGTCCCTCCAGAAGAGTAAATACAGATCAGTGCACAGTTAGTTTACACGTGAAACTGTCTCTCCAGAGGAGTTAATACAGATAAGCACAACAGTTAGATTACATGTGAAACTGTCTCTCCAGAGTAGTAAATACAGATTTAGCACGACAGTTAAATTACATGTGAAACTGTCTCTCCAGAGGAGTAAATACAGATTAGCACAACAGTTAGATTACTGTGAAACTGTCTCTCCAGAGGAGTAAATACAGATAAGCACAGCAGTTAGATTACATGTGAAACTGTCTCTCCAGAGGAGTAAATACAGATTAGCACAACAGTTAGATTACATGTGAAACTGTCTCTCCAGAGGAGTAAATACAGATTAGCACAACAGTAAGATTACATGTGAAACTGTCTCTCCAGATGAGTAAATACAGATTAGGACAACAGTAAGATTACACGTGAAACTGTCTCTCCAGAGGAGTAAATACAGATTAGCACAACAGTAAGATTACATGTGAAACTGTCTCTCCAGAGGAGTAAATACAGATTAGCATAACAGTGAGATTACATGTGAAACTGTCTCTCCAGAAGAGTAAATACAATTTAGCACAACAGTAAGATTACATAGACTGGCATGTATCATTTGTTGATTGTTGATAAAAAATAAACAAGAGCCACTTTACCATTGGCTAGTTCAGTCACACATAACCTGTTAAATAAAGGTTATTATATTTGATGATGAACTTTATTTTTCATGGTAATATATCCATTGGAAACTGATAGGAACTGGGAAGAAACCTCGTAAAAGCATCGGCGATCCTAATAGAGACGGAAAAGTTCCGTTCTGTATAATCATAAAAGGCCTCAAACCGGCCAGGGTATGTACATTGGCGGGTTAATGTCTCTAGTCCAATACCTTACTGACTGGCCGACGGCGCAGAGTCTTGCATTGTATATTTATAAAAGATTATGAGACTATGATAGAGAAAGCCTCTGTACTACCCTTAGACCATGTGGACAAAATCAGCCAAATGGAAAACCGTTGGAATATACGGTAATGTAAATTCCAATACCAATTAAGTTATTTCGACTATGATTCGTTGATGATACAGATACGACCAGTTACGAGTTTATAGACTTTATTTCTTAAATATAGTATCACACCAGCACAGGGATGTCAACAGATTAAACCAGCACAGGGATGTCAACAGATTAAACCAGCACAGGGATGTCAATAGATTAAACCAGCACAGGGATGTCAATATATTAAACCAGCACAGGGATGTCAATAGATTAAACCAGCACAGGGATGTCAATATATTAAACCAACACAGGGATGTCAACAGATTAAACCAGCACAGGGATATCAACAGATTAAACCAGCACAGGAATGTCAATAGATTAAACCAACACAGGGATGTCAACACATTAAAGCAGCACAGGGATGTCAATAGATTAAACCAACACAGGGATGGCAATAGATTAAACCAGCACAAGGATGTTAATAGATTAAACCAACACAGGGATGTCAATAGATTAAACCAGCACAAGGATGTTAATAGATTAAACCAGCACAGGGATGTCAGTAGATTAAACTAGCACAAGGATGTTAATAGCTTGAACCAACACAGGGATGTCAATAGATTGAACCAGCACAGGGATGTCATCAGATTAAACCAGCACAGGGATGTCAATAGATTAAACCAACACAGGGATGTCAACAGATTAAACCAGCACAGGGATGTCAATAGATTAAACCAGCACAAGGATGTCAATAGATTGAACCAAAACGGGGATGTCAATAGATTAAACCAGCAAAGGGATGCCAATAGATTAAACCAACACAAGGATGTCAATAGATTAAACCAGCACAGGGATGTCAATAGATTAAACCAGCACAGGGATGTCAATAGATTAAACCAACACAAGGATGTCAATAGATTAAACCAGCACAGGGATGTCAATAGATTAAACCAACACAGGGATGTCAATAGATTAAACCAGCACAGGGATGTCAATAGATTAAACCAGCACAGGGATGTCAATAGATTAAACCAGCACGGGGATGTCAATATATCAAACCAGCACAGGGATGTCAATAGATTAAACCAGCACAGGGGTGTCAATATATTAAACCAGCACAGGGATGTCAACAGATTAAACCAGCACGGGGATGTCAACAGATTAAACCAGCACGGGGATGTCAACAGATTAAACCAGCACAGGGATGCCAATATATTAAACCAGCACAGGGATGTCATTAGATTAAACCAGCACAGGGATGTCAACAGATTAAACCAGCACAGGGATGTCAATATATTAAACCAACACAGAGGTGTCAATAGATTGAACCAAAACGGGGATGTCAATAGATTAAACTAACACAGAGATGTCTATAGATTAAACCACCACAGGGATGTCAATGGATTAAACCAGCACAGGGATATCAATAGATTAAACCAGCACAGGGATGTCAATAGATTAAACCAGCACAGTGATGTCAACAGATTAAACCAGCACAGGGATGTCAATAGATTAAACCAGCACCGGTTAACCATTTCATGATTTTTGGAAAGTCCCAGAGACAAGTTTCCAAACAGATATTAATCTCGAATTGTTATAGGTAACCTACAGACATTTATACTTTTCCAATGAGCAAGATCTTTGCATTTTGGAAAGAAAATTTCTTAGAAATACATCCTTCAGGCTGAAACAAATCTTTGATAACCTGCATGGAACTATAAAGCTATTTTTGTTTATTTTTTTGGAAATACCAATCGATTTTGGTCATCGAATCGAAAGATTATCTTTACATATACAAACAATAAGATTGTACGTCAGTGTGTCCGTCATGTGGAGATAGACTATTCACCTTCATACTGGGGTCATTATACCATCAGCTCGGTAGCTCAGTCGGTAGAATGCTTGACCCTCCTAGCCAAAGACTCACCGTTCGATCTCCAGCTCAGACATGCAGATCTTTATTAACAAAATGTACACTATATGGATCAGGATTTATTGTGTCATTAGAATATCATAAAAAAAGTATCTATTTCATGAATCTTCATTCAAATTAAATACAAATTTCAGGATAATATAAAACGAAATGGGAGAAAGAAAAAAAGAAGAAGAGTCTTACTGCTATACCTGTGCCAATAAAATAAAATAAAATAAAATTTCAAAACATAAAAAGGGGTATTAAGATTATCGGCCAGTAAGTTGTAGTACGTTTACATTGTGTAAAACGGGATGTGTATGATATTTCCTGGAATATTTTTGTGCACACATTTACAGAAGAAACGTTTAAAATATTCTGTCGAAGAACAAAAGATACCACCAGTCGAGTTCTCATAAATATAGGTACGTCATGGACCTGACTTACATGTGCTATGGACGTAAGAGTAGTCAGTAAATATTCCACTAGAAGTTTATTTAATTTTGTTGTTGTAAAAATGAAAAGCATATTCAATTGAAGACAAGTATTGTTTATAGTAGTTTGTGGTTGGCATGAAACATTCTATTCAAATACCATTAAGAGATATAGTTTTTATTGGATTAAAGTATTTGTTGTCAACTTAACAACAGTGGTTCATTTTAGCCTAGCTTTCATACGGGCATGCATTGCGGCTTGAAAAAAGAAGGTGGATGCTTGGAAGTAACACATAGACAATTAAATATGGTTATCTCTAATGTACAAGGCACTTCTGTAAAGGTAACCCAAATAACCTCACAATTAGATTTATTTCACCACACAATAAGGCATCGATCTTGTTACAGATTTGTTTAATTTACTGAATACTACTACTTGAGAGTTTTTGTCGTTTGACAACCTTTGTTGTATTTCTATGCCCTTTTCATCGAATCCATAATATATTTGAACAATGAACAGTCACTTTATCTAAAGCATCGCTAACAGGTTGCCCGGTGTTGCTCTCTATAGAAATCATGTCAGCAATAATGCTTTTGTAAATTTTGTAGTTAACTCAAATAAAGTACGCCTATTTTGCTTATGGAACTACGTAACTCTCTTCTCTTAGCTTAGACGAATAACCAATTTGAACAAAAGATTTTGGCATTTAATCCTTATAAACTATACATGCAATGCAAAAAATGTCCGCAAATTGGCAAAGAGGCACTATTACGACGTTTACAGTAGTACAGTGGAATAGCATTTTGTTTCTACATTTTGTTTAAGAAATAAAAGCTTACTTTTTTAATGTTAATCACTTGGATAACTTACCATCCCATTCAAAATTATTGAGTGTTGATACTATGACTTGATATGTATATTAATGGGAACAACTGCGGCTCTCTCTCTCTCTATAAGATACTAAAATACGAACTACTAACAACTTTTTACTCTGTAATAATAAAATTATGGTTGTGATGTGGATACATATGGCAGCCTTTATAACATTTAGCCCGCTTTCCTGCTGCTCTGGGGCTTTGTTTATTTAACTTCGCCCTGTTGGACAGTTTTTATAACAGTAATTTGTCTGAAAGTGATAGATTTTCTACTGTATATAACTGAGGAATTCTCGAGTTCAACAGACACCCTGACCATATGCAGTAATGTTATTTATGCATAATTAAAACAAATACGAAAAAAAAATAAAAAAAAAATACAAACAACGAAATGGTGGAAATGTAATACACTGTCGCTGAAAGGAAGCATTCTTCTTATCAAGTATTGTTTGTGGACTTTCACATTAACTGAAATCACATACTTTATTGGGACAGCAATGATTAATTGAACCAGTCGATTGAATTAATTGAACCAGTCGATTGAATTAATAATCATTTGGTTAAAAAAGACACAATTCTTTGAATACAAGGCAAACGAAACAAACAAAAAACTCTTTTTTTTATGTGAACTCTATGTTTTTATAAATGAGGCTGGGTGTATCTTTGGAGTGTTGTCTTTGTGTTTTCTCATGGACTAGCCGTGTAATAAGATGTCGTGGCGCTTGTGGGGAACTGTAACATTAGCCGGTCTCAGATCTAGTTATAATAGCGCTGGGTTATTAAGCTTTCTCTTCGCGGTCTAAATTGCACTCTTTGGCGAATCACAGACTAATTTCCTCGTAATGTCGTATCGATAACCCGAACAACAAGGCGTTGGAGTCTTTGGTCGGTTCTCCAGTCCAAAGGGATAGTCTAGCTCCTCGAACAGGCACGTAGAGCACGCGTCAAGTTTCACAGACAGGGAAATAAGGTAAGCGGGTTTCGCTATAAATTTGTTTACACCATTCTCCCTTAATTTTTCTAATTGCATGCCACAATCAATGGCTTGTCTCCCTCACGTTTGGCGATCGTGCCATCTGTAAAGGCAGTTGGTGAAATCCGCCTGAAATATTGGACAGTGTCGTATCTAATGATCAGATAATTTCCTGTAACGAGCTATTGAAGAGGCTCTAGATTGATGGGAATTATAGGGCCAAGTAATTTCCAACTCTTCTTATGTACACACGTTAGTAACTGGCCGAAATATTGTATCAACATGCTCGCAGTGATCTTCAAATAGAGAGAGAATAGAGCTGTGGGACGCCAGGGGACGATTTGAAATAACTAGTTGAGGCGGAACAGGGAAATCAGAGACAGACAAGGGTTTCTCTAACACCGATACCTTAACATCGATGACCTCACTTGGAACACATGTTTATAGATATACAGTGAACTTGCTGGCCCTGTCTTATGACTGTTGTCAATGTCCATTTTCAGATTTGCACCAGGCTTACAATGGTCATGCTGCACCTGCGTATACATTGTATATACAGTACATGTACATCTCAGACAAAGTAAAATTATTGTATGTTAATTGTCTTCCGTTACTGTTACTTATTTCATAACAACAAGAATTTGAAACATCTTTCTTGTACATTTGTGAAGCAAAAAATCAAACAAAAACATTTTTAAACGTATTTTCTGTTTACTTACATACTTCAGGAAACGACGAGATGTTAAAAAACTATTAGCTGTAAGAAGAACAAAGCATCGTGACCAACTTCCAATGACTATAGTGATGCCAGTGACAGACACACTATCTCCCTTTAGATGGGATTTGTAAGTTTAAATGGGGTATATGGTCCAACTCAAGGGTATTTAACATATACGACGAACTGGCCACTTCTAACTTTTCTTTACTTGAATGCTGTGAAAAATGGAGAGAAAACATGTTGACACCCACTATCACAATTGACACAGTTATCTGGTGTGACTGCTTTCTATACATGAGGTCCACTCCGGGACTTGAACCTGAGAGTGCACGGCACATCGAGGAAGGATTAAAATTCTTCGAACGTTATATTATTTTGGTTTCAATTGGGAACCAGGTAAAGGATAGCCTACATGTATAAGAAAGACATCATTCATTTTGTATTGCAATATGACCAAGCTAGTCTCCTTATACATGAATATTTCGAACCCAAAATGTCTGCTCTTCTCTCACAAAGATCCATTATAACATAAAGGAGAAAGAAAATCTAAAGAATCTTCTGGTTTAGGAGAAACTGCTCTCTATATCTGACAACTTGTAACTCCCGTTCTACTTATTCTACTTATTTATAATAGCGGATATATAAATTAGCGTAGATATGTAAATGAAAAGTCAATAGTCGTTTGGTTTATAGAAAGAAACTCTCGTCATAATGTGGTTTTCGTTCTAGTTAAGGGTAAAGTACAAGGTTGAGTATTTGTAGATACAAGATGACCTGTAAATAGTGACTTAGTAAGTACTGTAAAAAATAAATACGGGATGAATCTCTGCTTAGCTTATCTTCCAGTATCAAATGTTATGCAATATATACAGGGGCCAGTTGCTCGAAAGACGATGAGTTGCCAACACCAGATTAAATTTAATGGCGCTTCGGAAACAACCGACCAGGTAGTTTAACATCATACACAGTATATGAATTCTGAGATTGGGTTTCATTACTGGAATATTACAGGTCAAGAACGGATATTTTTAATAGCAATAATTTATACTCTCAGAATAATTTACAAAAATCAATAAAAAGACAGAGGAATACTGACATATTTATATATGTGAAATTCAAATATTTATTACATATTTACTAAACCATCTATATGGTTATTACCTTTTCTCGACATGTCTGTACAGTACCCATGACAACTCGAGATTAAGGTGTATTTAGAAACTTATCAGGAAAACTAGAGAATTCATCGTTTTTTGTTAATCGACATCCCTGTGCCAGTGTGATCACTTTTAAGAAATACATGTGAAAGTGTGCATTTATTAAAATATATAAGGGACTATGAGTGTATCTAACCAGACATTACTTAAAATAACTATTTATCTAAATGTGTATTTTGCGAAGCTGTTTGGGGAAACATTACGAACAATGTTACACATACGTCGTTCTTATGGTCATTTATTAAATGATAAAAGACCAAACATACAGCGCGGCCCTACGTCAAGTGTTTAATAAACTAGTATATTTAAATAAACAAATACATAAATACATCAATAAATAAGACTTCTTTAATGTGTGGAAAACACATTGTTTCATGGCGACACATTTCTTTAAAACGTCGGATATTTATTCACTAAGCTACTTTTGCACTATTCTTTGTAAGATTACTGAAAGTGATGGCAGCAGAAGCTATACGGTCTTCCATCATCAGTAAGTTTCCAACAAACAGAAAGGCAAATTAAGTTTAAGCACCAGTTATATTTTCCAGGTGATTAATATCTCTTTAAATAAAGTACATCGTTCTGGTGTTACCTTTGGGATTTTGAATGGGCAAATTAAGCCAGTAACGAAGACTATACAACGTTGACACACGAATTTATATTGCTAACGAAAACCGGAAATAACTAACGATGAGGTAAAAGTATTATCGCAATTAAAAAGCAAGTATTTATTTCAAAAAGCAAACAAAAGTGTGTGATAAATACGTTTAATTGTCATATTGTGACAGTTTTGGCATCCAGGTGATTTGAAAGTTTCTAGAATTGGAAAGGCAGGCGCATTGTGGTCATTGTTCTCCAGTGACGCTCTCACTTCATTAAATCCACCGGGATGTCTTTCACGTCGTTTGTCATCGTATTGTGCAACTTATCGGCCTTCAGTTGGTAAAGCTATTTGGCGAACACGCCGATAAATTGGCGATCTTTTCATGGGCTCTCGCGGAACTAAATTCAACAATGCGGTCTATGTGTAGAAGACTATTTGAACAGTCATTAATGTGAACAGTATACTAATATGAACATCCAGTATCTGACAATGAGAGGCCTGATGGTTTACCTCGCTAGGTGTTGATGACAAATGTAAACATCACCGAAAAGGTGTCACATTCAATGTAGGCACATCTGATTAAGTCTTTGTGGATGTCGAACATGAAAGACAGACATAGCTTCTCTTTTTGATAAGACTCCTAAAGAATGTCTCCTTTATTTGGTGAATTACGACCTAAAAACTTTTAGTCATGTGTTGTGCCTTAGAAATGTGTTGATAGAGAGAAATAATGAGGTAGAAGGCGAAAGCCCTGGGTTTTCTTCTATTTCTCTGACAAATTCAATTACCGCTGAGGTGTTTGCTTGTGCTTCTCGGCATAATTTGAGGTTAGCGCAGCCAAAAGAAAGGTCATGCCCGACTAGCTCTCTAATATCCAGTACTGAAATGGATGCCACGTACACAGGTAGAAAAAGACAGTGTTTAATCCGAATCATTGTGAACTATGAAAAAAGCATTAAAATGTAACCGCCCGCACCTGTGGGCCGAACGCAATCAACAACCCTGTCAAATTGCCACTTTCTGGATCATTCAAAAAACCCACCTGCAGTTTTATTCAAGAAATAAATCTTTTCTCACCTTTTAATCCCTCTTTTCTTGTCAGTTTTATAACCATTTAATCTAAAATACAATTTTGTCACTTGAAATAGTTTATTCTGTCCATACTGCTAACGTGTTGTATTTGAAAAAGATTCCAAAAACTCTATTTATATATTTGTAGGTTATTAAAAGCAGATTATGGGGTGTGATTGGATACGTATTTGTAGAAAAGAGGACAACAAAAGCTGTTATAACTAAATGGGTGGACTGCTGTGTCAAACATCATTATAACCACATGCTAAGCATGCTTGGTTCAATTTGTTTGTTGTACTCAAGGGTATTTTGTTGATATGACAAGTTTGCATTGCCGGGAATTAATTGAAAACCTAACAGGAACCTCTTAAAACCACCCCGTGAACTCAGTTGCGAGTGGAAAACTTCCCGAAATACATAAGCTTGAAATCAACAATGGCTATTGCATGTCCCTTCGCTTTGAGAGAAGAGCTTGAGCGGGAATTCAAACCAATCATTTTTTATTAGAGAAAACAATAAACCGAATAAGGTTAACTAATAAATAAATGAATGAACAGTCACATCGATATGACAGTCATCAACCAATCAACAGATATATAAACCAAATCATGTGCGAGAAAGGTATGAACTAATCGATATCCAATAGTAAACAAAATAGTCAGCCAATCAAAGTATACTAATAAGTTGATTGTTACGACTTATCAAGAATTGGATGGAATGTTAACCGCCTGACTGCCTGGGTTATCCGTCTCCAAATGAGTTCACTGTGTGTGCTTTAGAACAAATAGAACTGAAGTCCAGGGTAATGGATAAAAACGATAAAGTGTTGTATTTGTAGTTGGGACGAATGCTTGAAAATGGAGTTTCTAGGAAATCAGATGATTCAATGCTTTGTGCATGAAGCGAACTACAAACTCACATTCTCCATAGACCGAGGACAAACGGAACTTCTCTATTATATTAACGCTGGAAGAGTCGGAAATTTTCCCTGCTCCTTTTGCACGCACGATCCATTGGCGGCCTCCGACGTGTAGGACACAAAGGTGTAATCGCTAATTAAACCTATCATTCAGCAATTTGGCTGAATTAGACCGCTGTAATTTGATAGTCATTGATAATTGCAATGATTCCATGCCATTGTGAAAACACACATCACATAGCGTTCAACCTTATTGGTCGATAATCTTCATTAAATCGCTTTCCAAACCGGAAGTGGCCGTGAACGCTAAAGTGGCGGTAGTGTATTGAGCTGGGCTATAGACGATTCTAGTGAAAAAACAGACTGCTTAATTAACCGACTGAAAAGACACAGGCAACATGACCAATGTCCCCAATCACATGATAGCTGCTCATATGCCTATACCTCGGTATAAAGAATTAATCCGTAATTCTGGATAAGAGATAACGTTCTTTCTAGCAAACAGAGATGGCTGCTGATTAACAAGTCTTACGTGGTCAGAGATGGATTGAGTAAAAGCTCAATATGAGGGAGATTATGTGTAAATATGCTTAGTATGAGCATCAGTCTAAAATTACCCATCATTGACTTTCTCTTGAATACGACCCCTCCTTCATTTCCATACACACTACCTTTTTTAAGTTAATCCGTGCCTCTGAATATTTTAAAACAAATTACCCCAATTGTATGTACCGAGTATGATAAAATAGCTTGTGTCAGGATTAAACTGTAAACATATTTGCAAACTGGTACTTATCCTGTGACGAGGGAATTAATTCATTAGGTTTTATTATTCAAAATGGTTTCCAGTTAAGTCGTACCATAAACGCAAATTTAAGAACTTGGTACTCATATATAGACAATGCTCCCTAGAAGGAAATTCAAAGGATGCAATAGACCTGGCGACTGCATCCTGTATGACGACGTTCACACCAATATACACCCTACTCTTTGAAGACACATGGTGATGGTTTGATCGATACACCAATACTTTTAGAAAAGTCTTGAATTGCCTATATCAGACTGTTTTGTTTTTCGGGTTATTGCAATGGCTGTTTTATATAGCACGTCTCTCAGACCTCCATAGCGTGTTTCGTGTTAGCGTGTCGGTCTTCTTATACTCTTCGATGTACCGCTCACCTAGCTGTTGTATTCCCGAGCTCAGATTCCCTAGGGTTCTTCGTACGAGGTTTTTCTTCCGGTTTTTCACCGTAATAAGGGAATCTACCGCTAGTCAGGGGTCAAATTTTGACTTTTTTTTTTTTTTTTGCCTTCTGAAATCTTCTTTTCATAATCTTGATGGTGCAAAAAGTTAGAGAAAAAAATTAAGCATTTTAGAATGTTTTTTTTAGATTTAAATTGTAAAATGCGTGCCTCAAAGATTATGTGTATCGGCAGACGGAAGGGATTAACGTGATCATCTCACCTAAACGAACTATCTGCTGGCTTTTACCACAAACCAATTAGCAAAAGGTCAACAGATGAATTGCATGACCGTTGGGGTGTGTATTTGAACTGAACAGTAGACATCAAGAACAAACGTTTTCCCAAGCCGAGATCCTTTTTTTCTTACAAGCAAAATATACTTTTAAAAATTAACTTAAGACTGTCAAATGAGTGTTTCCGCTTTACAATGA
>JAQQZZ010000001.1:793540-813731 GCA_030265115.1 Mopalia vespertina
GATAATGATACTGCCACTGTTTGGTGTGGAACACCTGGATGTCTAGCGTGATAATGATACTGCCACTGTTTGGTGTGGAACACCTGGATGTCTAGCGTGATAATGATACTGCCACTGTTTGGTGTGGAACACCTGGATGTCTAGCGTGATAATGATACTGCCACTGTTTGGTGTGGAACACCTGGATGTCTAGCGTGATAATGATACTGCCACTGTTTGGTGTGGAACACCTGGATGTCTAGCGTGATAATGATACTGCCACTGTTTGGTGTGGAACACCTGGATGTCTAGCGTGATAATGATACTGCCACTGTTTGGTGTGAAACAGTATCATTATCACGCTAGGCATAGCGTGATAATGATACTGCCACTGTTTGGTGTGGAACACCTGGATGTCTAGCGTGATAATGCTACTGCCACTGTTTGGTATGAAACATCCGGGTGCCTAGCGTGATAATGATACTGCCACTGTTTGGTGTGGAACACCTGGATGTCTAGCGTGATAATGATGCTGCCACCGCTTGGCGTGGAACACCTGGATGTCTAGCGTGATAATGATACTGCCACTGTTTGGTATGAAACATCCGGGTACCTAGCGTAATAATGATATTGCCACCGCTTGGTGTGGATCACCTGGATGTCTAGCCTGTCTTATTTTTCCCGACAAGATTGGTAACTGTTATGGTACAAAACTTTTTGTAATTCGTCAGCGTGCTTGGTTTGTGTTTAAGCCTTTTAGAGCAAACATTGTGTTGAGTCGTACTAAGATAGATCAATCATTGAAGGTAGCTCATTGATACTTCAGAGGACCTAGTGTCTTTTGTATATCCTATTGCCGTTTAAAAAACCAAGTACCGTGAATGACCATAAACTATTTTTCTCATCTCCGGCGTTAATAAAGAAATTGTGCTTTTTGTATGGTGTGATATTGTGATGATGTTAAATGTTTGGTGGGTGGTCGATGAGGCGCGGAGTGTTTTCTAACCCCACGGCCACCCGATTAAACTGAGAGCTTTTTTAATCGTATATCTCTGACCAGTGATCTCAAATCAACGCGACCTAGGCAAGTAGTTGCTTGGTTAACCACGACAGCACCTGACACTTTAACGAAGCACTCGTCAAACACCATATATCCAAAAATACAGTCACACTAATTTGTCTTTTTCAGTTTTGCCCCGAAGGCCAGTAACACATAGGGCGAGAAAAGTCTTGTTGACGTCAGTCTGAGATTGGCCCGGAGGTCAGAACCATAAACAGCGAAAACAATAGAGACCCATTAACGCTGGGTAAGTGTCTTCCCGGTTAATCCTGCCTTAATGATCAAAGTAGGATTTCTTTTACTTCTCACCCCTTCTAAATAATATAATATCTCTGTTCTATTTGTCAACTGTTAATAAATTCTATTAGTGTTAAAAAATGAAAATAAAAAAATGAAGCTAATATGCGAATGCTTTTAAATTTCTATCTTAAATTTAAGTACCTCTTGAAATTAAAAGATATGCAAAACAATTACCCTAAAGGAAGAGCTACAATACAATGTGAGTTAATTCTTTGAATAGTTTGACATCTTTTACATTCTTCTCATCTCGTAGTGTAATCCCCTGTCTGTCATGTGTTACATAACTTAATCTTAACCGTGTTAAACAGACGAGTTTCTTAACAACACTTTCAATACTTCCTAGCTGTAGAATATTATTATGTCGTGATGTTTACAATAGTTTTGTTGAATAATGTTGATGGTCTAGGAAGAGGAACCGAGTCGCTACATACGAGCTGATCGCTCAAACCACTCAGTCCATATGTGGTAAGAAAGTGGTATCGTAAACATACAGAAAAGGCTCTAGAATCGATACACCAGTATTAACACTTATGCTGTGATAATATTCAGGCCATAAAATAAGGACTTACAACAACAAAATCATCATTTGTTTATCATGGATTTTCTATTTTATTCACCAGTGACTATATATAATAAAATGGATGATGTTCATGATCGTGCTGTTGGACAGTCGATTGATTCACTCACTAGAGGGCAGCACTATACAATGGAATTTCGGCCTTGTGACAACATAAATGTTCAGTCATGTAAGAAACAAAATTAATAACACTTATTATATATACAGACAAACACACATTCACAGATTTACCATAAAGGCATTCAAAGAATGCTTGTTTAACACGACACATGACGCATCATCCTTACTTATCATTTTACCATCGACTCATATATAATATATATACATACATATATATGTCCTGAAATACTTTAACGTCAAACTGCTACTCAAACAAGTTTTATTCCTATAATGTTTAGAAGTTGTATTTTATTATGATTATTGCAATAACTCTAGTTTTGATTCCTTAGTTTTGTTTAACACATATACCGGTAGTTCACGTATTGTATATCCCGGGCTATTATATACACAGGTAAGTCACGAGGACTGGTTTGCAAACTTACATTTGCACCTTTCGTGGTCACAATGGGTCTAAAGAGGCAGTAAAACAGGATCAGTTTCTGGGTGTCAGCTAGGGTTACTGTCGAGTTATGTGACATTCTACACTCAATGACCCCAGAGTTTGTTCGAGGTGAGCAGGAGAGCCGTGTCATTGGGTACAGAATTGCATTTATACCTATAGGTAAAAACGGTCAATCGACAAGCACCTAATTACAGAGCGACTGTGAATTCATCGGATTTTGTTATCAATAGTAGTTATTAAAGAGGCCCCCCTCAGAATTCCAAATTCCTTATTAATTAACTTGTTTTATGCATGGTTACGATAGCTTTACGTTCTGAACAATTGTTCAGTATATTTTATAACCCTGCACAATGTTATAACCAGTTAAAAGCTATTTAATGATCAAGTCTTTACATAAGAATGTCTCTTCTCCTGCTAGTTCACTTGACGTTTGTTTGAATGACTGTTGTTTCGCGTTGTGTTTAGGTTAATATAAAACAATTACCATCAAATTTGGCGATAAGGGAAATCACTTTTCAGGCAGCGTTTCCCAACATTCATTCTGGACAATGGTGGGGGCCTCCATTCTTTCAGCTAACCATATTGCTTAAGATGTCACATTCGATGCGACTGGAGCTCAAGCTATTACAATGCACAATTCATTTGATCATTCATTTTTCAGCATAACTCGACATCATAAAACATGGTCGAACTGATACATATAGGGCAAGATATGGCAATCAGAGGTGTCCGACTAACTCAGCAAACTGACGTCTTGGACGCTTACAACTAGTGTACAAAAACGTAAATGAGATAGATAGACAATAATAATGGTGCATTGACACATTGAATGAGATTAAACTCTAAATCTAATGAGTAGCGTGGACACACACAGGACCAGCTCACTCAGTCCTAAAATGACCATAGTTTGAGCAATGCAGTTGAGACTTCTGAGAATTATTTTTATCAATGAATCATTGTTAGGCATAGCCCAGAATTTACACATAAATACAATCACAGTACCAGTGACTGAGATCATTGTGTCATTTATATCGCGGAATGTTCTCGCTCTTCTCCAAACACATATGCCAGACACTCCGCGCTTTTTAATTCTTGATCTTGGTACCGTTCAGAATGTCATCAGCAAGTTGCACGTCCTTTTAATATGTCTTCTCAGAATGCTGTCCGTGTTCAGAATGTTTTCAAAGTTTGCAATTGTTCAGAACATTTTCACAATTTTCTGGACGATTCTAGCCACAACATTTGCAAATCTTGGTAAAATTGTTTTGTCCTACAGTGTTTTTTTTCGTCTCGTGGACAATAAACCACCGACCGAAATTACATCAGTCAAATCTTGCACAAGAATTAGATGTCCAGCGAATCAATCAACACACATTTGGCAGACGCCGATGTTAAAAAAACCGGTTTTAAATTTCCCTGGTCATGATTCTGGAACCAGTTCATCTTTCTTAGCAGCGAATGAACAACTTCCGGAATCTATCGTCTCCAACAAATCTCCAAAAAAGCACCCGTCTATAGATTCTCTAGTATTTTTGTCATTGGATTCGTGTCCAATACTGTGACGTCATAGAACCCATGTGATGCGCAGTCATGTCTTGCGCAGACCCACCAGGCACTTGGACCGGAACTGATACGCCAGGCGATATTAGACCTGTAATAAAGATAGGACGTATTGTTATTGTCAAATTTTGATGAATACCGCTGCAACAGTGTTATACATGTTTGTTATTGTTATAAATTACTGCACTTGATTAATCTTACTATGTTCTCTACGGAATCTTTCAACTTTTTGTTAATATTTAAATCATAGCGAATTGTAGAACAAATTGTCATTGGACTGTTTTGTAAAAACTATATAAGTTTCAAATTAAAAAGAAACAAACCATTTTATTATACAAAAATTTCAATTTTAATTTTGGGGAAAAGTATCTTGCTTATCTTCAAATAATAGGAGTGGTTCAGACAGTTAAATTTCTCACCCTGGTCACTAACAAAGCTAAGTATTTTGAATTTTATTTAGAAATTATTATCCAATAGGAGTATGTAGATGTTGTTGCAAATCGTCATAAAGGACAAGTATTTAAATAGTAATTTAAGTTAATAAATTGAAAATAATGAAATTTATTATCGAAACCACTCCATATTTCAATCAAGTTATTGATAATAATTTCTTTTCAATCGATTGTATCAATTTTTAATTTTTGTCCGCTTAAATTTCTGTTAAAATTCATAAATACATAGATTTAAAGTATATCAACTATTGTCTGTCAGAAGATTAATTACAAACACAATTACAAATATATAACCAATTTGCACAATATTAAGCATTAGATTTCCAGAAAACAGTTCAAGTAGAAGGGTCGACCCAAAATTATTTATTACAGAATCATCCGAAATATAAGTAGGTCCAACTTTTGAGAGAATTATAGACAGGCCCTATTTTTGAGAGAATTATAGATTGTTCTTTTCTTTTCATTTAATTGTTTTATTTTATTTTAAAGATACTATTTTAATTCATCAACCAATTTCAATATTTCCTTCAATTATGGGCGACCATGTTACCTCAACATCGTCATAAATCTGACATGATTGTTTTTAATGTTAAACTATATGAGAAAGGTATGAAAAGAGTTGGTGTACCTTTGGTGTACCACCTGGGCGCCTCACCTGTGGATGCCCCGTTATGACTGGCGTGGTTCATATGACCTTGCATACTGACTGCAGGGTTACATGGGGGTCGGGAGTAACTGCTGAGTGAAAGGGGATCATAACTCCGGGCAGGTCCTGACATGTAATCTTCAATTAAAACAATTACATACAATTAAAAACAAACTCATATCAATAGGAATCGTTTGTACATGGATTCTTTCACATGAAACAGACGTAAGTTTGGATGGCGGTCTAAATAGACAAGAAAACAATATAATGTTTGTAAATTAAACACATTCTCAAGCTCCAGAGAGATTTAAGACAAAAAATGGTATTAATTTACCAAGTTATTTCAAACGTGCTTACTTTACCCTCCCCGCTCCGCCCTGCAGTACACTTTAACATTTATAAATATAACTGAAAATATAGAGCTTTTATTGATATAGTTATTAAAAGTGCCTGCGTAAATAACCAGTGGATTTCCTGACATCACCAACACTGAGTATAAGTTTAAAAGTATGAAAATGCAATAAATACCTGGTAACATACAGGAGTATGATGAAGTGTTTGTGGATTGCAGACAGGCTGGATTCGGGGCTATGTTATTAGATAGAGAATAACTCGGTACAGGCGGAATGGAACTGAAATAAATACAAATACACACATTCTTCAATTGCCACAAATCAATTTAATGTAAAAGAAAAAGAAAATTTAGAATATCAAATCTATACTTTTCTTAAAATCATATTCCAGGATAATGACGTAGCAATTACATGTTGGCTGCTTAGTTTGCAAACCTCAAATTCATTCATTTATTTATTTATTAGTATATTAATTTACTTAATTATTGATTTAGTTGTCGTTATTTATTATTAATTTCACGTTAATTCATAGATATGCTTTGTAAATTTTATTGTACAGGAACACTTATTTAAGTAAATATTTTTTCTTTATCTAAATGATTTTTTATTTAAAAAATTATTTATTTGCTTAAATATTATTTATTTATTTATTTATTTATTTATCAGGACAGAAGTTTAAAGAGCAAAAATATACATGTCTACAACGCAATATTGAATAATAATAGCTGTAACAACCTTTATTATGTTCGAGAAAGACGTTTACATTTGTTTTTTGAACAAACGAAAGAGTATTTTAACGAAGTATAATTATTTACTTTTAAACAATCTGAAAATGCAAGAATACATTTTAGTCGAGACAAATACATTTCAGAAACAATTACATATACAACACTTGTTGAATTATTTAAACCACGCAATAAAAACATTTCCAATATATCATTGTATTAAAAGGACACCCTTAAAATAGTTCAATATACGCCAAAATGTAGCCAAATAAATGGCAAATAAGAGCAAATAAATTCTGGTGGAATTAAGAGCAAATAAATTCTGATTCGAAGCACATCCATAGTAATATGTATTGTCCTTATCGTAAAGGTTGGGAATTGTACAGATGTACGGGAATAGAGAGATACATAGTGTCGTATCCACTTGTCAAATCGATCGGTCACATAATCATACCATTTCTCTTTGTTATGGTTTAAGATGTAAAGGACACCGCCTACAACTCAACCGAGGAACTTCTTTATTTCACCGAGTATTGATTCATTGATTTAACCAATCACATGAACACAACTATCTGGGTTTAATAGATTCAACAGATGACCGAACTACACATGGCAAAATGGAAAATAACACAACTTAAGATATTTTTAAATCGGACATATTTAAGTGGGTTAATGTTGACGTATAAAGGCCTATAGATAGAGTCAATTGTAGCTGGGAAAGGGAGGCAGTGGGGGAAAATGTTCGAAAAACGAGCAAAACAATAAATTAGTTTAACCAAATGATTTCAGCCAGGGTTCTCTTTCAAAGAAAGATAATTTTAGAATCGAAAGAAAAACAAAACAAAAACATGTCAAATTATATATAAAAAAGCAAGATAATGTAAAAGACACGTTAAATACTGTGTTGTACAAATATATAGCCGGCAGAAACCCACAGAGGTGGTTTCGAAATATGATAATGTGAGATTAGCAATTGTTTTAGGAGTTATATCATGTGATAATACCTTTGTGTTTCGAATCTGTAGGAGTCAGTCATTGGTCCGATCGGCTGATGGATGGTCGGGTACATGCTGTTTGTAAAACTACTGTTGATTGGAATACGACTGGCTCCATTAGCTGCCTCTCGTCTCTGGTTTCGTAACTTCTCTTCGCGTCTCCATTTTGCCCGACGGTTTGAAAACCATACCTATAAAGTAACATTAGACAGTAATAATAATAAAAATTATTGATCTAAAATGTGGAATTAAAGGCCGAACCGTTCATGTATTTGTTAAAAAAAACTGGGCTATTGTCAAGAAAACCCCCCCAACATTTAATGGCTATACTTGATATGAAAATGAAAAAAAAAACAAAAAAAAACCTGACACATTACAATGAATGGTTTTATCAGTAGTTGTATTGATTTAGTTATAGGACGTGTATAACATGCCCCAGGCTCACGCCATAATTACTTTAGGTTTTTCGTGAAAAACCTCTGGCAAAATGTCGGCTTATTAATTGTTGCCATTCTGCGTTGCCGTGTGCTCAGAAGGGAGTCTTTCCTCTGGTTTATACGACTTTGGTGAGTCGTCACAATGCTGCCTCTCTAAATGATGCTAGTTAGAGTAGCAAGGTGACAATGGGCCTAGAAGTAGAGAATAAGCGGCTAACGTGCTATCACCAAGAACAGCGTTTGTGAAGAATAGCAGAGATTTGACTTGGCACACAGAAACTAATTAATCACAAGAAAGAGTTATAAAGATGATGGAGGTTGGGCACTAGGCCCCAGGGGCAGGACATGTAGTTTTTTTAGATCGGTTTCCATACAAGATGTCCCACACTGAGTTCTAAGCTTATTTTTCCAACGAGATCTTTAAGTTAATAAGATATGGTCAACCCCTTACCTGGATCCGTGCCTCGGGCAAGTCTATCTTCTGAGCTAACCGTTCTCGAGCAAAAACATCAGGGTAATGAGTTCGTTCAAATTCTAGGGGAAAAAAGGATATACACATCAATTAGTGGAAAAGTTCAAGTTTCAGCGCAAATTTACAGGATTCAAGAAACATAGAGGGTTTGGTTACGTCTGGGTTGTCTCGCAATAATGCCCGGTATAATATGAGCACAGAGAAATAATAATCGGGTATTGTCTATAAATTTTCTCGATGACCATCTGTTGGCGGTCTGTAATTTGAAGCAATTATGAAGGAATAAATGGTGTGATTAGAGAACTACTGAACAGTTGACAGGTAAGGCGGATCTCCAGACGAAGGATGGCAACTAATCTGGATAACAAGATGTTATACTTATGACAATAACTATAACAATTACACATAATAATTGTCCGACATCAGCCTTCTTAAAACAATGTATCATAACTTCAATGCAGCACAGTGATTGACTGGTTAAATTGATGGATACCTTTCTCCAGAGACTCGATCTGAGACGCCGTGAATGAGGTTCTGTTCCTCTGAAGTTTTCGCTTTAATCGGATCCTCATTTGTTCCTCACTTTCTCCATTTTGCGGTGCGTCTTGACTGTGGTCTGAAGAGACGCTGACATTGTCGTGCTGATGATGGTCTGTCGACAGAAACATTATAACTGAATACACGACAACAACAACATAGATCAACTGATATAGACAGCGTTCAGAGACAGGCGTGGGATTGACTATGACAAAATCAGCCAGCTAGATGAGTGTTCACAGTTAAAAACAAATTATCAGCTTCGGCCTTTTGTCTGGGTTTAATGAGATATACGTTATGTTAAAATTAAACACGAAGTGCATTCAAGGTAGATAATTCGACTTAACAATTAGACATTAGAACAAGGTTAGACACACTGTTCATGTTTAACTATGAGACGATTTTAACACGGACTTTGTCGTGAATAAATTGTGACTGTTTGGTCGAATTCACAAAAAAAAAAACTGATTGAAAGCGATTGTTTTTTTGTTTTGCTGTGTAAGATTTGTAAATAATTTTATGCAACAGACTTGAAATGATTATGTTATGTTAAACTGACAACACTTTTGCAAACTCCCCAAGCAGGTTATTTGTTCGTACTATATCTCTAATGAATCGAGTCTATAGGCAGCTTAAAACTAGCGAAAAAAATAACAAACAAACAAAAAATAACGCAAATGAATCATTAACGTATTTATATGGTTTCTTAGCAAGGCGGTCCAATTGAAATGCATCCGTCAGTGGCCATATAAATACCATTTTTATCATGGTAATTCCACATAATGGGGATATTGTTCCGATAACAGTTAACAAGCTATATCGAAATAGTTATGAATGGCTATGAAATGTGAGACTTGGTAAAGAGTAGTTAAAATGGAAATCCATGCAGAAGCTTATGGAAACTGAAGTCGTAAGAGGGTCGTCTTTCTGGTTAATTGTGCTCAATCAGACCATATGACCAACTGTTTCTCTCTCACGAATACGGCGAATGTTTCGCCAATGATGGACGCAGCTCGAAGAAGAGAAACTCAACTCAGGGAAAGCGTTCACCAAATTACAGGGTACATGGTTTCAAATTGACGGTTGTAAACAATATGTATTATGAGGAGAGAGAGATCAGTGATATAGTTAACGAGGGGCTCTATAGAGCGGATTGAGCCCAGCCATTGTTGTGGTCTTCAGACACACTGATCGCGGCCATGGATCAAAGACTCGCCCAGCTCGATCTATTTCCAAAAGCTTTTCAATTTCTTACTGATTGGTTTGAGAACGCACTTTCTCTGAGACCTGCACCTGTAGTCCCAGATAAGCTTTCCAAAACAACAAGACAAAAAGAAAGAGAAGCTAACATACAAATGGAATGGAATAACTGGCCCTCGTTCATCTCCAGTCCCGCCTACCAGTTTTATTAATGATATAAACACAGTATCATTTCGGAGTCACTTTAGACTCATTTATTAAACATTTTTCAGTTGTTTTTAGTGAATATATTGTAAAAATCACACAGCATTTTCATCCGGCTTAGCGGCTTAGGACGATGGACTTTTGCGTTTCTTTCGCATCCGGCAAGTGGCTTTGTAAACGCAAGGTTAAAAAAAAAACCTAGGTGTTTTTAAAAACAAAGTTTCCCTTTTTTATTTTCAAATAGTTAGTTGAATCAATATATTGATTACTTGTACAATTTTTAGTTGTTGTCGAGTCGTATACAATACAGGCGAGCCTACAGTCACCATTATTTCTCTAATATATACGGAGCGAAAGTATGTCGGAATGATAACATTCAAGTAAATGACTAATCATTTACAATGAAAACTCGTTGATCTGACACACTCTAACATGCTACACTAATACATTAATAGCCTTGTAGAAGACATTTGTGTAGTTTTTAATGAAATGTCGTCTGCTGTTATCTAAAGACACTCATTGATTTAGAATAACTCTTTAGACTGGCGTGGGGCTGGCTTTGTGGTACTTCACACTGCCTTACTTACAAGATCCCGTCAAGAAACCCTGGTACATTGTGTGACTGGTTAGTCTGAGAATCAACAATCACTTGATGAATACAACCAAATATATTTATCTTCTGTTTCTTATGAAAGTCGTTGAGACGAAGAGGTTGAGAGTGAGATTCTATGACAGAATAGCACTTCATACAGGCGCATTTAAGCGGCTCTTTTTAACCGCGTATTTATCTAGCCAGGGATTAAGAGAGAGTGTTGAATAGGGGCCCAGACATTTAGACGACAAGCCACAATCGCTCCAAACAACTCCGGCTTCAACAGAAGTCATCTGGCCCTTGGACAAAACTTTGCCTTTGTACAGCTTTTCAATACGGTCTTATAGCCTCTTTACTATGCTGTTTAATAGAGTTTCCTCTATCCCTTTATGAACAGGATAAGATACAAGCGATTTAATGAAATTCTCAGACGGAACTAAAAAATCATACATCATAGATCAAGCCATTCCAGAGCACACATGCGCACATCGGGCGTTAGAGGCAGTACGAACACGAGAGGATATCCAATATAGTGTTCCTGGTATAGATTTATCGGGAACAATTGGATATCAGTGTGAGTAATGGACAAACCTTCATCTCGCCGCTCCCAAACCACGATAAGTGTAACAGGGTTAAGGGATACGGTGGCTATAGCAGCCAACCAGATACAAGCTCCTCATAACTCAATAGGCCGCCGATAATTACGGTTGTTTGCATACAGTCAGATTGGGCTGGTCCAAACCTCTGATCTCTACATGTAGACGAGTTAGGGCAATTGGAGAAGGGTCGTAGTTGTAATGTGCAAATTATCCCGTAACGATTGCACACAGAAGCGCATCGTACTGCCCTCTGACGACATATTAACTGTATAATCAAATCAAAGCGAAGCACAAACGAAAATAGCGACAACTACCTTCTTCATAGAAATCACCCAAAATTCCATTAGGACTGAGTATCTTGAACATCTCTGTTCCTTTCAAACGAGAGTTCCACCCGGCTGTCACCAGGCCGTCTTCAAGACAAGCTCTTAAGTTCTAGCGCTCGTTGAGATTAAATGCTTCAAGGCTTTTCCCAAGGCATAAAAATGGACCAGATTAAAAATTAACAGAACAAGCTGTAAAAACATTCAAAACGACAACCTTGACAGAATTTGGAGTAGAGATAACACAAACGTGAAACAGTTTGCAGCATTTTGACGACATTGTTACGGAAGTCTTTACGTGAAACAAAATTTGGTATTCGTCATTTATTTATTTTGTTACTACGGTAAATAACTGATTCATGAAAACTCCACGAAAAACAGCTTATAGCGGAACGATTGGACCAGATGTCGCCCATGAATAACCTTATTAGTCTACTTAAACATTTCCAGGCAAAATAATCACAAAAACTTACATTAAATTTGATCCAGTTTATTAACATTATACACAGATAATTCATGTATGGATTTAATGCGAATACAGTCCTATTCTCTGAGAGAAAATCTTAAAAAGGAAGCCGAGTTAAAGAGATGTCCATCAATCTTAAGGCGCTAGTGTGGACAGTAAAGATCGGTGTCGTTACAGACAGTCAGTAATTGACAGTTAGATTACAAGATGGAGGATTGAGAGAGGTTTATGGCCATACCACCCGCTACTTTATACACTCCAGCAGAAAGCTGTGTCCTTAAAATCTGTAATCTAACAAGGCTGTTTACACACCCTCTTCATATGCTCAAATTAAAAAGACAAATCACTGTATCCGACTGATGTGTAAATGCGGGGTTGTGTTGATGTGTTTGGGGGCAAACTGTCCAATCAGGAGTTGGACAAAGGTCATCCCGGCAGTCAAGTGACAAGCCGAGTCTAACTGTAACATATTAATCAGTCTGGTGCTATAATAACAGCACACAATCAAACAGAACCCGGATTGACACTGACGATCACGGGAGAGCTGAAATTGTTCGAATACGACACTTTTTACTAACACAAGTTATGTGTTTTTACTGATTGGTCTTGTTTAGAGCGTTCAAATGACCTTAAGGAATAGAAAATGTTGACATTAACATTGAGTCTAACCTCAGGTTTTTATTCTCACTTCTCTGCGTATTGTTCAAACAAGGATTGACACACAAATGAAGTCAGTCAACTAGACATACACATGGCAAGTAATTTAAGACAAGGGAAAGTAAACCAATGGTAGTCTGAGGTTAGCCAAAAAGACCCACCCAATTACGACAGATACATTGAATTGAACGCAAAAAAATGGAGCTTGTGACGTTGATTGAGTGATTATTTTATTTACCAATTATACGTGTGGAGTAGACAGGCTCGATAGCTCTAATTAGGCCTGCATCTTTTTAAATTACCTTCAGGTAACTACAGTAAAAATGTTAAAATACAGGTAAAAGGTCACTTGATAGTAATCAGTCAGACAACCAAGTTAATAACATATATAAAATTAGCTTGTATAACTAAAGAACAGAATTATAATTTTTAAAAACAAACACATATAAAATTAACGAAATCAAATAAAATGTTTTGTAAGTTGAATCTGAAAACTAATTTCATTCCATGTGTAAAGATTTTAAAATGTTAAGTTAAAAACAAAAATCGGTGCAAATTATAAGAATTTTCATTTTAATAATATTTGCTTAGCCGTTCGAATGTGGAAGAGGCTTGCATTTTTTCTAATGGTCACTTCACACATTCTATGTCATCATTATATTATTTTACTCTTTACATTATAGAATTTATCACCTCTAGATTGTATGATACTGCCATATTTAATATCTACAGAGCATATTGTATTATTTACGATATATATTTTATTATTTTTCTCTGTGTATAACATCGGTTCACTCTGTATTTTAAATCGTTTTACAATTAATGTTTAATGTTTCAAGATGATTGACTATATTGTTTATATTACCTTTGTGTGATTTATCTATACTGTCTTTTGTTAAAGTTATATACTGTAAGAAAATTCATACCTTTCCATTTACATATTATAAAAGATATACTGTTAGAAAGTTCCTACTATTTCATCTACAGATTTTTTAAAGATTTAGTTCAAGAAAATTTTGATCTTTTTATTTACAGTATTTTGCTAAAAGATACAAACGTCATCAACAAAGTTTCAATCAATTGTTTATAAATCCGTGGTTTTTCAAATTTTTCACGAACAAGGATAGAAATAAAAAAGACGACTGTTAAATAGAATAAAAGAATAGAGTTCGAACCTTCAAAGAGTCTAACAAAAGGCCTTTCAACATTATATGCTCTTTAAAAGGTGGGTCTACTTAGAACAATTATATTTTAAACCAGTTAATGTTATTATTTTATTAATTGAAACCATTCTTCGATCAGTTTGAAGTGGACAGAAATTAGTTTTATTGTCACCCGAGATCAAAGCGTTCAGAGTAAAATGACATTAGAGTAAAGCTTTCATTCGATCGATATTAACAGATATACCGTAGACAACAGAGGGCCTAGAGATCTAAACCTGCACAGACGGAACGACAAAACTGTCGACACGACAAATACATAGGGCTAAATTTATACAGCCTCGTACCTTTGAAGAATAAATAAAATATCAATAAAAATGAACTCGTCATACCTAAATCAGCTTTATACAGGAATGTCAACAATATTTTCAGGCAAATCAAACGTTGAATAATAAAAACCGAAATTACAATGTTCACAGTTCTTTATGTACAATTATTTAAACAATTTCGCAATGACTTTAATTTAAAAAACATCTCTCACCCACCCACCCCATGTGTGGGCCAACCAAAGGATAAACCATTCCTTTGAAAAATGATTGAAATAACTTACCTTTTTTAACTCCGCTGATTGAAGAATTATTCTGAGTTGGTGGGGGCGGGGCTGGTTGGTAAGGTGATGACGTCAGACCGTGCATAGTGGCGTTTGGAGCGTACCAGGGATTATGTCGAGGCCAGGCTTGTCCATTCAATAGTCCCAGTTTATCATACATTGTCGTCTGACCCATTACCTTTTGATTTTCACTAGCTAAATTCCGAAGAACCCGATTAATGGAGGAAACCTAAAATAAAATAAGAAAAACAGAAATGTAGAAGTCAATCTAACCGCCATTAGCCTGGTGGGTTAATCGCAATAATAACAATTATAAAAACATACTCAGGGTGGCGACCTGGTCAAACAGCACGCTATGTCCAGATCTGGAGGGCACTCTACTTGTTATGGATGACTGTTGGCATTTTATGATTGAGTTAAACTAGACAGTAGATTTAGGTGTAAGAGCATGGGATGCATTGGGATGAGCCCGTGGCCTAACCCGGCCATGTAATACATGCAATATATACACCACCGCCACTGTTGCGTGTTTTGGGTGTTACAGCCATATTTGAGGAACGCTTGGGGCTCGGAAGATAGTTCATATTAACTGGATATACCAGAGGCCCGGAGGTAGGGAGTGCGGTTGATAATAACACTAGTTTTTGTAGGAAGTTGCCGCTGGTGTCGGACTGGATGAGGAGAAGGGATACCCTGTAAGCATGTCCCATCACACGTGTCAGTGGTCTTGACGCCCCACAGATCGTATAGACAACGACATGTCGACCAGATCCTGTCATATTACATAACATAATAGCCCACTGTATATTCTAACTGACGGCTGATACATCATCTTTTTACAGCAGCTAAATTACCATAGTTCAATTAAGGTAATTAGTACTATCCCTATTGAGAATAATGTTAAATACCAAAAGGGTATTGCGGTCAGCGCTCAATAATATTGTTTTATTGGCATTTAGACTGACACAGAACATTAAAATCTGGTATGACGTATCGTTGTGGATACTGACACCTAACAGAGGCGTATTCCTATTGGAGAGTTTCAGGAAGCAGACGTTACAACTTCAATAAAAGATACACATGGATACAGTGTGATTTAATGTCTCCGTTTATTTTAACACCTCTGTCAAGCATTCTTGACAATAGACCGAAACTCGAACCGGTATAAACCAAAGTCTTCATTTTAATCCCCTGACACCCTAGTTGCCATTCTGCTTCCCAAATGATAAACATGCTACAGTATTGGATGGTACCAAAAGATTGTAAATATAACAAATACCAGTTAAACTCCACATGCCAACCCAACCATATGATATGAGCAGTTTCCCCATTACAAATAGTCTTAGCACTATCTATTTTATCCTTTGGTCGAGTTGTTTTGAGAATATACAAGTTCTTATTGAAATGGTTTTATAGCTGTTTTTATATATTATTTTACTCTGTAGTCATTGTGGAAAACAAATGATATTCTTAGAGTATTAAATTAATAAATTCTGGTAAAGACTACCCTTACTATGGTCAGCCGCATTTATTTATCCATGATATATTTTTCATGTGGAGAAATATAATTTCGGATGCCTCCACCGGGATTTGAACTCGGGTCACTGGCCAGCAGGACCTGCGCTCTAACCAACTGAGCTACAGGGGATATCAATAATATTTCTCCACGTTAAATGAAATGGTAGTCCTAAGATATTATAGTTGTAACGGGACTAACAGCACAACTGGTGCAAACTGAATGATAGCTTTTCCAAGCATATCCCTTTAATATTTATTATGCATATTTAAAAAGCCAAACCGAGAAAAACTAAATATTTCTCTCTTTGTTTTATTTAGATATATATAATGTAATGTGTTTATTTACCGCAAGCATACACATGGTTAGTCAAGAGTCGGAGAGAGGCTACAATATAGTTTAACTATTTTCTTTTAGAGTTCAGTTTTCAGTCATACATTTATCGTGTAGTTTATATAATCTCAGCATGCGTGTTGAATTCCTTAAATCAGACTGGGGCTTGTTGAAGTGTGTTTTTCTTCCCATGTATCTAAAATTTACTTAGCAAATTCATTTAAATGTTTTGAACATATATTTTCCAAACGTAGTCCTTTCTGTATTATTTATAAGTTATTATTTTTTTAATTAAATATAAAAACTCGCCAATCGTTGATATTGAAGTATAATATTAATTAGTTAATTGAGCAAAATTAAATATAAATCTTCCCTTAAAATTAAATTTAAAAGCATACCAGTTAATTAACGAAAATAAAATAAATAAATAAATAAAGCATTTATATTTTTTATGCGTTTTTTTTTAAATATATAGGCCTATATTTAAATTGGTTGAATTTCACGAACGAATAAATAGATACGATAAAGCCACCAAATTAATCAGCAAATTAATAAATAGATAAATAAATAAATACACGAGAGAAATGAACTGACAAAACAAATAAATACACCAGCTATATTCATAAATACATTTTTATAGAAGATAAGTTGGATTGAGATATTCAATTATCTAAACGTTTGTTTGTGTTGGTTAAATGGAGCGAACAGAACAGGGCGACACACCCAGTGTCTCCAACGTCGCCTTTTTTGCTGGGCCCAACCATGAGATTTGACTGAGCTGTTAGATTGCGCGCGGAATACTACATTGATTAAGAGGCTTGTTTCTAGCCATATCAATACGCGCGAAATGGCCACCCAAAGCCTTTTCTCTCATTGGAAACCGTCCAATTTTATTAATTAAATCTGGTCGGGAATGAGCGGATTTATCCATGTGTTAAATTATGCTGTGTTAGTAATAAGAAGCCTTCGCCACCAGTTCAGGGTGGAAATGAAAAGGAAAGTCTTTGCCGAGTGTCCGTCATATGTTTATCATTAATAAACCATTCCTGGGATCTCATTCTCTTCTCTCAAACCAACAGGCTATCGTTACAACGGAACACTGACAAACTTTACACATTTATCCACAGTGTTTTTAAATAAATCGACGCTATGAGCTGCTGGGCTATTGCAATAAGGTCTGTCTGGCGATTTTCTGCTTGACAGGAAGTGAATGAGAGAGAGCGCTGCCTGAAGTTCATCTCAAAACGACTGGGATGAGTCCAAATATATCAGATCCACGAGTCCAGCAGACAAGTTCTACACATGTGTTACTGCCAACGAGTCACTAACAACGACAAGAACCAATTCCCCATTCTCTAATCGACATTTCAAGATTAATTTATAACAAATTCAAGAAAGAACCAAATTCGCCATCACAAATGTTGTTAGTTAACTGTCATCGAAACGCTCCTTGTTCGGCGCTTCTCTAAATTGGAGAAACAAGAGATTGGCGAATTTGAAGGGATGTGATAATTGTTAGATCTTGGTGAGACTTGAACAAAACATCCCTCTAACAATGATCAACAAAAGCCGCTAGATGGGTGACCTCCATTCATGTCCCCTTACAAAATCTTCTCAAATCTAAAATAATGTTATTTTAGGAGGAGATTCGTTGCAAAGTGTATGGTAAGCACGATTTGACACAACACAAGAGAAAAAAACTGTTGAGGGATAGAGACGTTTGTTTCTTCTGGGCTGCTGTTCCGCTCGCCAACGTTGGCAGAAAGGGCAATGCCAATGAAAACAAGGACTCCTTCAAAGAAACAAATTGCGGAGGTTTGATGGAGTTAATACGAAATAAATGTTCTGGTAAATTAATGTGAATAGTCTTCATGGACTCTCTGAATACGTTATTTGGAGGTTGAAAGAAGAATTGCCTGTCACACTTCTCACATAACTAAACGTGGCCAATTTATTGGTTTCTCTTAAAATTGTTCTTACTTCTTTTGAGGACAAAAATATTTCTAGATTGTTTCAGAAAGTAGCTGTAATTTCAACTTATTTGATTTCATCACGCAGAGAAACTGGAAACAAAATGGCCGGCTATCCAACAGATACCTTCTATTTACAAAGTTTGACTACTTGTTACAGATCCGATTAATGCCAAAAAGAGTTGAGGAGAGCCGGGGATAACTCCTTATAATTACTGACTGCAATCAATTAACATGTCCTAGTTAATAAGACCCCCTTCCTGGCGTTTGTTTGGAGGGTGAAAGGAATAGCCGACTGATTTGTCTGCTTAATGCAGTCATCCAATCTCACACGATATTGTCATCGCGTCTCCAATCATGGGCCTTATACGGGATCACTTAAACCCTGGGGCTCGTCCCACAAAACGATTCCAACTAGTCAAAATATTGAATTATACTGATTTCGTATACGTTTATTTTAAATAATTTTAATAACTATGCGTGTGCTAAAAATGATCAACTTACATTTTTTTTTACGCATGAATATATATTCATCATCTGGGTTTAAACGTTGATTAAATATAAAATAAAAAAATGAGCTTTACACAATCGATTTGCATGTTTTACACAGTGCCATATTTCAAAACATTTTCTTAAAGCACTAGAATAGGTTCAGGTTTATTAGCTAGATTCATTTGCCTGTCAAAAAAGTACTATAAAATCAATACATATGATTCAAACGTAAATTTAAAAAATGTACACTGCGACTACAACAGTGGTCAACAGTTGAAATATCAACCGTTCGAAACTGCATATTTAATTAGTCAAAATTGATACGGTGTCCATGAACTACTTGAATACGTTGACATTTTAAAATTAAAATCGTTTTCAAGCCGTTTAGGTTAACGAGTACACTCTAAGTTCTCAGCTCAAGGGCTTTAACTTTATCATACCTCATGATTTCATCTCTTTAAAACTATGCGGATTTAGAGTGCCAGTTAATGTTCTACTTTTTCCTTTCTATGTAAAAATATTCACGAACAATGTATATCTTAGATTTAATAGCGGTAGTGATAAAGCCTGGAATGGGGGCGTGGATGAAGCCAGAACTATAAGCTGCTCCATAAGTTTCCGTGAGAAGTTATAGGTTTTAAACTAGTACAACGCAAGGCCAGTAGCTTTGTTTGTCATCCTTATTGCACGATACAGAAACATGGCCACGGTAAAAATGAGAATGGCCTCGTTATAAACTCCATCTTTCTAATACAATGTAACTTAATTACCAGAAAATTAAAGCTAGCCCTGTCAATTTCATTGCTCTCAGTCGCGATGATAATTTTCTAATTCTTTATCCGGGAATCGTTCCAAGGCGCAAGGCGAACTGGCAATTGGCTACAAACATGATTATAATTTGATTTACCTAAGACGGATGTCTCTATTGCAGGTTGTGCTTAACACCCTTATTGTAGTTATCTTATATGGTTATTGGGCTCAAAACAGGTAGACCTCCTCATCAATCCAAGCCAACACTTGTCTACTTTTTTCTGCTTAATTAAGTGATGCACAGCGGTAAAGCTAACTCATTGACCTAACCTAAATGGTATAATTCCTTTATCTAGCTCTCTCCCTCTATTTTTTACTGAGTCATTGGGATTCATTTGAAATTAAGCTGATTTCGCCAGTGGATAGTAACATATTAAAGGATGAGTAAGAACAGAGAAACTACAGATAATAACACATATTGCTTAATGCTGGCAAGGGAAAAGGGAGTGCTAAATTAAGCTGACACAGAATCCACCAAGTGCTGGCTAAAACTGTCTACAACATGCAGATCTAAGAGGAATTGAGGGAGATGGGTAGACAGAATTATCACAGGCGATGCACTAATGATACGAGTAAAGTAGTATAAAATACCTGTGGGGGGCCG
>JAQQZZ010000001.1:813741-854891 GCA_030265115.1 Mopalia vespertina
TAAAGTTGTAAAAAAAAACTGTCCCCCTCCTAACACCCCCCCCCACCCCCCCCCAAAGATCCCACAAAGACAGGACCCGGGATAAATATTATATCTGTATCTATTGAGGGAGCATGCATTGGGGAGTAATCGCCCAGAGCACATCCACAGGATAAAGAACCGATAATCAGCTAGACAGATGCGCTTAGGACAGCACCTCGTTTAAAGCTGCCCCCTGCCAGGTAGGCGGTGAAGGGAAGCACGCTAACCCAGGTCGACCCTCTATTATTCTAACACCAATCAGCTATCTTTACTGCTCTCTAATTCTGATGAACATCCACTAAATTTAGCTTCGTGATAACTTATTTGTGATATCTTAATTTTACTGATGGCAGTATTATTGAGCTGATGGCCGTCCTCTCCAATATGGCATGTTAGCAAGACTGGGGCCTGGGGGCACTCGCCGCAGCGGAACCCATATACCACAGTGAAAACACTTGGTGAAGTATCTATGCATAAATTTGCCGTCACACATCTGTTCAAAAAGTTACACTAAGTCATTATCTGTTCAAAATGAAGAACTGTCTTACACTCTCACAACTTTATTCACGGTTAATACAAGTTTTAGTTTTTGTTCATACTCACACTGGGAATGTTGTCTTGATTGCACACGTTGTCGGAGAGAAGCCGGTCCCGGATTTCCCAGGCAAATATTGAAGGACACTCTCGTTTGTATTGGGCAATTTTAGTCACTACTTCCGGTGTAGCCACACGAGGTTTACTTCCGCCTATGGCGCGTGGTCGAATCGAACCAGTTTCATAATAACGTCCTAGGATTTTACTCACACATCCATTAGAGACTTGTAAAATGCGTGAGATATCACAGGGTCTGGCGCCACTGTGAGCCAACTCAACAATCCTCTGGCGAGTGGAGTCTGGTAACGGTCGTCCATTGACAAAAACCCCACCCAACTGGTTAACCCCACTGTGACCTGTAAGTCAACAAAACCGGAAAAATATTAAACGTTAAGCTTAAACATTCTTTACCGGTATGCTTATACATACCCGGGTAATATACATATACAGAATGGCATTAACATGGAAAAGTCAGTAAAATCAACAGACAGGACAACCCCATCGTTTTTCAACTGAGAAAATATACATTGTAGAATGAAAGCTATAAAAATGATGTAACAGAAATAGACGAGGTCCTAATGAATCTGAATCAAGAGCCTTTGTGTTAGACTCCATTCGTAATTGTTTTGGACAAATGCATTGATATCATCGCCATTCTTTCGTCATTTAATTCTTATCTGAGATATTGTCTTTTACAGTTTAAATAATATTGATTTCGTGAGGAATACGTTTTTTTGGCTTTCGTCAAGAGAAGATTGTCATACACATAACATGACCATAATTTTTCTATTTATTTGTTATTGTGTGTTAGCATTGTTCATTAATTAGGCAGAAAGGGGGTTTCATGTTGGAGTTATTGGCTCACACCCCTGTCTCGGCCAATCAGAGGCTCACTCAGATTAACAGTTGTGCAAACGCTAATAGTTATTTCAACAACAAGGCAAAGAAAAGATTAGAAATTAGTGTAGATTGTTAATACTGAGATAGAGGGCGCCCTTATCTCCTGCCCCCGGGTCCTCCTAGCCAAATTCTCTTTATTTCAATTCACATGCAAATTCTATAAAATATACCGGGCTCACTAATTTTCCGCTCGATTTAAGTCTACGGCTTGATGAGAGGAGATATTTCTTTACAAGTCTGTCATCTCGCTAGGAACTGTTTCGATAGCCCCTTGCTATGCTCATGGCGTTTTCCCCCTCTAAATAGCATCTTAAGAGAGGGAGAGGCTCTTCGTCTGGCCGTTTCTGGTATCAAGCCTTGTGCAGTGATGTTCTGTGGTCGAGTCATTCACTGACCGCGTGGTAAAAGACACGATGCTTATCCACGTTCATATTCAATCATCCTGGCTCACATTAAATCAGCCCTCGTATACCTCAGCTATATATCACACTGGTGAATTGTTGTGAGAAGTTAGTTGTCAGTTCATTATAACATGATGATGGCGACCTTTTGTCCGTCTGTCCTCAGAGTTTGGAATTACTCTACTAAACAGATCCTCTTCTATTCTACCCGTGTAAAAAATAACTAGTGAGATAGTGTGGTAATGGGAGATGATGCTTGTTGGCTTGACACGTCTTCTCAAAGTCTCTCCTACAATTCCTCCGTAAGATTGATCGCTTACCAGACTCCGGGCACAAGTTTCCAAAGAGAAGTAAATCAGGCGTGTATCGTGAGCTATTGGCCAGGGGACGGATCCCATTTAGTCTGAGCGGCAACAAAGATATGAGAGCTGAGAGAAAGGCGGCCGAATCATTCCAATCAATAACACAATAGAAGGAAAATCAAAGCTTCACTCTGATGATTAATCGGCTGAATTCTCCACATGAAATCAACCGACAGCTGACATATTTTACAAACACAAACCTGTAATGACCAACACCTAAACCCGAACTCATGTGAAAACATACCTATATCAAAGGGTAGATTGAGCATAACTGATCTTCATACTGCACCATCAACTCCCAATGACCTGAGAGACACTCACAAATAGCTATATATATGTATATTGACTGGGCCATTCTTAATGTACAGGGCGCCTGTCCACGGAAACAAGGCGAAAGTTTTCAACTGTGATGAGCATTATGCTGTCAGTCGGCACACTCTGTTCTCCCAGGGTAGCCCATAACCAGTAGTTAACACACTGTCACGCAGTATTTAAAATACTGTTCTGCTCAGAAACAGTTTCCGTAGGTGAAGAGCACACATCTTTCAAACCTGAAATTCACTACGGGGGCGCCATTAGACAGACAGAATGGTGGTGTTAAGTCACTTATACCCAATGGCGTAGAATCAGACATATTGTCGTTTTAAAGATCTCAGAAACACAATTTCAACCGTCATCGTTACATCGCGTCTACACACAGAAACGTTTAGAAAAACTTTAAAAAACTGACTGGTGTCTTTCAGCAAACTCTTGGACGAACTCAAAACCCATCTGCGCAGCGCACACTGTAAACTCTTATAAATGCCCAGAAACAATATTCATATAGCCTATGATAAGCAACACACATCGTGTGTTTTATTAAAAATTGCCAAGCCTTTGGAAATAATTAATAAACGTAATAAATGGCACTAACTTATATTTGAAGATCTCTGCATGTTGTCGGGTCATTACCCTGTTAATTCGTATTTGTATCGCTTTAAACGTCATGCTTCAGGTTTATGTGACAATTATTGAGTTGAGGATTCAATCTCACACTTTTTTGCTAGAATGCCATTTGTATGTAGTCCAGCGCAGGTCAATGAGGGCCAACTTAGCCAAACTTGGAGTTTGTAATCCTAAATTACCGAATATCTTGATGCCACTTAAAAATCAAAACAATGTTTTTCAGTGTGTTGTGGATTTTATTGTAAAATGTAGAAAATGTTGACCCCTAAAATTGTTTTTTGTATAAAATGATTTAACTGGATATTTGCCGAGTGTCTATATTTAATGAGAGTATAGATACACTAGGTTATTTTGTAACACATTGTATACCACTATCTATCCACTAACCTGTCCTGATCATATAACTCAGCACCCTAGTATGTTGTATATACGTAAATGCCAATAATATATTACTGTCTTTATGTTCATGACTATTGTGTAATACATTTTTGATGTTTATAAGGGCATGTATGTATGTATGCTTATATTGATGAGAGACAACGTCAGAAGATTTTGGTGCAAATCATTCAAAAGAATGGAGCGGCCACAAATCTAAATATGAATGAATGAATGAAGATCTCTGCATGAACTAATCAGATAAAAGTAACTAAGCTGAAAGTTTGGTATGCTGAGAGCTATATATAAGACGCAAAAAGAACAGGAATTATATTTTCCTTTCTTGGTCAAAATTTCGTTGAACCGGAAATTGCTTATCAGTTGGAAAAAACTGGTTTAATATGTGAATTGTTTGAAAGTGCACGGGCCTGCCGCTGATCAAGCTGACCTCACCTCTCAATGATATGGGACTCGCGTGTATCGGCGGTATTAGTGTCCTATTACGTGGCTACAAGTTAGCGGTCTCTCGGTACAAAGTCATACTCCAGAGGGCAGTTGGTATGAGTCGTCTACGATACTATCAACCTCCATTCACCCACATGTTATTGATACAGTATTCGGGCTGTTTGTATTCAGATAGGTCACCCGAACAGAACTGCCAGGGTATTAAAAAGGCCACAATAAAGACATACAGGGCCGTTTTAAGCTGTGGTTTCCACTTCTATGTGATACTTTGATTACTTGGATTTTTTTAAAGCCCGATTGTTTCCGGCCGTACGCTAGTAAAGGTTCCATGGCTGACATAATTGGGCAAATCCATCTGATCGATGGCCAATGAATAATAAGAACAAAGGTTGCTTGAGTTGGGATTGTGGCGTGTTTATTGAAGCCTAGGTGGGAACTATATGATCTTAACCCTGATCAGGTATGTGCCAGTGTTCAGGTGGTATCACTGTGACATAACGCACACAGGTTACTACGACCTACACACGCTCTAACACTGCTTTACACAACACTATGTATGTAAATCAACATTCAAATAAAGATAAATTTGCACGATTTTTGTTGAATTGCGCCAATGTAAACATTAAGATCATGTACAGCCATTAAGCTGTAGTTACACATTTGATCACCAGAATAATTTGAAACCTTTCTTGTGACAATAAACAACCAAGTATTTATGTCATTTGGGGACAACACACTCGTAAACAGGTAATATACCAAATCAGAAAGTTTAACATGCTGAGGCCCGTACGAGATCCGGACACCATTAATGGCAGGTAGGGCCTACCAGAGGTCTACCATTTTCTGGTTACATTCACCATTAAGGAAACCTTCCTTCCACTTTCCTTCTAGAACTGGCTTCGAGTGGCTGACTTGATAAGTCTGCTGCTCCAGATTTGTTTGTCTGAGTTGTTTGCCTGATTATAAAAGTCGTGTGTCTGAAAAACTTTCAGAACTCGTATTTGTGGTAAGAGAGGGTTATGCCAAAACAGTCAAAATGTTATTTATGGTCACTATTAAAACCACAGAATGTTATTTATGGTCACTATTTAAACCACAAAATAAGATATCCAGATATTTGGGCGTTAGTTCAGCCTCATATCGGCGCCAAAACGAAGCGTTAATAAGAAACACATTTCTGCAGAGAGACCGCTAGAGATGCAAACATGTAACTGTATGGCGTAGTTCTGTAGCAGAGAAACGGCTAAGAGATTAATAAGCTTTTAGAAAGCCTGGTTGATTTGCTGTTAATCGTATGCCCCCAGTGCTGGCTAAGGCTAAATTAGATTTGTGAGCAGTGAGGTTAGGGTTCGTGTCAGTAATCGACCTGTCTCGTGGAGCTCTGCTTCACGCATCTCTATAGTCACCCATACACGAATGTAAACCCCCATACAGAATATCAAGTGAAAAATATTGATGAAAAGCTTTAACCTCAAATCTTCTTGTCTTTACTGAGAGCGAATCGCTGACTGTCTGCTCAACAGGCTTAGCTGGCCTTTTAATGTTATACAACTTCTGCATCCATTGTGTTGGTTAAACGAAAAGCAGGAATCTTTAGAGGAGACTAATTCTATGGGAGAGAGTTTCAATTTACAGACTCCTCGATCCTATTGAGGGATGAAGCTCACTACAAACCCCTCATACATGTGAAGGATGAGACAGTAATTATCTGACGACCGATTATCTTTGGGGAGGATCCTCGAAAACCTTGTAAAGACTGCTAACCCTTTAGAGTCCAACATTAAATAATGCTAACCATGGTTGTATCAAGGAAGTAGTGAAAATACTTCACTTAAAATATATCTAACGTTTGCAGGAAGAAAACAGAAAATTGCTTTTGGACTGTGACATATGTAATTGGAATTTGTGTATTGTAGTCAATCCGCAATTTAACAAATTGAATGACAGTTACACTATCGATATGAATACTGAAATGATGACAGGTTCAAGAAAGGTATCTCTTCAAAGCTTTGCTCATTGAAGAACAAAAACAAGTGTCACAACTTTCTAAACATGGGATATAAACTCATGCACATAATTATATGTAAATTATAGTAAATACTTGATGACGCCTCCTGTAGGATTATACTGATAGATCGATTATTTGTAAATTTAGTGAGAATTGGTAGTGATGACATGGATATAATTGTAGTGTATAGTCACTGAAAGGGTTATAAGGCTGGTGATATCCCTGTAAGAAACCCGTATGAACCTGTATTAGAATAGGGATATGCTACTAGTTATTGACACATCTGACACCATTGTAATGTGAGTTAATAAGAGAGGAAAGAGATCGAGTCTCACTGGACAGTTGGTCAAACAGCTGGAAATCCAGTAACGCCTACCATTTACATATCGCCCTTAGGCTGTACAGAGGATTTGTTTCGCTTCAGAAACCTCCTGGACCGTCAAAGTGGACAGACAATCGCCTCGTAATTATGAGATTACATTTTACATCATTGTCCCATGCACATTAACACAACACAAACCTGTACCAGTTAATACAATTCACATGCATACACATTTTCTCTGTACATTAAATATGCATATAGGATTTCCAGAGAGAAACTTCAAGGAGAAGAATAATCCATTGGCGAATTTGAAATCGTTTTTTTTTTTTGTAAACCTTTTTTAAATGGTTAAGACTGTTAGGAATCCAAGCCACCCTCTTAAAGTGTAATAAAGATTGAGTAGGTTAGTAAATGCATCTACAATCAAACAACATGGGTTTGTTAGGCCAGAAGCTGTTAAACGTTAGTGAAGCTTGTTAAATAAAAGTAAATAATTTTGTAATTACCAAATTCGGATTGATATGAGTGAGAGGTGCACTCACCTCGTTTCGGTCGTGCCTTCTTCTCCTCGTCTGAAATACAGTAAGAAGTAGGAGAACAAACGTTAGATCAGGGACAGTCTATGTAGGAAATAAGTTATCACGTCATTAGTAAGACTTTTACAACTGTTACGAGTTGAGGACTAACACTTTGGTCTTGTCCAATAGTTATCACAGAACTATAATAAGTTCAAAATACAACAAGGCTTTAAATGCAACAACAAAAATCGTTACATGGTTAGTTTTGAAAGATCCTTTCAAGTGTTTGCGTCAAATGTTTAAGAGACAATTTCACAATGTGACATCCACAAATGTCCCGATCTTTTAACACAGTATGGTGGACACTGGGTCCTCCATGTTTAATATTTTCGTTTGATTTTGGAATTTTTTTTCACGTCCAAATGTTTATTAGGCGCTTTCACATACAGCAAATGAGGTGCACAAACACTACTTGAACAGAGATAAGGGTGGGTTTTAAGACGTTTTGAACACACAGGGAAGGCGCTGGTTAAATGTTAGTTTCAAGTCGCGGTTTAAAGACACAGATGGGGTACTGGTATATTGTGGGTATACAGATTGCTTGAACACACACATACGGCTATTTGAACACATATAGATGAGGTTCTGGTGTTTAAAGTGTTTGAGACCACACATGATGAGTTGATACACAGTGGGTGTAGGATCTAAAACAGTGTAAGTTTGAAGGTTGTGTGGACACACGGATGAGGTGCTAATATAGTGTATGTTTGTAGGCTGTTTGAACACACAGACACAGGTGAGGTGATGATATAGTGTATGTTTGTAGGCACAGATATAGTGGTAGTGTAGATAAAAAGGCTGTTTTAACACACAGGTAAGGTGATGACATAGTGTATGTTTGAAAACCGTTTGAACACAGGTAAGGTGATGACATAGTGTATGTTTGAAAACCGTTTGAACACAGGTAAGGTGGGGATATAGTGTAAGCTTGACAACTGTTTGAACACACAGGTAAGGCGGTGTGAAAACTGTTAGAACACCCAGGTACGGTGGGGATATAGTGTTAGCTATTTGGACACGCAGATGAGGTGCTGAAATGGTGAATGTTTGAAGGCTGTTTGAACACACAGGTGAGGGATTGGTTGTTCTGGGTTGAACCGGCAGATATATTCCTTCGTGAGACCAGCAGTAAAGTTGTAAAGGCCATTGAAGCGACTGTCGGTGATGGTGGGGGTGTTTTGTGTTTTGCTGGTTATAAACTTACTGCTTCACTTCAGAAACTGTGCTCATTTCAATAAGCTCTATGACCTGTATGTATTTCTAAACAGCACTCTCCTAGAATGGGATTTGTAATACAGCCAGATGGGGTGTTTAGTACTGTGAAGGCATTGCCAACAAATAGAAAAGATCAAGCGACTGGAGAATCAAACGCTTTACAGTAAACCACTTACAATACATTTAGTTTTAATGGTTTGTACACGCATTTCTCGGCAGAGAACGTCGAGAGATTCTGTAGTGGCGTTTTCAGCTTATTTATCGGTCTATTTTCACAAGATGGAATGTTACCGCCTACTGATATTACCATATATCAACTATCGATGAAAGCATCAAACGAATTCGTTCAGACAAACCCTTGCATATCTAGTCTGAACTATCATGACGCCATAAATTTCACATAAACCAGCAATAGTTAATGAAAACTTTAGTCACAATCTATACAATTTAAACGTCCATTTACTGCTTATGCCGTTCAGGAGAACTTGTCTGGGGTTATTGAACTGGTAACTATTACAGCATGGAATTGGGGTATTTGAAACAGTAGAGAAAAAAGTCCATGATCACGAAGAATAGCATTGCAACCCTATGGAATACAAACTGATCTCATTATGAAAATAAAAATTGTTAAAAACTGCAAACACAAAGTTGGCAATTGCTCGATGTTGTCTAGTCAATATTGAAAAACGAAGCGTTATTAAGATTGAATAAAAATAAGTGGAAATTCTATGTGCACCAAATATTAATATATCGAGAAAAACAACTATAAATAGGAAATAATGTTCGTCCTACCCGAGTCTTCCAGAAATACCACCATCGTGTGTGTCTAGTCACAACCTTACCAAAAAATGGATCAGTTCTCTGGATGTATTCAGAGACAACAGGGAAACTACACGGATAGGTAGTAGAGAGCAATTCAGTGGTCGCAAGCTAGAGCATTTCTCTAATTTGTTTCAGAGCCGACGGAGCTTTAGCCACAATTTCCGAGGACTTAGAGGCGAAGGGAATTAAAATGCATGATGTGGCTGGCAGTGGATGTGCGGGAATAGAAGTGACTTAACCAAGTAATGGAGATGAGCATGCCGGTTAGATTTCTGTCCGGGTAATGGTAAATGATGGCTGGACTTATGTGAGCATAAACACGGACATGAACGCCTTGGATTGTGACGCTAGCCGTGCTATAATGCACTGGACGGACCTCAGGTACCCAGAAAGAACGGCATGGTGGACTATTTAAAGAACATTAGAGACATGTGTTCTTTGAAACGGCGATATATAACACGAGTGACTTAATGCATCGCTCTTGGACTTAAAACAAAAAAGAAGATATTTGTAACGTCCACGTTAGTTCTCAGACATTTGGGATGTACAAAGACTATTCGATATGGGTCCACGTGGGCTTCCTGACATTTAGGATGTACAAAGACTATTCGGTATGGGTCCACGTGGGCTTCCTGGCATTTAGGATGTACAAAGACTATCCGATGTGGGTCCACGTGGGCTTCCTGACATTTAGGATGTACAAAGACTATCCGATGTGGGTCCACGTGGGCTTCCTGACATTTAGGATGTACAAAGACTATTCGATATGGGTCCACGTGGGCTTCCTGACATTTAGGATGTACAAAGACTATTCGATATGGGTCCACGTGGGCTTCCTGACAATCAGGATGTACAAAGACTATTCGATATGGGTCCACGTGGGCTTCCTGACATTTAGGATGTAGAAAGACTATTCGTTGTGGACCAAAAGCACATATAGATATTGACTTATTAAACCAAGGCTATATCTTCATGGACAATTTCCCCTCTTATTACAAAGTGTGTTCCCCGTGGGTTCCACATGTACATATATAATAGTAGGGGATCTGTTAAATTACCTCAGTGCAACTGTGCAATGTTTGTTCAATTAAATAACTTCGTGTTCCAAATCGAATGATTTGTAAAGATAATACGGTGTATTTCAATAAAATAATTTTTTTTTCTGCATCCTCAGACAATATTCTGCCCCTTGGCATGAAGTTGTAAACCACTAGAGTACAGACAGGGACAATTTAAGTTATCAGAACAACTGGATTGGTCACTAGATCCAATCACAGCCAGCCGGTTAAACTGCAAAACAATTCCTTAGATACGATATCACCAAGAGATCTTAAAGCAGGCTGTTTAGCCGACAAAACGACAGAAAGGAACAGAATGGCGTGAGACAAGGTGGAGGTATTTTTCTAGCGGAATTCAGCTTATATTTTATATGGAAATAATTATCCATAATTCACATATTCAAAGAAACCTTTCTACTTCAGCAGAGCAGCCATTAAAACACACTAGTACATGGATTATTACAAGATGACATATGATGTGTGTTGTGATATGAGCTGTTAAAATTACACCTATAATCAGTACACAGTCCTCGTTGAAAACCCCATTATAATAAAAGCCATGTTTTCACGAGAGTCTATACGTGTTATGATTTATATTTTACACTAGTTATTCATAAAGCCTTTTTACTACTTATTCTGGACATGCTCTAAGTAACCTGGTAAATAAGAAGTCTAGATCTGTATAGAGACTATGTGTTAAGAAAACTCGCTTAGAATCTTATGTTGTAAACTGGTGTCATTTATCACAGCCGAGTAACACTTGCCGACATTTATAGCGCTTCCCTCAAATGATCATCAGTCGAGAATTAAACCGTCGCTTTATCCAGCTAATATTATCTGGACAGGCAAATGCCCATAGAGTTGTTAAGCTGACTGCAAGGTTAAGAGAGAGCAACACTCAACATTAATTTCTCGCATGTCCGAACAAATTATTTGACGGGTGTTGTAAGATAGCTGAGTGATGAAGTTAGAGGCTCATCCCCTCTAAAGATCACAGTATCTTCCCTGACATGGTGTGTGATAGAAGGCAGGGGGTGAACGCTCGTCCTTATTAACCAGCCAGGGAGAGTGTAAACCGACCGCCTTTATCACAATCTTTAATCTCGGGTAAAACTGTTTCAGCTGAGACTGTAAGCTTAGATACATACTTATGCAACCCTATACTGATTCCCACATGGCATTAATTGTCACCCGTACATTCCTAAAGAAACCCCCAATTGCTGGGAGCCAAACGAGAGAAAATAAAGCCATGCTGCAACGAAATTCTACAAATAGCTGCAGCCATAAAATGCAAAATCATTGTAAATGTTGAACGAAAATAAACGACGAGATTAGCTACGAAGCTCAATTTGACATCAGCGTTTCTGGTAATTTTACCTTCCAGCAGCAATATGACAAATCTTTCTAATATTCTAATTAATAATTTCTATGAACTTTAATTTATAGCTACTATTAATATGTTTGAAAAAAAATATAATTAAATAAATTAAAAAATACATTTTCGAATTAGAAGACTTAATTTATTATTGCAGATCATCCAATGGTTCAAAAGAATGTTTAATAAAATTTTTAATAGATTTCTTAGCGTTTAAGCGTCAAGTTTCAAAGATTTATCATTGACATACAAATTCATAGAAATTAAAAATGGGCTTAAATAATAAGTGTTATAATTGAGATAACTTGCAAAAATAATTAGTGCTACTAAAATATATTTTAAAATGTTAATAAACATTTCAACGTTTGCATAGCTATAATATTTGACTGCAAGTCTGGTAAATTTGAATGTGAAAAAGATACATCAAAACGATAAAATATATAGTTCCATGGATTGTCTTTCCTGGATTTTCTACAGCATTTGTTATTAATGTATCAACAGCAGAGCATGCATTTTCTTTTTAGGACCTATATGAATAGAAACTTATTGTTTAAATGTATGTTTGGTGAATATAAAAACTATAAGGGTAAAATATTACCTTTAGAAGGCATGTGGCCCTGGTCACGGTGGGGCGTTTCGGGGAGTGTGGTCGCCGTCGTGGTGATGGAGAGTTTAGCCTCTAACAGGGCCTATCTTCGAAGGAAAATCGACACGCTCGGTTCGAACGGGTGAGACCTGCAGCAAAATAATAAAACAAATCAGTTATTTCCTTGATATGCAGTCTAAATGGATTAAAAAACAAAATAGATATATTTATCTCTCAATATGAAGCAGGGATGTTGATTAAATCAAATCAATAAATCATCCCATGTTCTAGAGACATCTCGAGAGAAGGTTATAGCCATTTACATGCTATATAAAGTATTGATAAATATGTATAAAATATAAATATAAACCTTTGGTAATACTAGCTTGTTTTGTAATAAATAAGGTGTACAGAGGTTTACAGGGCTATCAGGTATGTTCTAATTCATGGCATGTCCTAAAAACAAACATTTGATTTACTGCTATTTAAATCTGGGCCTGTGATATAAGTTGTTTTGAAATACTGCTATAATTCATCGCTAGTTTGGAAATAATTTGACAGCAAATAAAAGTACAGCTACTTTTAAAAAGTCTAATTTCTGTTTTTCTTTATACTGACACTGTTGCCGAATGTACTGCTTGTTTTTTTATTTACTAAAATGATATATTTTATTTTCTTATTCATTTATTTATTTATCTTTTTATTTATATATATAGATTTTTGTTAGCTGTTATGGTTTTGGAAAATAGCCCAGACTTAACCCTATTACATTTCAAAACGAAAATTCTCATAAAATTAAAAACTATAAACATATATTTTTTATTCCACACTGGTCCACGCTGTGAATTAGAACATTTGACCTTGTTAACTTAACTTCTTTATACGGGTATATAGCTTTTGAACTCTCCTCTTTTAAGTCAATTTATACACCTGATGACATATGCCTGTATCGAAACGTTATGTTATATCACAAAACAAGAAGTGGTTACCCAGAATTGTATAATTATGTTACCCCACTTCTAAATGCAGTTCAAAACTAATATATTTTTGTTGTGGAGAAAGAAAATTTAGCTTGCCTCCAACGAGAATCGAACTCTCGTCTCTGGATAGCATGAATATTTAAGTAATTTTTTTCTCTCTTCAATTATTCAAAATATATACATATATATTTAATGAGGAGAGAAAAACTTGCTTGCCGTCATATTTATTGATAGAAAGAAAATTTTGCTTGCCTTCACCGAGATTCTACCTTATATATATTTTGAATAATAAATATATAAACAATTTTGGTATACAGTCTTGCATATTGAATCAATGTTTTTATTTAATTTTAATCAATGTAACAGACAGTCTGTAGTTAACAGCCTTGTCGGACTCAATTCAATAATATTAACATCAATCACAGCCGAAAATATTCAGCCCTTTTAAGACATTTGAGAAACTTTTCAAGTAAATAGATTGGTCGTTGTTGTTGTTGGTTTTGTTTAGCCGGAATCCTTACTGCAAAATTTTGAGACAGATTTATTTTGCCGTTAATTTAAAATAAAGAGAATTGAACAGGAGACGAAACACACATTTATATGGAGATTGAATTTACCAGATTTGGTATATATATAAATGTGAATAGCCCCTAACTTCATTAGATCATATAGTAAACCTATTTCTAATCAAAATAAATGTTGAGTATAATGACAAAATTAGATATTTTCACGGCGTAAACAACCTTATACAATAAAACTGAATACAGAAGCAGAAAACGTGAGAAATATGAGATAAACTGGCCTATTAACTTTAATTTAGTGGATTAAAAAAAATAAATACAAATATTTACACCATGTTATTAGTAAGTTATGGCACTATTTGTTGCAGTAAAATAAAATTTTAAGATGCCAACAAAATAAAAATATTTTCCAATAACAAATAATAAAATTTTAAAAAAGTTTGACCGTTGAGATTCAATACTATTCTAAATATTGTTCTAAACATTTCAAATACTATATATTTAAATGCTGTGTCAAGCGCGTAAAATATTGCTTTTGTCGATAAATTATCACACATTTAGGTACGGTTGAAATCTGAGAAATAAATAACTTATGCTGGTCATAAATACCGGCAAAAATCTAATGGTATCATAATGGTCTATAAATGCCAATTTTCTAATAGAAATCATTTAACCGAGTATACAAAGACGATTTTATACTGGAGCTTATACATTAGTTAAATGCATTTTTTCATTCAGATAAATCTACTTCAGTGTGCATTATTGACGGCTACCAAACACACGGCATGTAAACTAATGGAACCTGTAAAGTGGGAATTTATTGTTTACACTGAAAATCGATTAAAATAAATCATAATGACTACTGATTGTCACGCTTCTACAGCAATGGCGGCAGATTGCACGAGCAACTCGCCAAATGTAGTTTTCTGCGAACAGAAATCCAATCAAAGCAACAAACAAACAAACCAAACAAAATCCGTGAAATCTACACGTGGCACATACCATACATATAGACGAATTTCTAGTTTTCGAATTCCAGCTCTTAGTCCCAATGAAAATCACAATAAGATACAAATCCAAGTAATGTTTTTTTCTAATCTAAATTGAAACTATCAGAACTGAAAATATCCCCAACGTAGTTATCCTGTTAAATGGCAATTTTATATACTGTATCATTGAAACGCACGGTGTTCTTTATCTAAATAATGGAGCAGCTATTTTCTCTGTGAACGGGGAAGTGTGTTTGGGGAAGGAGAATGATAACACATGTCTCTCCGTGAAACGTCCACTCGGATTGGCGGCTACCCTTTATCCCTGTCCCAGAGTCCGTTTGACCAGTGAGAGGCCAGATCTCGGACGTTCAGAAGAGAATGAATAGATGTATAACTCACGGTCGACCGGCCTCTTTCACTGTTGACCGGCATCCGGGGGTTCGAGGAAATCTTCTGTCTCACCAAGGCCCCTCCAGTGTCCACCTAATTCATGCACTACCTTAACAGCGTTAATCAACTGGAAGACCAAATGCTACTCTAAACAACGGCGAAACTCTGCCGAAATGTCAAGCGAAGCGGTCGTCTTTGAATTCTGAATTAAACAATCATGTATCCACACCATGGCGGTAAATCTGTCAAGTTTTTTGTCCCATATCTCATCTGTTCCTTGCTGATCGCCATCGCGCTATATTACTGCCAGTAAACAAACTTCGTGTTATGGCCGGGATGGAGTATAATATCACGGAGGGTTGGTAAGCGTGACAATATCTACTGTGGGACACACACCTCACTAACTGAGAATGAACACACTGACTTCACGCGGATTCGTCGACCCTCAATGCAGTAACCCCGTTAAACCAGTCACTCTGACAGTTGTTCTGAATTGGAAGCCGGTGATCGATAGGCGATCAAAGGCAATACCATTGAGGTTCCACTCACTCTACCTGAGATTTATACCTGCCCCACTAAACATCAGTCAGGTTAAAGGTGTCGCGTAAACACGTTCATCGTACACTTATCCCACTAACTAGGCAGATGTGAAAACATTATCTCTCAGTTATGACAGCTTGGTAAAGACGACCGCTTGAAGGCAGAGTGATTTGCATAATTCAGTCATACTCGTTTCACCCGTCTTTCCCTGCGCACAGTAGCGAGCTCGCTAGGTTCATGTGGCACAGACATATGGTCATATATATTTTTTAATGTAGAGAAAGAATATATAAGCAACTATTATTCTTAACGGACTGGAGGGAGAGAAGGGAGTGTAGAAAGAACTTCAGAAAGAGAGAGAGGGAATGAGGGAGGGGACCGAGTCTAGAAGCGATTACCACGATCTTATGTCTTCTATATAAGAATTAGACCTGGGGCAGTCTATAATTCCACTCTTATTCTTTAGAGTGAATGACTAGCTGTGGAAACGTTAATGAATCGTGATATGAGGATAACCAACAACTCTCTATATGGAAATAATCTCAATAAAAGCTGTTATGTAATGGAGAATGCTCCCACCCGAGGATATATTCTTCACTATTGCTTTCAAATCTCTCTTTATTAATGATGCACTTAGAGACATTTTTGTGGAAATTATCGTCCATCTAAAATGCGGGTATTTGTTAAAAGATTTTTCTGTCAACACAAGAAGCAAGTTGTTTGTCATTAAATCATATCGAAAATGCAATGCACAGGAATGTTCATAGAGTTTGTTTTTGTTGAGTATCATCTAATTCTTTCCATCAGTTCTGCTTTGGTTATTTCGTTAAATATAAAACTGTCATTTCAAGCGAACATCATTTGGAAGAGTTTCGAAAATTTGTTTTTTTGTTTAACACGTTTCTGAAAATTAAATGCTTCAATAAAAAAATATGTAGTAAATTCATTTGTACAATTGAAAGTTACAAACAAAGAGGTGAAAAGAAAAAAAGGAGAATAGAAAACTCACCGGACTACGCAATAAGACTCCTATATGTCGACAGGAGCTCAATATTCCCGAATTTAGGATTAAATTTGTAAAATACCTCTGAACTACTTGACATTTTAAAACGATTTGACTATATATGTACTCTAAATCTCCCATTTTATTTATTATTCTTTAAAATTGAGTTATTCTTGTAAAGTGTTCATGTTGTTTGCCCAGTCTTGAGCTGGTTGAAGAATGAATGGTTTTATTCTGGGCTAGACTAGCCACCGTATCATTTCAAGTACATAGTACTGAATGTTCCAAGCCGTCAAGTTTGAGCCCAAATGTTGCTATTGCTCTGTGAAAAGCAATTTTAGTCGCCAAACTTTAAACATTTGTTCCCGAAGAATGAGACGCACTTTACACAATCTTTAAAGCAATTTAATAACTCTTTTATATATTTTATTTAAGAAATCCTATTTTCCCTCTATTTTTCAAGAGGCTATAGGATCTTTGGTCTGATTTTATGGTTAAAAGAAAACTTACTGCAACAAAAGTTAAGTTAAGACCTGATCAAATAAGGTAGAGTGGTTTTATCATGTCACAAGCTATGATTCTCTTCAGCTCTACTATACTGTAAGCGATCAACATACTTCTTATCTCCTCTCAGGTTAAGATATTTGAGACATTTAATACACATTTTTTTTTCTCAATAATTAAAACAGTGTATAAAAAGTACATTTAATATTCTCGAAAGACAGCTCAAAATGTAAAGATGGATAGGAGAAATAGCACAGCCAATGTGATTAATATTTGTAAATACCATAGTCCATATTTATTAAAGCAATGAAATAAAAAATTCTAGGTATCCACATACATATAGTATTATAGAGTAAGAAATCGGACATTTTTCGTGCCTTATATTGGCGTTTAGAAATTAAATACAATGATTGATGCCAAGTGTTTATAATAGTCAGATGGCCCAGGGCTTATCCCATATATAATGTGACAAATGTTAGAAGGAGAGAGAACAAGTTGGTCCTGTACTGATACCATCAAGGCCGACGGGAAAGCGTTTAACATCGTCACCAATGGTGAGATTTTTTTGCCTACTATCTAAGGACAGCACTAGTTTCTATTTTATCTAGTGGTCAGATCAGGTTGATTTGGTCACGGAGGTTAGACTCACAAAGCCCCAGGCCTTATGACACTCTCTGCCACCGTCAATCTTTCATTTCTTACTAAACTTTAATTCTCTGGAGAAATTTCCGCTATCTATTTCTGTTCTCTGCCTAATCTGCCCCTGAGTAATGTTACGCCCCTATATCAGTTTGTCTGACCATCCGCAAGCACCAGGTCCAAATGCCTAAACTATGTAATGGAATTATAAAAGCAGAACTATCGAAATGAATAATATATAATGGTATATGCCAGTAATCAAACCAACGACTAAGCATTGTGTCTATTAAGCAAATACACGGTTTTCTCGAACGGTTAACTTCTTCATTTGATATCGGTTTAACACAAAGTCTGTTCTTCATTTTATCACCTATTTACGTGCTTTTTTGGTCATAATCTGTAAAGACAATCGCATCGGAGTTTGCAATCGAGTTTTCAGACAGTGCATATAATTTACGTACCAAATCTGGTACAAATCATGTTATTTAAAATGTATATAAACAAGTTTTTGCAGTGGTGTTGCAGCAGCAGTTAAAATCTGTTACTGTCAATTTAAGATGAAAAATCGGGCTTACCTATGAGTATTCAGACAATAAAGTTTAATGTATCATCCTTCCGTAATGTTCACTTATTCGAGTGTTTGTAGGTTGGTTTAACCGCCAGAAAATCCAATCACTCAGATTATCAACAGTTTACTTCTAGACGACAAGTCAATGAGGCGATTAACCTGATATGAGCACTGTCTCTATATGTGACAGTAATGTTTTTGGTTGATGCTTGAAGAGACAGGATCCGGGAGATTCCGGAGCCGAATCACTCATCCACGGTGTTTCCGCTAGGTAGGTTAGTCCGCACTCGATCTTCATACACAGAAAGAGAAATCTTGATTTATCAAAGACGACTCAGATAACAATTTTCCGTTCAGTGGTTTCAATAAAGCTTAATTCTGTTGGACAGTGGTAGAGGGTGTGTAGTGATCTGAGCTATCGCCGTAGTTCCTCGCTTACCAGACACTTCGTTGAGGAAAATGTCGGACTGGGTAATATCATCCACACCTCACCGCACCAAGTGGAAAAAATCTAACATTGAAACTCTATCGTCATGTTAGTAAAGCTAGCCATCTTAGCACATGTTTATTAAATTGTTTTCAGGGAGGCGTGGCTTAAGCCTTCCTCCGCTATCGCTCGACTATCATCTCTCTCGGGTTACTCCCTTACAATGTTAAGTGGCCGCAGGCGAGGCTCTGTTCGCCTGATTACTAGCCTCGTATTGGTTGGTGATTATTGCTGGGCCCTCGTTGCGTCCTCACACATACACAATACAAAGGCGGCTCTCCGAGCAATGATATCACAGAGCAATCAATAGAAACACAGGACACGCCTACCGCCGGCTCTCAGTCCCATTGCAATCATCAAACGGCTGTGGACTTGGTAACAGTGCTGTGTCAGTGGATAATAGATCCAACCTCCCCCGGGCTATTCGACACGCCCATCTTTCTCAACACATAAATTACATAGTATTGCTCTTTCTCGTTAAAATTTAAATTTCACAAAGCTTAAAATTCCTCCCGGAATCAGAATTTATTTCTCAATGCTCAGTCTTTCAAGAATAAAAGACATTTCTCTCTTTCTCACAATGCAATAAGCAAGAATCAGCTGTGTAATGATCTAACCAAGAAGAAACACATCGGCGAATCTGCGGAAGTTTGCACGCGTAAAAGAAGAATAGGTTTTATATGTCAGCGGGTGGGTGATATGATGAGGTAGCCAACTAACTGACTTTACTAATAACAGCACTTTAATGAAGCAATTTTAAGAGAAAGTTCGGAAGAAGCATTGTATTCTGTCTAGATGAAGATGTTGGCGATCTAACTGGTAAATTTGGCTAACTAACGAGGATGTGCCTCTGTTAAAGTTTGCTCGCTTGAATAAACGGAATCTTCGAGAGTGAATCACTAACTAGCTTAATTGTGTCTTGATCGGTCTCGAGGCGGACTACAGAGAGACCAAGTGAGACTCTAGTGGGGGCAATAACTATACCCAGTTAGAGGTAAGGGAAGCAATAAGATAGAATAAACTAATCAGCAGATTCTAGATGCTTAGTTGGCTTGTGAAGCGAGAAACAGGGACAGCTATCATGGGGACGGATTAGTCTTTATGGTAAATCCAGTAACACCGTAATCTCATGTCGTCAAGACACTCGGCTCCGTGTTTCAGAATAACCATGGAAGGTTCAGATCAAAGCGAGGCACCGATTCACCGCCACTATCACAAAGCTCAGCTGATTAAAGGTATTCTCTACAACCAGGTCGTTATCACCTCGTGGCCATTATCTAATAGTACAAAGTTATACGGATTGCTCCGAACAGATCGACAATAACTACCTGAAGTCTTGTTCAACAAAGGATTTTAAGTTTAACAAATTTATACTATACCTGAGTATTTCGTTCAATACCCACGTACATTATCAATTAGATATGACAATTGTAAATTATACCTAAATGATTGAGATGTTTTTATTAAGTCATAGACATTAATAAATATTTCCTTGTTTGTTTGCTATTCAACAATTTGCAGTGGACAAACAAACTGTGAAAACCCAAAAGCTTGTTTAGCTAGATATACATCTGTATGCTGAAGTGCCTTGACTGAAATCTTATAAAGTTCAAATAAAATTAGGAAAGGATAACTGACTAAATTTGTTTAGTTACATTGTTGATGGTTGGTGAAAGTTTGTTATTGGAACCACCAGGGTTCGGATTTTCGTCATGATTTAATTAGTTCCTTATTCGCTCCAATAGACGCCATCTGTTTGTTTTGTAGTAGTACATGTAATACGATTAAACCATCAAAGAAAGAAGCCGGTAAATACAGCCGTTCTGAAAGTCTCTTTCTCCAGTCACTAAACAGTTCTAACCAAAAACTGCCTCACTCGTTCTTTGTTGGCCTTGCTTTCGTTGGAACCTATTTAGTTGGTTTTCGTTTTCTCGATTTTCCCAAGAAGAAACAGAGGTCAAAGGTTAATTAGAACAGTCGTGATTCACTATTGACACTGTGGAGATGTTCGGCCTTCAACAAAACCAGAAACCGTGTAGGCCTATACTACACGTATTTGCTTATGATTACTGATCGACAACAAATACAGGTTAATGTAGAAAAAAAGGAAAATCAAGTCGTTACGTTAGGAAAACAAAGACTAGAATCAGGAACATCTTTGCGGTATCTGTGAAGGACTTCAACTACAAACACGCAACCAATAACTATACTTGACATTTTTTTTTACCATGTTAGCAACATACTATGCTTTTCTATTTATACATTTAATTCAGCTGAAACAGGAAAACTTAATATAATATCATCGATAGATTGTGCCATTACTTCACAAGTGGTCACATTTTTTTTAATTAAAACATTATCATTTGTATGATAATTAATTCATTAAGACGAGGTTAAACGTTATATTTTGACTTCTTAATGTGGAGTGTTTGCCAACTGCTGGTAGTCCAACACTCGTTGCATCCGTACTATGTTACTTCGATAACTGCGGGTGTTTGCTTTCCGCTTATCAATTCACTGTGGATATTTGTTGAGGGGTGCTAGTCGAGAGCCTAGCAAACACTGTTAAGTATCAAGACGTGCCCGGGCTATTCAGTCGGGCTTCATGAATTCTCAAGATTACTGGGTTTATTCACTCTTAAACATCGGCATATTGTCAGCTCTTCAATTATCACAAACAGTAACAAATCGGTGGATTTAAACAGTCCAAATAATCAACAGATTCGAAGTTGTGAATAAAATTAAATACACCATTTTGTAATCTCACAAAATCGGGATACAACAATGCCCGACGGTACAATTCTCCCAAACTGCGAAACATTAAAGAGTACAACAACAGATATACAAACAAGCAACTGCATGCGTGCACTGCGAATGGCGATTGTGAATAAACTATTTAGTCTGGATCATCTCTCCCGTGGAGTGTATGTTAAAGCTAGATTCTAAATGTCTTTCAAATAGTATAATTATTTAAATATTTGGTATTATACAATTTAAATAATTATTCTGGAAATCATTTGGGCTGCTATCTCAGATACATGTGGATTTGTATCTATAAAAATCATCAAACAAGAATTTCACAGGCATGTTTTATTTTGATACATAATAACTGAGTAAAAGAGTGAGTAGAAATTGTAAGCTGTATGTTTATATAACAAATATATTATTTATAAAAAGTTTGATTGAAAGTTACATAATATGTCAAGTTAACCCTCTTCCTGCCTAGTGCACATGTTTGTGTTAAGCCATACGGCCGAATGCTGAAACTGGCGAGCGTCGTGTGCCTCAACATTTATAATACAATCCAACCTATTAATGACACATTTGATCATAAATAGGTTATATCAAATCATTCTTCTATTGAAAGTCAAAAACGTATAATTACATGTCTGTCTATGTACTCCTTTTGACGAAGTTAACTAACTCGTTTTGGAAAAGTCTCGCATGGTAAACACTAATTATAGCAAAATGTTCACTGTCTTTCTATATTAGATTGCGAAAAGTAAAAAAAAAACGCTGTGGTATGATTCTTTCTCCGTTGGTTAAATAGCTCGGGGTAAGTTCTACATACTTTATGAACAATAAAAAGCGTCAATAGAAAATATATAATAAAACACAGGGTGTGTATAATTACACAAAGGATTGCCTGGCTTCGCCACGATCTAAATGACAGATTCGATATCATCAACGTTGGCATCGCGGTCGGTAACATCACAACGTTATCATTGACCCCTAACTTTGGCAGCATGGCCGATAACAGGACATATCTAGCCTTATTGTCAGTGACACCCTATTGTGTATAACATGGCTTATTGCTACAGTTCTGGCATGGCTAATCCATCCATGCTCCCATATAATGATCTGTAACATCATAGTTCTATTATCACTATAGGTAACGTTAAAACCCGTATCATCACTGTTCTAACATTATAACGCGTAACGCTAAAATCCGTATCATCACAGGTCTGTTATCACTACTGCAGTAAGACACAGTTGTGACACAATAGATAAAGTTGTGGAACCAGAGACAAAAATATCAAGGCTCGTAACCCCAAAGTTCTGACATCATGACCTGAAACAAACTCTGGCAACATGGCCAGTTGATACTACAATTATCATTACCCCTAACTTTGCCCCGTAAACACTATAGCTCTTGTACCATGGATCGTAAAAACTAATGCTCTCGAACCATGTCTCGTAAACACTACAGCTCATGGCCCGTAAACACTACAGCTCTTGAACCATGGCCCGTAAACACTACAGCTCTTGAACCATGGCCTGTAAACACTACAGCTCCAGAATCATGACCCGTAAACACTACATCTCTCGAACCATGGCCCGTAAACACTACAGCTCTTGAACCATGGCCCGTAAACACTACAGCTCTTGAACCATGGCCCGTAAACACTACAGCTCTCCAACCATGGCCCGTAAACACTACAGCTCTCGAACCATGCCCTGTAAGCACAACAACTCTCGAACCATGGCCTGTAAACACTACAGCTCTCCAACCATGGCCCGTGAACACTACAGCTCTCGAACCATGGCCCGTGAACACTACAGCTCTCGAACCATGGCCCGTAAACACTTCAGCTCTCCAACCATGGCCCGTAAACACTACAGCTCTCGAACCATGGCCCGTGAACACTACAGCTCTCGGACCATGGTATATAAACACTACAACTTTCGAACCACGGCACGTAAACACCATAGCTCTTGTAGCATGACCATTAAACACCATAGCTCTCGTATCATAGCCATTAAACACCATAGCGACACAATACATTCAGTACTTGTTGTTATGACAATTGATATGAACTTAGGCTGCATAACATCATAGCTCTCGCATCATGGTCCGTAAACAACGGAGCTGTCGCAATCATGTCAGTAAACAACGGAGCTGTTGCAATCATGTCAGTAAACAACGGAGCTGTCGCAATCATGTCAGTAAACACCTTAGCTTTCGCATCATGACCAATTTACCTCATCATGTATGGCTCACGCATCCTGGCAGCAAATACTTCACATATGGCATCGAGGCCGATAAATACCATAATACCATGGCCACAATACGGCTCCCTATATACGGCTCTGACAGCATGATCACTATATACGGCTCTGACAGCATGATCACTATATACGGCTCTGACAGCATGATCACTATATACGCCTCTGACAGCATGATCACGCCCGTAAGATACAATTATTATCCACAAGACATGTAACCATCTCAGTTGTCCATTGGATTTTATAACGAGATTAATCGACGATATATCTGTGGAACACGTGGGGGCAGACATATACTAATAAACCTTTCTCTCTGTTTTAGATATCGTACTGAGCAGAACTGAAGTATATCTATATTTTTGAATACTAGTATCTAAAAATTTCCACTGGAGAAAAAAAAAATGTTTTACTGAGAAAAACACTATTTAAAGTTAAGTATGGGTTTACTGTCCAGACGGTAGCACTGGTGTGATATCAGTCAGACCAGACTAAGAATAGTTTACACATAGAACTTCAGACTGATGTTTAGCAGTGTTTTTTTTATTATAGCTGTAGGTGTTAGGCTATCTGAGTGACACTGGACAGGGTACTTGTTAACTCAGTGATTTGGGGCGGTCAGGCGAGAAACCCTCTGGGCAGACAAACGTACCGACCACCGTGAAACAAGTCAAATACCTGACCGACCAGAAACTATACAACGTAAATTACACCATGAATGTACGGTCAAGAACAATATATCTATCTAATGCTCAACCAAACAATTTCAATGGGTTTTTCGTACAGTATATTTACACTCATTCTATTTATAAATAAACGCATTTCTTTGTTGTTGTTGTTCTTTTGTTACATAAGTTATTAATTGTACAGACTTGGTAATAATAAATAATAAGCACTATGTAAGGACGTGGATTAATGAGTATTGCGAAACTCCTAATCTTATCAAAATATCTTATTTTGACATCCGTTTAACTAACACAGCAATCACTGTCCAATGAAAATCCCTGGCCTATAATATATTTTAAAATATTTACTGGCTGTGCCTAGTTTACTTTATTTTCGCAATAAAATCTTTTTAAATAAAGGGTCAAGGAATAACGTGAAAATGCTAGTAAACCGATTAAATCTATGTATGTATAGAAAGAGACATAATACCATTAAACTCAACACACCTTCACAAAAACCACAGAAAACTCGCCACGAATAGTGAAGTCCTTAAAAACCAAGATGATATTCCTGAAGTAACAAAGTTCTTGGTGGTATTCAGCGGCCGCTGTCTAGGGTTATGTCCACCTAACAAACGAGGGTAAATAAATCGTCTGATTCATTGAGAAGCGACAATGGATAGAGGTGGTTTATAGTGACACCCTGGAGACAGGCAGCACTTCTAGCTCTCCAACTATCTACTATCATGGAAATTTCTCTGTCACAGTTCATATACGAACAGCACCATTATAGTTGGGACAAGCCTCTCCACGCCTTATGGACGATAACTTATTTTTTACCGAACTCTGTCGAGATACTCTACGGGCAAGACTGGCTTGGCTTCCTTGAAGAATGTATTAATGTTTAGTTTATCTCAGAGTTTGCAAAAATTAAGAAAAATGTACTTGATTTAGTGAAAATTCAAAAAGGAGCATAAACAAACTAAGTGAGAGTCAATTGCACACTATTACGCAAAACACCCTTTTACAACAATCTCGTTGACTAGAACAATAACAAGAAAATACTTTTGTCATTGAAGGTTCGAGCTAGAATAAAATACATTATAAAGGTGTATATTTCTCTACAATAATAAAAAATATATATACGGCCTACATGTACGGCAAAGATAGCACAACGCTGTTGTATTTGTGTATACGCAGTCTACCGGTCCACCTAGCCTCTCAAATGCTATAATTGAGTGTATATAACTCTATTGGTAATAAGATGCAATACTGTGAGATTTCTCCCGGACTCATCATCGCGCAGGTTAAGCCGGCTGTCAGGAAGACAATGCTCTCTGCTGTGATAACAACACCAGAGAACTCGTGAAGAACACATTAATCTATGCACAGACGGAACAACGATCCCTCTTGTCTCTGTTTGATTTCCGGACTAGTCAGATACCGGGCTCCCTTCGCTCATGATAAATCTACAATCTATGGAAATCACTAAATTCAGTATTGGTCATATCTAGAATTCAATAGTTCTGCAAATTTTATGAGAAATGTAATATTTTATTTTATTAATTCCTGTCCTATAAGTTTCCTTTATTTCAGTTTATTTAAAAGTTTCTTTTATTTTTATATTTAGAATTAATTATTTAACTTAAATTTAACGAACAAAATAAAAGATATAGAATAACATTCATTTTAATTAAAACAAACATAAAAGCAGTAAAATTACACGTCTTAATTTTAAGGGAATTGTAGAATGTGATTACAATGAAAATTCTTTTACGATATTATTATATTAACTTTAGCGTTCTCAGCAATAACTAAACATAGGATATTGATGGACAGCTGCTTATCAATTTCACTAAACCCGCCTCTTGGCGACACGCCCACATCACGACTAAGCGGACAAAGGGAGGTAAATCTGACTAAAACACAATGTACATGAGCAAGATAATGAAAGCTGTGGATTTCACAAAGTTTTAGTTACGGTATATAAACAATTTTTTAAGTGACAGTACAGCGAGAGCATATGTGGAGAAACTTACGGAGGAAATTTAATAAATAACCAGATCAATATCAAGAGTTATTATGATTTGCTTTGGTTCAATACAATATTATTTTCCCACGTTTATGAATGTGGAGTAGAGAGGTCTTGGGAACAGAAATTAGCGGTGAAGAAAACATGACTGGAAGGTCAAATACATGTCACAGAAACTAAAGAGACCATTTTTTACGCAAAGTTTCCGAAGTGACCTCCATCGTCTCAGTGTAAGTTCAGTGGTTAAGAAATTTAATGAGGGAAAGGTTGCGCGTGTTAGCTATCCTAATAACACGTGTCGAGCCAGCATGGAGGGACAGCGGGATAACGTTGACAGTTCATGGTAAATTGAACCCAATCATCAGATTGCAGTGGATATGACGGATCGCAACTCGTTATGTGTCAAACTTTGACAACCGAAAGCTCACAGAAAAACACTCTTTATCTAAGCGATTTCACTCAGAAGTAGAGTTTGTGATTTAGGCTGTTCTTAAAGGGATATGGGCGGCCCTTCAAAATCACTAAAACACTTCTTAACCCCAAGAATTTAACCGTTAATTAATAAAATATGATTCCTAGAGATAAAAGTGTTCATAGCAGAAAGAAATCATCATGTAAAAAAAAGACAGTTAGTTTTTCTTCTAAAATAACCAGTTTCATTCATTCACTGCCAGTTATTAGCACAGTTTTGTTTTCTATATATTAACGGCTTGTTCTTTTGAGGTCCGAAGTAATTGAAAGATTTAATCGATTTCTTCTACTCATCTAATACGGTACCACAGGATTTTAGAGTCTGCTGCGACTTGTTATTCTCTACTTCAGTTTATTAAGGCTCTTTGGGTGAAAACGGAGTCGCCAAGTATCATTTCCGTCTCAACTTTTACGATGTATTTAACATGATTCCTCTCTATTAGTGTGTTATGTTGTTATGGCACGGTACGTGCTGTACGGATTCTCTCTTTTATTACTTAATAGAGAACTTTTAGAAAAAGAACACGTCTAATACGCATAAGTCTTCATCTGGCCTAAGATAAACGGGGATATTTCAAGACATTTCCTGATGTCCCTGACTGAATGAGAATTCCCTTTAAACAACTCAACTCTCCACCATGCGAACATTACCAACATAAAAAGGAACCTTAGAAGTAAAACATCTAAATTTGATGACGGTTCACTACCTCTCCCCCCCCCCTCCCCAAAAAAAAAAAAAGCACAACAAAAAACACAAAAACACAACAACAAAAAAACCCACAACAGCAACAAAAAGCCTAGATAGGGGTCATAAAAATGCAAAAATAAGTTAATTTCCTACACATGACATTTGGAAGAAATACTGAAACTATCTATATTTGTATTCTAACGATTATTTCATATCCGTATGAACGGCCAGATTTATTTATGAAATATATTGATGGGATTTTGGTAAAAGATGATCAATATAAGAATCCAGAGGGGAGGTAATAACTGACGGCTCCGAGTGACGCAGAGCTTCTCAGAGATACACGTGTAACCTTACTGAGTCGCTCGCCTGTCCGACAGGGAGATTTCTATATCTAGAAAATCAGAAACTACCAGTCGTCTTTTCAAGTGCTTATCTCATCAGTTCTGATGTTCTTATCTGCGTCAATCGCTCTTCAACTGTGCAAGCACTGCAGCCCCTTACCCTCACCACAACTTTAACCCACGAACAGGATCTCTTAGAGATTTACTTCAATAGAGACAGTTATTTCAAATGTGTGAAAAATGTTTGGCCACAAAACAGATAACAGTCGTCAAAATTGGCCAATTATGAGCTATGTCAGACGGTTAAATCCTATTCCCTAAACCATTACACGAGACGGTGTCCTCGCGACATCTTACAAATGTTTCGCTACTGCAAGGTCGATAAAGATGCAATTGGTTGCTTATTTATTTCGTTCGCTTGAGAAATCTGAGCTTGAAGAGAGGAAATCAAGCAAAGCTGAATAAACAAGCAGTCCGTGTAACTAAACACCCACAATAGAAGAGAGTAGTCTAATCTACGGGGTGAGGAATGCTTAGGCAGAAACTGACTTCAACTATTTTCTTCTCAAATCACAGCTAAAAAATGTTTAAAAATACACATATCCCGGTTGAATTAAACTAAAAAACACGCCAAAGTTTTAAAAGCTGTTCGCACTTCACGACCCTTAAGATGTCAAAATTATCAGTATGATTTCATATCGTTTTTCATACAGGGTTATATATAAGGGCTGAAATCTGTCACAAACACATCATTTTTATTAGTTAGAGAATGTGCTTACCTACCTATTCCTTTCTGACTTCTAATTTCAATGTAAACTTCATTTGACGGCATTTGATTTTTTTCTCTTAGTATTTTCGTAAAAAAATTTAATTCCTTAGATTTTTCCTTTAATTGTTAATCACAAATACAATTCGCTGAAGAGAGATCAAATATAATAGGAAACTGTGAAATGCGTGCTTTGAAAAGTGGTAAAATACGTCATGCTGTTAGGAGTTTGCAGGTACAAAAAAGGAGTAATTGCGCGTACTGGTGGACAGATGATATGCTTTATAGATATATGTTATAACAAGCTCTCGGCAAGCGCAGGTAAGCTGGGGGTAATTAATACCCGGGGGCTATCCTATCCCCCTGCCTCGTCAACCGCTGACAACATAACAAGAAATAAAATAGACTTTAATCGGAGCCGTCTCTTGAAGAAAGAAATAAAAACGGTCTTCAATGTTATAGTAAATACACGGTACTTCAGTAGGAAAACAAGCATGAGTCGAGCATTTCAGGAGAAGACGAAAAAAGAAAATTGAAATTCGTGTTCTCTGTCGGGATCAAATTTCAAGATGTCTTTTAAGCACATTGCTTACAATAACCACTTCAGTTTGATACAGGCTTTACTAGAATGCGCCTTCATCGAGAATAAATAATCTCTCTGTAGAATTGAAAGACGGGCACTCAAATAGTCTTGATAGTGCCTTTTCAACCCTTCAGAAAACGGATAAAAATAACATCGTTTGAAGACTGATAGATAAAGGAGAAAACCGCGTGAGTTATCTATTACAAAATCCTACAGGTATAAGGTTACAAATGCACATTTACGAAATGTGAATGGCAATCTTTAAACTGACACTTAGTGATGTATTGACGGTGAATAACTAATATAGTAACTATCAACTCAATCTTCAACCATCCTTCATGTAATTCATTGACGGTAAGACATTTAAATTAATGAATACGCTTACAATAAAAAAAATCTGGCATTTTTCATTCCATTTAGCATTTTGTTTTCTTGATGTTTGAATTAAGTTGTTATTTTATATATAGTTGATGGTTTAATGAGCAAGCAAGGACTGCGAATAAGATAAATGAGTCTAACTGTGAAAATCTACATCGCTTTTATCTCAACATTCAGATCCCCATCAGATACAATAAACAATTTCTCTTAACGTTGCTTGGTTTTTACTAAGAAAACACAAATCCGTACGCCAGTACTAAGAAATTGAAGATAAAAAGAAACAACGATTTCATCTGGAAATCTTATGTTATGTATTGTTTGGTACGTTATAGATGAACACAATTTACATCATATCCTACTCACAAGAGTTTTATTTACGGGTTAAATATATTTTATAGGTATTGAATATAATGATTTTGTTTAAATATTAAGGAAATAACTGTTGACATATGACTGGAGCCATGTTTTTGAATGAAACAGTCCTATGTATAACACTGGAGATTGTTTTCATTTGATAAGAATACTGATTTGTATGTTGAACTTGATTAATTTGATAGATGTAGAGAGGTTGAAATGATGAAGAACAAGTCAAACAGTTTCATGAATAAAAATGTGACTATATTCCACCAGAGTCTAATTGTTTATCCTGACTTGTGTTCAGGTAATCATGAGAATAACATTTCATAATAGAATATGACAATGTACTCAACGGTGTTACTTTTAATTGAATACAAATGTAAATTGTTCGAGAAACGTTTATCTTTTTAGCTGCGCATGGCCAAATGGTCTATATGCTTCCATGTATGTGTGTAATTTCCGGAGATTTCTCAATCAATCAAAATAGCGTTCAGAATAGCCACATTGAAACTGTCAAATTATTAACGATGAATTAGTCATGAGAGATTGTACCAATTAACAGAGTAAACAAACACAGGTATGCTTCTGTCAGGTGTGATGTTTACAGAACGCCTCCAGTTAGAAGACTCACTCAGCTTCTATCAAGGGTGGATGTGCTCACTGATCAAAACATAATAATATTCAATTGTTTCTAGCCCAATGATGAATATCAAAGATGACATCTTCTGTTCATTGTTGCGTGAACCTTGGCAATGATTTCACCTTACACAATGCTTGCCGGCTAATTTCACACTGGTGACTGTTATACTATGCTATACTTCTGGCCCGATTAACTGTTCAATTGTGGGCTCAGTCACCGGATAGCGGCCCAAAAATCAGCGCATGCATGAAACGCATATAAACAGAGAATGGTATTTGTGCGTGAGAGAGTTTGTCTAGCTGTAAAAATCACTAAACATAGAGAGCTTTCAGAAATGAAAAACAGAAATCATTCGGAAAAATAAGAAATGGTTACCTTGAATTCGACAGCTCGGAAAAGTGGAACGTTCGCTCTGCTGCTTGTCTTGTTCACTCGCTTGACCAAGTTCTCAGTAGGCGATAAATCAGAGAGTAGGGATTTATAGCGGGACTGTGGGCTCGTGTGATTGGCAGGAACGCTCACCATGTTTTACAGTAGTTAGAGATCGGCAAGAGGAAGACAAGGCGGTGGCTTGACATCGTCCACACCCAATAGCTTTACCTTCTTTCTAAACGCTAACACAGCGTGATAAATAAACGTCACTATGTATTAGAACACTAACTTTACTAACTAGTTGTAAAAGTTAACATTTGACCCCACGTGACATTACTATTATTATGGGGATAGATGATGGGCATTGTAAGTCGAACTAATGTATGGGATGTCAGTTATGTAGCTTTGTTAAACTGAATGCTTATAGTGTATCAGCGCTTGGTTGTTACTCCCTGGTATACCTGTTTGTTTGTGTTTTGGGCCATACTTAATGTTAGTTCACTCGTACGACAGACTGCCAGCTTAATGGTTCAAGGAAGCCACCTTCCACGTGACGGACAACAAACAACAACAACACAAGACAATCACAACACTCAATACAAATACATCCCAAACAAGTCGGGTTCTTGTTGCCTCGTATCTCCAGGAGAACTAGAGCATCAGAAAGCTCCCTCCCAACCGCCTGTAGTCCTCTACATAACCGTCGTTTTATTGCTGCCTTTATTTTTGTTGATTTTTAGTTTTCGTTGTTTTCCTGTCTGTGTCTTTCCGGGTGTGTATCTTTTGAATAACAACGACGTTAATTTTCAATATTCAATAATTGCTATCATATTTTGACATATATCTTTAAAAGTCAGTAAAATACTTCAACTGTTATTAAATTGTAATCTGGTAATAGTCCACCTATACCCACACCCTGTTCTCTTCATGGATTTTGAAGCCAATCAATCAATTTATGAAAAATCTGTTTTCCACTAAAAAAAAAAAATTAAAAAAAATAATTAAATGCCTCTTAACAACCAATCGGAAATTCTAGTATCCAGTGGTTAGAGCTACATGTATAATTGAACCCAATCTCAGACTGTTTGTTAGAGATAAAGTCTGTGACTTAAGAGGATTACGGTCCTAACTACTAACCACGGTATCACCGTCTGGCTACTGTTAATTAGCTCAGGAATGGGCGGGGTCAGAAACACCGTGCTCCTTTGATGTTAAATGCGGAGAATGTGTTAAGTATAATGTTAACTGAGCGAAGGAGATGATAATCTCTGTGGTGGTGTTAAGGGGGATTAACTCCTGGGCAGTTCCAACCGAGAATCAACCATTCCCTCAAACAGGGACAAGCGTCTGAATTATACTTTGACCGGTTAAAATAGAAAAGATTGAAAGTATTTCTGATTCTAGATTTCACTCCTATAAGTAACCATTAAAATGGTTTTGTTTCTTAAAAAAAACTCATAATTACCTAGATCAGCCAAGTGAAACTAAACAATCAGTCAATGGACGGTAGGTCGGTCAGTAAGTGAAGCAATCAGTCAATGGACGGTAGGTCGGTCAGTTTGTCAAGCAATCAAAGAACAATCATGGCACCAATTGGTTGATATGTTATCTAAATGTATGCTCAAAATTCTGATTCAAATCATATGTACGATCACCTGCAACTCTGAATTAGCTTTCATTCCACTTTCTGTAAAGCTTTAAATTATTTTGTTCATCTAATCTTTAATTTGAAACTACCAAACCGCCTCCAATCGTTAAAACAACCTCCAGTGGTCTGAATGTGCAAATATGTTTTTAAAAAACATATTTTGATTCATGTAAAAACTTGATCTCCATACGGAACGAAGGTGTCACTAACAGAATATATCAGCTTAGTTAAACCAATCGACTGACTAATATTAAGAGAATTTGTTTGCACAGAAAAGTCCGATCATTAGTTTACCGAATCAGACGATTTCATTAAGGCAAATGATGTTAACATCAAAGGCAATAATCATTATAGATTATTGATTTATCTTTATATCACTTGGTCTCCCTTCACCATTTTCCTGTAAATTGTAGCTTGTAATTTTCTCACTATTCCACAATATTTCTGGCTTCCTGGTTTTGCTATTACCATATAGGCACAGGGAGCTCAGAGCGTCCAACTCGTTATTTCTGCCCGCCTGAGCGTGTGCTGGCCAGGTCAAAAGGCAGAGATTTCTCGGCTGGTGGACCGCACTCGATGTGCCGTAAACTCGCTTCTGAAATATTAACGTTTTGGAAATATTGTCAATCGAGGCGATGCTAACGAAAGAAGAAAACTCCCAAGATCCTTAATAAAACGGTTTTTTCTCCTTCTCCTCTTGTCTTGTTATGTCAGCGGTCCTGTAGTTTTCTGTGAGACCTGTCGTGCTTCTGGACGTACGGATAGAGCTGATTACAATGTTTATTTCTAACGCCAACAAACAAACTCCTAACGCCGCAATGATGATGGGTTTCTGCTTATGGACCGATGATTGGGTATGTATCACATTGTATGTACACTAACATTTCTCGACAACACGTAGTGTTTATTAAAAGCACTCCTTCTAATCTGACAGACTTTTAAATTATGTTTAAAATAACATATATCCTTCGAAAAAAAATTTGTTAATATAATATAATTTGTTTGCACCACATTTAGAAATGGATTAACATAATTATACAATTTCTGGATAACTGCTTCTAAATTTGTGATATTACACAACGTTTCAACACATATGCTTGTATCGTCACCTGATAACGATACAGGCATATGTATCGAAACGTTGTGTTCTATCACAAAACAAGAAGTGTATATCCAGAAATTGTATAATTGCTATAATTTAAGGTTAGATGTATTCAGTTTGTTTGATTTTATATGAAATAATTATCCCAGACAGTTGCTTGATATATAACGTCATCCTTTATATCCACCAAACTATTGATTTGATCCGTGTGTTTATTTTATTTGTTCGCCATATACCAGTTAGACTGGCGTGACAACGATTCCGCGTTTACCCGCTGTATATTACCAATCACACTTGTGCAGATAGGACGATTAATTAAAAGGTGCTGAGGGATACAAATTTAAAAACACTGCTAAACACCAACGACTCAAAAGAAGCAGATAGAAAACTACGAAAGAAATAAACATTTCTATTTATTATCTAAATTCATCGGAATCGGAAATATTGTCAATATCACAACATGTAAATCGCTAAGCCATATTTGAAATTTCGTATATCAAGGTCAGTTGTCCTATTCACAATTGGCTTGTCCCGAGCAGATTCCTTTCATCAACAACAGAAACCTTAAAGACAAAAGAGCACCAAATGTTTATTTGTTTTAACAAAATGTATTTATTTAATACCGTGTCAAAACAACAGATTTAAAACATGAAAATGTGAAAGTACATCTTTAAAATTACTTCTGATACAATCAATCTGTTTTAAAACATATTCCTGTTTTTTAACCATTAATTCAATGTCTTTAATTCGTGTATACAAAGTCAAGACAATCAGCACCTAATTAATTTTCAATGGAAAGGGTGATTGGTTGGCTGGTGTTAAAGTCCATGTTAGAACAATCAGTTTGTAAAGCAGCTATGTGTTGTTTAGTAAGTGACGTGTTTACCGCTTTATTCATATATCACAAATGCACAGGGATGTCGAATAATTATAACCGATGAATCATACATACATTGATAATCCGACAACACGATTGTCCATGAGCATGCGATAAGAACTCAAATTAAAACACATGAATGGTCCAGTGTTGTGTTTTCTTCTCGATACGGGCTTGGTAATCTGTTCCCACTCAATTCATACAATCTTACAAGTCAAAAAGTAAAGCCGTAGGTCTATTATGTGTAAAGTGGAAGAAAGTATGGATAGTAACTTAATAATTAATTAGAAACATCAGTTCTTTCTCGTTACAGAAAATGTTCGGATAGGGAGCTGGTGTTACCTTCTCCCGTAAACAATACATGTGGAATCTATAAACGACACAATAACTACCTGAACAATTTATTGAATGTTTCACAAAGAGGATAATAAGTATAATAGCGATCCCTACACTTTTAGGAAAATATGGCTCTAATGGAACCCTTTAAGGTTCTTCAGTCATGGCTCTGGTGGAATCCTTAATGGTTCTGTATGGAACCCCCCACAACAACTGTTCCAAGTCTCTTTCTTCTTATATTAAAGAACCGTTTTGTGTCGTAATGGTTCAATATAGAACTATCCCCTTTTCTAAAGAACCATAAAAGAACCATAATTTCTAAGAGTGTCAACTACTCCAATGTTCTTGGTCAAAATTGTATATAATCTCGGCAATATATATATACACACAAATTAGGACAAAGGTCATTATGCTTTAAGACGATCAACATCAAACCAATATGTTGTGTAAATAAACAGGAACTATTTATTTTAAAAAAGAAGAAACGTTCACAGTCATCCCAAGAAGACTACAAAAGGTTATAAAACACCATTCCTGTATATTTCCTAGTGTTTGTTTAATGTGAACATAAACCGAATCCTTTTGACTTCATACAATTAGCAGGTAGATTAATTTGATAAATACACAAACGGGGCGCAAAAAACATTGGTTTTGAACGAGATTAATAGAAGCAGCAGGTTCTCTAATGACACATGGCTTTGACTATGGGAATCAGCTTTCAGAGGCTTGCCCTGAAAAACACCGCTATTTCTCTAGTTATGCCCAAAACCTAACAAAATCAACGCCATTATATGCATTTTCTACAACAAGCCAAGTTTTTTTTCTAGGGAAAGGGGTGGAGTCGACGATTATATGAAATTTGCTTGGGAAAGCAAGGAATAATTCATTTAGCAAAAAAACAAACAACTGAAAATTCCTATCGAGTGGTCAAATTTTCAGTCTATGGTATATTTTATAATTGTTAAACCCCAAACTGTACCCTGTTTTGAATCCCTCTTGGTACCTCTCTTTCGCTCGTAAATGTCTGCACGTGTTTAGTATTCAGCCTACAGCCTTACAACCGATCCTTCCCTCAACAGCCGTAGTACCGATCTTCCCATCAGGAGCTTAAGTGTATAACCGTACTACCGATGCCCCCAACCCCACCCCCTGCCCCATCACGGGGCAAATTGTACCGTCGTAGTACCAATCTTCCCATAACGAGCTTAAGTGTATAACTTTACTACCGATGTTCCCTCACCACGGGATAAAGTACATGTATACAGCCTGAGTACCGATCTTCCCATCACGAGCTTAAGTGTATAACCGTACTACCGATGCCGGCATTAAGTATAAAGCCGTTGTACCAATGCAATGCCTCCCCCCTCCCAACAAGTTTGAGTGTATAGTCATTGTACCCATGTCCCCCTCATCAGGTTAAGAGTGCATATCTGATAACGATGCCTTAGTTCCGATACCCCCCTCACTAGGATAAATGTTCTCTGGACAAGGCTATGTGTATTATCCTTGTACTAATGCCCCCCCCCCCCCCGCCTAGCGGTAGTACATAGCACCCTAAGGATAAGTGTACAGCCGTAGTACCCATGCCCCCCTAAATGTTAAGTGTAAAGCCGCAGTACACATGCCCTCCCTCCAAGGTTAAGTGTACGGCCGCAGTACACAGATTTAGTGTAAATCCGCAATACCCATGCCCCCTAAGTTTAAATAAACAACCGCAGTATCTATACAATGCCCCCTCCCCATGTGTACAGCCGTAGTACCTATATCCCCTCCCGCCCGGTTAGGAGTATAGCCGTTAGTTGTACAGTTCTAATACTGATGCCCCCCTCAGAAGGTTAATCGCATGTCCAGCAGGTTGTGTATAGCTCTAGTACCGATGATCTCACCCACGCGGTTCTGTGGATAGCTCTGTTACATGGATGATCCCGTAACGGTTTAGTGTATAGCTATAGTACCGATGTCCCCCACCCCCTCTCCACAAATTATTGTGTTCATGACTACACACGACAACAGCTGTGCGTGTGTGTGTAGGGGGTGGGAGTGGGGAAGGGGTGTATTAAGGACGGTGTGATTTTCTTCGTCATTTACTCCACCATTAATACGGGTATCTACGAGATATAAGGGCAAAACACAAGTAAACGACGCGAAACACCAACCAAATCAATCTAAATATCAACTGCCGTTATACCAATCTCCTTGAAACTACCAGTAAACAACGTCCTATTAACTGCCAGTGAACAATATCTTCGAAATTACCAGTGAGCAATCTGCTATAAACTACCAGTGAACAACTCCTAGAAACTGCCGGTGAACAGTCTCACAGAGACTGTCAGTGAACAACATCCTAGAAATTGTCAGTGAACAACCTCCTAGAAATTGTCAGTGAACAACCTCCTAAATACTAGCAGCGAGCAACATTTTAGAAACTACCAGTGAACAACTTCCTAGAAACTGCCAGTGAACAACTTCTTAGAAACTGCCAGTGAACAATCCCCTAGAAACTGCCAGTGAACAATCTCCTAGAAACTTCCAGTGAACAATCCCCTAGAAACTACCAGTGAACAATCTCCTAGAAACTACCAGAGAACAGTCTCCCAGAAATTACCAGTGAACAATCTCCTAGAAACTGCCAGTGAACAATCTCCTAGAAACTGCCAGTGAACAATCTCCTAGAAACTTCCAGTTAACAATCCCCTAGAAACTACCAGTGAACAATCTCCTAGAAACTACCAGAGAACAATCTCCCAGAAATTACCAGTGAACAATCTCATAGAAACTGCCAGTGAAAAACTTCATAGAAACTACCACTGAAGAATGTCCTAGAGAGTACCAGTGAACAATCTACTATAAACTACCAGTGAAGACTCTCCCAGAAACTACCAGTGAAGACTCTCCTACCAACTACTAGAGAACAATCTCCCAGAAATTACCAGTGAACAATCTCCCAGAAACTGTCAGTAAACAACTTCACAGATGCCTTCAGAGAACAATCTCCTAGAAACTGTCAGTAAACAATCACCTGAAAAGTAAGTTCTAGAAGACAAACTCACATGAACTATATATGGACACTCTTTAAACTGCCAGTGATAGTCCCCGAGAAGGCTAAACAATATGTTTATAGTGGCCCGAAGGAGCGCAGTAGGCAAACATTATATCGTACGTAAAATAGAACAATAAATTCAAGGAAACACGTTGGTGGAAATTATAGTGTGTAGAAACTGGAACGGCCAGTTGAAAAAAACAGACTTTGGAGACATTGCGCAGTAAACTAGAACAGTGATTTACAGAAACGAAGTTGGGGAAAATGGAAACTTGGATAGTGAATTTAAAAAAAAAAAAAAGAATGTGGGAGACAAAGAATGTGGGAGAACGGCGATTTGAAGAATCGGGGTTGGTGGACATTATATTTTACGGCAACTGGCGAGTTGAGGGTGTTATATTCCGCAGAAAATGGTGTATTGGGGGTGTTATATTGTATGGAAAATGGGAAATAAGTTGATGGAAATTATGTCCTGCAGAAAACTGGACCAGCGATTTAAACAATGTTGGAGGGCATGATAACGAACAGAAACCTCGACAAGATGTTTGAAATCGCAGGGGTCATTATTTTGTTATAAAAACTCGAACAGTAGTTAAAAATAAAAAAACAGACTTGGGAACATTGTATTGTACGGAGAACTCGTACAGTGAATGGAAGAAACAGAAATGGATGATGTGATATTGATGATATTATGTTGTGTACGGAAAACTTTGAGCACAATGAAAATATGTATGACAGAAGAAAGTGTTGAATCACTTACTTAAGTCCTGTTAGAGTGGCAATTATAAAGTGTAAGGTTGGCGTTATAACTTATATCAAAGTGCGTTTAACCATATTTGCTATAAGTTTATTATAATGTTCTATAAACCCAAACAGAGATTTGAAGAGAAGGAGTTGCAGGATATTATATTAAGCTAAAAACTCTTCCAGTGATTGGTGGATTGTGAACGTAGATTAAGAAACATTTCATTCACGTTTTTCAAAAGTTATTGGTTGCACTGCACCTGTCTTTATAGTTCATTTATTAATTCGACGGTGTGTGGATCCGATGAGTACAGTGTGTTGGTTATTGTTTCTTTTATCTTAGTGAAACAAAACAACCCGACAATCACAATCATGGCGGGAAACAATCGTCTGCTCGATGTCGCTTCCTTCAAAATTGATATACCTCTACTTCATAATATTTGAGAAATTTTCCGCCAAATTACCTCACAGGATTGGTCTACACCGAGTCGGTCTGCTTCACTAAATTCTACTAAGAGCTTAATGTGCTAAATGAAATTCCAGGACGGAAGTCTCATATGGCGGCCATGTTACTTCTAGTCGGATGGTCTCGCTATTAATTTGCCGCCATATTGGTGAATATCCCGCGGCCATCACTCCAGCCCTGCCCAATCCCTTCATCTCCACGCAACCAGTTACCTGCCTGCATCACTCACACATGGTGCCACCAGCGGAAACCATCCGCCATGAAATCTGAAATTTATATCCGTAAAATCTAGTTTATTTCATAATGAAAGACGAAGGAGGGAAATTAATTTTTTTTTATCAGACAGCACCAGGAACCCAGTTGGATAGAGATCATGTCCTCCAAGGGTACGATTTGTGACATATGTCTACCGTTTCTAAATGAAATACTTGTGGATTTAATGAACTGGGCTCTTTTGTTTCTCTTGTCAAGAAATCTAAACGCTGGCCTGTTTATAACATATGTAGTTAAGTCCCGGTGCATGTATAGACGACTTGTTCTCCAAGCACTGTTTCTTCAGATTGCATTTTCTTTGTGAAGTGTGGTGGAGATTGCTTGGTAGAATGACAAGGACTGAGTATTGTTTAAGTTGATCTTCGAAGGCGAGCCCTTGTCCTTTCATGTGGCCCTTAAGATCAGAAGGGGGTCCTCAATGTGTTCAATGCCCCGTACAAACTGTTACCCCGCTCTCTTTATCGCCCCACACACTGGAGAGTACTTGAGAACCTCAGAGAATCTGTTCAGTTAGCTTCAGACATCTTCTACAAACACCTGTTCGACTTGATCTAAATGGAAAAAATCTATAAACACACCCACCACCAGTTAAAACAGAAAGTAATTTCAATTTGGGAAGAGGTTTTTGTAAGAACTTTCCTAATGGATGTAGTAAGTTTACATTTTTAATTTTATATGAAATGGAACTCGAATGAGATGGTTTGAAAAAAATCAAGGCTGATGTTTTAACGAAATGAATCCAGATTCTGCTTGTCTGTATCAGGGCGGATTTTGGTTTTCACACACACAATCGAATAATATTTAAGCAATCGGTTGTTGCATTGGGAACTGTGTCGTGGTAGTTGCCGAATTAAACTAACTTATTCCACATCGTTTCACCATTCACATCGTCCCCACCTTCTGTCTCAGTAGTTAGAAGTTTTGGAGTAACACCGACTAATTATTACAGTTCAGTTCAACTTCAAATTACTTCCGCTGACCTAAAGTCCGGCAAATTAGCCTCTTGTAAAACTGTTCTGGCGATCAAAAAACCAATACACCTCATGTCAAAGACTCAAGCATGAGCAACTCCTTGAGAAAAGTTTCAACATCTAAAGAAAAAAGTTAGCCAATTCAAAAAAGTTAAATTGATCTGAAGCCGATTAGGTGTCATTATTGCAAGTTGCTGGTTACAGTGTCTATCCCATATAACATCAGAGAGCCATTGACAAACGTCGGTGTTCACGTTTCGAAAATCTGTTGGCTAAAGCATCCTTATAGCGAGTTTTTATTAAACACTCTTTAAATTATCCACAGTTTTCCATGAGCTTTTAACCAATTCGACTGTTCTATTGTTGTTGTTGCCGGTGACAAAACACACTTTGGTGAGTCACAATATCGGCCCAGTATACACAGCTCACACTTACCTGTAGGGCCTACCATCCTGTCGAATGTAGATTGATTCGAGTCGGCATGTTCCTTCCGGTTACGCCAGAGAATCTCCAATGAGATCTTAAACCAAGTAGGTTTCTTTATGGGGCCTTATGGCTGATTTCTGGCAAACACGGGCAATGCAAATGAAACAGCGCTCATTACGACCTTATTTACGACGAATTTTGTCACAAATTTAAACAAATGTTAATAGATGATTTTGTTAAAAAACAAAGAGAAGAAATTAACCATATGCGAAGAGCTGATTGTTATAAATATCTGACTAATCAGCATCGTTTGCAG
>JAQQZZ010000001.1:862800-880165 GCA_030265115.1 Mopalia vespertina
TAAGGTGCACGATTGGCTTTTCCAATACTTTCTCAGCCAACGTATTATCTTTAATGTCACGTTTTACCTAGAACAAATGATAAAAAAGCCAATGGTGCACCTTAATGCCCAAATTGAACACAGCTTTTGTTCATACATTTTAGTCAAAGTTTCGACGAAATGAAAAATTTGTTGAATAAAATTGATTACATTGGGGCCAAGAATATATATGCCCTCACAATAGTTTCACACCCTGTTAAATTATTTTCCTCAGGCACAACTTAACCAACTTTTTGATCGAGCCTGTGAAATATCTGTAATAGTTGCAATGCATATTATGTGTAACATCTCGCAAATTATAGATTATTAAAACTCTGATTGATTGATTGGTGTCGAGTACTGTCGATCCACCCGCCATCCCCGAGCTGATCATAGTTTATTTATTTTTTCTTCTTATTTCCATCTATTTCTGAATAAACGTAGGATTTTTTTCAGAGCATACATTATTCACAATTTTAGAAAAGTCAGACTGCAGTATTGTTGGTCGATAAAGTCAGAGATATCAGCCATAGTTTCAAACCTAAAGGGCTTTCCGAAAATCTGAGACACTCGCGAATCACAAAAAAATTCATCAGTAGTGGGTTTTGAATGCAAATGTCTCAATAATAAATAAGTGTGTGTGGATACGTTGTTGCTTTTTTATTTTTTTTATTTTTGTTTTAACTGATTTATTTTTAACCGATTCCTCAATTGTTTTCACTATACTGAATTGTATACCCATGAGCGCACTCATTTAAGCCACAGGGAATTGTATATGAACATGAATTCTATCTAATTGATAATGTCAGATATACATGTACTTCATTTTGGTTGTAAAACTACATATGCAAATTTAATACATAGGAGTATTGATTTTGTCAGGCATTCAGTTAATCTCGTTCTGAAGCCGTGCATTGGCGGTGTAGCATATATGGCTGTCAATTATACGTTAATAGAAGTAATTACAGTGATAATATTATCGCTTATCCTTTCTTAGTTGAAAGAGAGATCAGGAAGAAGAAGCCCAGCAATGCACAAAATAACGTGATTGTCGGGCGGGAATAAAGCTCAGAGAGCTTGTTATCCCAAATAATGTTTTTTAATATAAATAGACATTGAGGGGACAAAAAAAGCAACACAAAATGTAATTTTTTTAACAAAAAAACAACAAAACATTCTTGCCACCTTTTTTTCTTCAGAATAATGTAAATTACTATCAACTTCTCTACAAATATCTGTAAGATATCCGTGCCATGCCGGGAGTAAGATCTTGAAGACTTGTCTCGGGTAGTTTATAAAGAACATGTGATGATCATCGTGTTTACTTAATCGATATTCCTGTAATTTTTGGGTATTTTTCGTAATTGAGTGTCGAGGAATCACTTTTTAGACTTCCATTAACTGATAATTGACACGCAAAAACGCGAATTTTTAAAATCATATTCTGTGGTTTTTGATAACGCTGAACTCTGAACGTGAAGTTAACTGTTTTTGCGTCTTTAGCACATGGTTTGCTGATGCAAACCTATAGAGGACAACACATGGGTTTCAAATTGAATTGTGCTCCGGGTTTTAATGTTGGTATTGTGAGCCTAGTACTCTTTAATATCATTAAATGTTTTGTGTCATTTAGAAATAGCATGACGGACTATGAACAATCATTTTGTTATTTCAGGATAACTTTCTTAGAATAGTTACAGCAGTAGGTCCCATGGTTGAGTGCGTTGAGTACAAGACAACATGGAACGCAACAAGTCAAAATTTTAGCTATACTTATATTTAACTTTCAAAAGGCTTGATACAAGGAATGTTAGAAAACAATGTCAGACGTAAATCAGTTTTTATAATCGGCTTAAACCTTGGACAACGTATTCATGTTGACAACAATGTTAATTTCACCACACTACTGTTCGCATTCATGTAATAATATCATTTTGTGATCTCAATGAATTCTTTTTTTGCAAACTATTTTAAGGATCTTTAAGACGCTGGTTCAAATCTCGAAAGTGGTTGTGAATACAATTACCTTGTTCCTGATCACCAAAACAGATTCCTTGTTACAAGTAGTATCATATTCTACACATGCATGGGGTCGACTACTCTTGTACCCACATAGGCCGTAATGTAATCAGTTTACATTCATGGTTTCACCGAATGACAGGTTGGTGGTCTGCACATTGATACAGTCGTCTGACCAAGATGTTGGTAACACACCGACACAGAGTTAGGGTCAGGCTGACCTAACATTGTACATTCATTTCACCCAAGGATCGACATCGTTTGGACAGTTCCACACACTTTGTATTTGCCAAAATATGAACTCCTTTGGTGTGAATTGTGTTTATTATCACAATATACATCCATACCCATCAGTGCATCCATGTATATGTTTCTGTCGATTCAGCCTGCACACCCTATAAGGTATTGTAGACTGTATCAGAATTGATTTAATTCCAGGTTCCTTTGGCGTTTTGCCACCTGACTTCACACGAATGCTTAGCAATACGGAGAGAAAAGTCAACTCATTTCTTCTGCGGCGTTGTCACATCCGAGCCTACAACAACACAACACAGATGTTGAGTAAGTATATGCTTGTAATGTAAATATTTCCCGGTGTTATTCCACAAAACCTCATTTGATGTTAATGTCGCGATACTTACGCTCCTGAGAAGCCTTTTATCAGCACGCATTAATTCACGTCATAAACTGAGTCAGGATTACCTAAAATCACACACACACATGCAAAAGCAATACCCAAAAAACTAAAGTAAATCTATGAGCTCATTATTTTCAAATTACCTGAAACATAGAATGATAAAGAGCCTCAATAATTGTATATGCTTTTTTAATCGTGCCGTGGAATGACTGATGGCTGGTTACCGAATCCTATAAACCTTTGGTGTATATGACGGAAATATTAAGGCATATATATTTAATCAAATGTTTAATCAAATGTAAAGACAATACAGGCCATCTACGATCAGTATCGTTCCGGAATGAAATAGACAATACATTATATATTTATGAGCACTGTAATTACGTCTTTGAAGGAAAACAATATCATTCAGGATCATTGGTTTACATGATATACTTCAATTTATGACGTGACAGTCGAACTGTTTAAACTACGTGAAATAAAACGATATGAACATCTATTGATTTACAGTTTCGAAATCTTTGTGCCACACAATTAAGGCATCGATTTCAAAATTGTAAATCAATAAGTAATCGTATAATGTTACTTCATGTCATTTGAACTTTTTGACAGCCACATGACCAATTAAAAGAAGACGTAGACCAAGAAGTCTGAATCATATTGTTTCCTTCCCAAATGTCTGAAGGCATGTCCAGCTTGTGTTTACATCCGGATCGTCGTTTCACCTACATTTACTACAGCTAAAAATAAAAACATATTGATTGAGCTTTGTGCACTGCATACTATATATACTGATCAAGCCGATAGCGACTTGTTTCATGTAACCTTCAATCGATTGTACACCATCACACTTTATCGCCAATTACATGTTATTAGCAACTGCATGATCTATTTGTAAAAGAAAACTGTTATCGTCTATATAATTCCACGGGTATACCAAACATCAAAAACAGTGGACACGAAACTGTGAAATTTAGACAGGGTATTTAACATCAAGATCAAACCAAATAGGAAACCCCTTCTGATTGCTTGATTATACAATTATTGTTTTAATCACCATCCAGCTTTTCTAGAAAGTGTGATGAACACTGCTGTAATAGGACGTGACGAGAGTACAAGGACAGCCCCAGAACCTCTGAAATGGAAGCGCGGAAAACCGACCTATGCAATGATATTTAGCATCAACCTGAAAATGAATGCTAAGAATTTGTGTGATTCTCGCTTTTTTTAAATTTTTTTTTATATCAATGCAAGGGAAATGCTGTCCTCGTATAAATCCGTCATTGATTTTGCCCTCGAGATGTATTCATTACAACGCGGGAAGTATATGCAAAGATAAATTGTTTTAAAAGACGTTGAATATTGAAGACTAACAGCAATAAAGGGACCTGAGCACACTTGAAAAACACTTCGTAACTTAAAACGTAAGAAAAAAATATTTACCAGCATTTTACGAAAAAAAAAATGAATATCACAGAAATATGGTGAAGTTAAGAAAAATTCATAATATACCAAATGTCATTAAAGCATTTTTTTTTGTAAGCTGGACATGTCAAGAAAAAAACGGACTTATAAAGCTTCTTGATAGTGTGGCCCGAATTTATCCGATTGATCTATTGATTGGTATTTAACGCAACGGTCAGGGGTGATGACGTGTACCCCCACAGGATTAGAAAGGAACGACCCTCGACATCACTGCAGAGCTTTTTTCAGCTTTCGCTTTCATATTCAGCATCATATTAATAATAAAGGATCTTCTTCAGTTATTCGGTATGATATCCATCCCTTGTTCATCAGAAATGAAAACACTGTTTCCCCTTAAACATTTATTGACCCGCTACGCTGGGCAAGCCTAAGCACGGGTTTAGGGAGATGGTTGACACACAAATCAACTGATAAAATATGATTGTATCAGAATAAAAAAAATCAGAATCATAATTATTGAAAGGTGGATTATGGCTGGCATATAGTGTTTAACGCCAAATTTGATGTTATTTCGCCCATCAAATACAATTACTGGTTGTCAACTCAATTCGGGAAGGGAACCACTCTTGTGTGACAAACAACAAAGCACGGACACGGGGAGCAGGGACGTGTACTGATTGTCCCCCGACGTACTGCTCATAGGTTCAAGTCACCCAACATACCTCAGGTAGGTTGTAACACGAGGTATCCGGCAATCACGGAGGAAGCATATGGTTCAAAGAGTAGTCACCCCTGAAACACTCTTTATCAAATATAACTGTTTGAAAACCGTGTAGTAAACTAAAGTAACGGTATCCATACTGGAATGAAAACAGCGTGTCTTTGGTTTATAGACTAGACTTTGTAGTTGTCAGAAATTAAGTGAGATTTCACAAAAAGCTGAAGATGATCACTACACATCTCAGGTGAATCACTGCTCGTTTTAGGAAAACTATTCCCTTAATTTATACCCCATTTTATTTTTACAACTATCAAAATACTTAAATATACTTTGTTATCTAGTTGAGAGTTGATGTGTGGTTCAGGAAGTGCCCTGATCTCGTGATCTGCTCAAACATCGAGTGGTTCCCACATATTTCACAATAATCTTGTGATGAATTTTATAACAGAAATGCAAGCAGCGCACGAATCTATAGAGAACTTAAGATAACAAACAGCCATGAAAACTATTCAGCATGGTTGGCTCCATGTGGTGTACTTTGAGAGGCAAGCGGACGGCAATATATATAGGGTCTACGGTTTCTACGTCTACATATCAAATCCATGTGATATACAACATGCATCTCATGATTTGGCGTTCATTTGAATGATTAAACTCCCCCCCCCCCCCCTCCCTTCACAAAATACGGTTAAATGTCAGTACATCCAAAAACAATCAAACATTTTAAATATATATTTCCACACTGAACTGAATCGGATTGAATGATATTTGGATTTTAATTGCATTGTCAGAATATTGCTAACATAGACTTACCAACAGCCGTTGCATTGGGCTCAGTAAGGTGGTACATCTTCTCTGGTTGAGGGTTCTTTGAAAGGGATGGATGAGCACGACAAACTACCAGTGGCACATCTAGCATCATTTTGCTGGACTCTTTGGAAGAAGCAGGAAATTGAGTCAAAGGTTCCTGATATATGTCCATATTCATCATACCATTGTTAAGGCCTACCAAACCATGGCTTACAGGCGGAATGATACGATCCTTCCGAGGTATCGGAGTCACGGTACGACTTCCATTAGAACACAGTAAAGTTCGCCTTCTTTCTGTAACCAAAACGTCTGCCTAAGCATAGACAGGAGAAGAAGTAGTTAAAAAAATATTGTCCTCATCGGAATGGCACTGTAAAATTAAAAATGCCTTGATAAAGTAAAGGTTATCGCAGTGAAACTAAAACTTCAACCATACTCAACATAAACTGAAAACTGAACAGAATAAACGCAATGAAGAATGCTACCCTGAACATGGGCCAAAATGGAACGACGACCATACAGTTGGCTCTGACCTGAAGTTGTGGGGATCGGGCTGTTGTTTTAAGGAGACAGTTGGACTGAGATGTTGTCATTAAACTGTGATCTTTAGGAATTGGAGATCTGACAAAGCCAGGACAATGAGAACAAGGGACATCTGCAAACCCACGCAATGGGTAGTTTTGTAAGGCCAGACCACATGCTATTGCTCGTCTCACATACTGGTTCTTGTGCAACTGAATCTTCTTGTAAGTGTACGATTCCCTACAGTTTGTAGCAAAAATCAAAATCAGCCCCGTGAGAGACGGTTTCACAGAGAAATCTTAGCCTAAATTCATCCTAATTGTCATGGCGACCAGTTGCTTGAGGTATTTTTCCGTCATGGTAATCCAGATGAAAGTGAAGAAGATCTGGGTATACACTTGCATGAAACTTCGTTAGTCCGATTTTGGCGTAATTTTTTTTAAAACATTACAGTAAATTGTGCGGTCGTCGTCTGGCAAATTCCAACTGAATACACGGGGACCATATTTAACGATGTCCTACTTCTGCAGATTTTTTTAAAAGTCGCTAACGAATTCAATAATCCTTAAATCAAAAATTGTTTTCATGTTATTTTGACCCACATCACTCCTTTTTAAGTAGACTCTCAGTAACTGTAGAAGAGCAAAAGAACTCCACAGCGTGACTTCCTTGCATGGATGAATGTCATTTCACCCGTAACAACCCAAAGTTGCAGTTTGCGTTGAAGAGCTAGACGGTACTTGGTCACAAAATGACTTCGTATCTAAATAATTTTCTTTAACGTTATCACATTTTTTTTTTCGTGAAGTTTTGGCTATATAATTTTCTTACGTAAGTTACACAGTTTCTTTCAAGCTTCCCCTGCAATTAAAATTATATACGTAAGAGGGTATAGTCACTTCTTGTGTTCGTTAATGACATTTAATTTTCTATTCGAAATTTATCTAGTGCAAAATCCTCACCGGACACCATGTCTTAGTGCTTTAAACAGCAAGCAAAAGATCTCTACCGATATTGGCCTATCAAATTTCTTACTCGGGACATCGCCCTGCTTTCACGCTACGCCATTAGACATAGTCAACTGTCAAGGTTATTGTACCGTTTATAGTTTATACCTGTGATATCACATTTTATACTGTGCAACCATACCTGCATCTGATAGCCTATCTATCCAGTTTTAAGCCGTAAATCTAAAATTCCATAGCCCAAAGCCATTGCTTTCGGCAACATTTATAATTGGTTAAAAGTCACAATGCTCACTTTTTGGACACTATGACGGTAAAGGACGCTGTAAGAGTGTAAGTCCATACGTCATGGGCAGGGGTGGCCAAGATCGGTTTTATATAATGTCTCGCAATCATGCAAAGTATGCTGCGTGAAACGGGGGGATCAAGTTCCCCTTTTTATTATCACAACAGAAAGATGCTCAGAAAACATACAAAAGGCACTGAAGGCCAATCATTGGCTATTAAATGTCGTTTATGTCAATTTATTACCATATACGGTCATGTAATACGCGTTACTGAAATTACAATAGGAGAAAAAATATATAAAAATAAAGTTAGTATATAAAGATATCGTTTAAAAAACATTAAAAAGTGAGGATTTTTTTAAAAATAGTTAAATTAGTTTCTTAATGACACCCAAAGTCCAAAGACGTTAAACAGCTGTACCCTTCAACAATTTTTTGGAATTGATGGACTGGTTTTTCGACAGCACACAAATCTATAAATTATACGGAGGACTAAATGTATGTCTCCGTCAATATAGCTATATCCATCAAATCATCCACAATAATTGTTTATCATTGTGGGGTTTTTTTATTATAGATATTAACTGCATGATTCTAAATTTCATTGAACTACGTTACCAAAAACATTCACAATATAACTATGCTTAACTTGGCTTTAGTAATAAATGGGTTTTTTTCACATCAAGAACCGATTTTATTTAGTATCATTTTAATTTAAACCATTATTAAATATTGAGCAATAATTACCCAAAAGGTATAACCAAATGCAGTTAAATCGGAATTATCACTCTAAAAGTCTTGCACTTTAGAAGTGTAAACACTTTTTCGAAACCGGCTATGCAGGCAATCCAATTAAGACGCTAAAGATTTCTTTCAAAAACGTATTAAAGTCATACTAACTGTCCTTTAATAGCATATTTTATACCTGTAATGATCCATGTGTTGTTTGTATCCTTCACAATGTTTGAACGACACATCTTTCGGGGAGTATGGCCGAGAGAGACTATTCGGTATGGCTGGTATAGGCGCTCTCTCCTCACCACAGTCCCGTAATCTAACATCTTGGACACTTTTCCTTGTCATATGCAAACCAAGTTTAAAACGATTCTTTTCCTGTGAGATGAGTCTCCGACATTCCGGGGGTTTCTCCACAGAAGAACTGGACTGGGACCGACGATCTCTTGAAAGCCTCAACCCTTGGAGTTCTCTCTGATACACTGTTGATGCACCGTTATGGCGCGATGAGCACACCTCCCAACCCAGTATGGCGGACTATAAAAGGATTGCAAAAAACAAAACAAAAAAACAAAAAAAATTGATGACTTTACTTTATTATTAAACAGACATGAAAAGTTCAACAGCAACATTCATCCCACATTAAATCAACATTTGTGTCCAACTATAGTGCACCAAGCGTATAAAGGCTAAAAGCGTAAATATACGTATTATTTTATGCGGTTATAAATATAGACCAGAAAGCTTATTTTCATCAATATATGTAGAGTGCTGAGCCTGTAACCCAAAGGTCCCGGGTTCGAATACCGGTGGAGGCTGGCAATTTTTTCTCACTTAATTCATTTATTCAAAATATTAATATATATATATATAGGGGCCTACCTTGTCGGTGGCCGAATCTTGGGAACACATGTCGATTCTCCTTCCTATTTTAATGTGACCTATATCTTTATTGTCTGTGTTATCTGCAATTGGGGCGTTCTCCTCCTTTCCTTCCCACAGCCTGAATCCAGGATCTAAGTCCTGCAGAGTCCGCGTGGCCCATTTCTCAAAAGTAGGTTTGTAAGCACACAGAAGATCATTCGGATTAATTTGGTGAATAATATTTCTGAGGTCAGTTGTAAGGTTGACTTTAGCAACCCCAGCTTCTAAGGTACTTGATGGCATAATTCCCTCCATTAATACATACCCTGAAAAACCAATTCCCACATATTCTATAGCTGTTAAATGAGATAGTAAAAAATTTGTACAGATTATAATCCCAAATAAAACAGGTCAACTTTGTATACTATATATAAATATTATATGCAACGAGTATATAGTACCCAGCAATAGCGTCCCCCCCCCCCCCCCCCACCCACCACCACGGTCACACCCACTCCAAATTCACCAAAAAATTATATCGATTTAATAAATAAAAAATTAATAAAATTAATTAATAAATCGATATCATTGTGCCAGTGTGATTACTTTTTTAAAATATAAAAATAGGCATATGCTATTATAGGTAGAATTTCGCTAAGATAAAGGGCCTACTGCATCACTGATTTTGACTTTGGAAAACCTTTCATCAGCTTTCGAAATTCCAAATCTGAACCTGCATGCTCTTTTCTCAGTTAAGTGAACGTTTGGCTTTTCGCGCACTTTCTCGCGTTACTTGTCATGTACAGGTAGTCAGCCAACGTGTTATCTCTAATGTCACGTGATGTTTTACCTAGAATAAATGTTAATAAAGCCAAAAGTGCACCTTACTGTCTTTTCAGCGCCGGGTGTGTAAACGCTTAGCCTAGCCATTTTAATGGACCCGATATTTTGTTTTTATAATAAATATACCGGTTTAAAAGGCATTAATTTGAAGCTGAGTAAAATTCAATCAATCAATTGTAATTTGAGACAATACAGTTAATTTTATGTTGTTTATTGTTGTTGTTTTTTTTTTTTTTTTACACACTGTCTACTGAAGTCGAAGTCGATATAGCTTTTTTGTCACGAAAATGGTGTCAAATCTCCTGAGCGAATAATGGACATCCTTCGACTTCAACGCTACGAACGATTATTAAAGCCTATACTGACCTCCGTCATAATTGATAGGCCTATGTAAGAATTCAAACGGGCCGAACAGTTTTGGCCGCCCGGATTAATTCATTTAAGATTGGCGTTAGGCCTATATTAATCTTTCTCAGCCTTATTTATGAGTCATATACTTGGAAAATTCCGATTATTTTAGGACTATTAATAATTTATATAGAAGAATTTTTCAATTTCCCCTCATACTAAAATGTACATGTATGCACTATTTATGCCGGCCAAAAGAAAGGAAACCCGGCAAAAATCGTGGAGACAGGTTTTGGCTGGAGGTATATAGGCCTATATATTTTGAATAAATGAAGAGAGAAAAATTTGCTTGCCTCCACCGGGATTCGAACCCGGGACCCTAGTGTATATATGTGTACTTCTTGTGTATAGGGCAAATATACAGGCTATAGCTACTCGATCCAATCACCGGTTTTCGAACAGTTAAGAAAATCACGTGACTGGAGAAGCTGGTTTCCCCAAGTTTATTTTATGAAATATTGATCTTACATTTTTTTCTGTATTAAAAAACGTTAAAGAAATACGTACAAGCGACAATACTGAATTGTTCGAAAACCGGTGCTGTTCGGAAACCGGCGATCAGACGATATGATATAGGCCTATGGTCATCAGTCTTGCTTGTGCAAGTTAGCAGAAATTGAAAGATTTTTTACACAATACCTTTGCTTTCGGTATGGTAGTATACGCGACTTTGCTACTCGGTACCGCAACAGTCGGTGCATTCGACAGGTATTTTAAAAACCCTTTGGGGACAAAAAAACATCAACAACGACGTGAAACGTTTGAAATTTCATAGCAGGCAACTTAAACCTCATCTATTTCTGATTACCGAGTGTTGACAATTCTTAGCTGAATTGTCTTTCTCTTGCAATTGACGAAGCAACGCTGTGTTTTGAAAACAATCCGCTGTCAGAGGATCCTCGTGTCTGACGACCAATGAAACGCTACCCAACAGTTTGACCTCAGACCGACCTTCCCCTCAACTCGCTTGTCATATTTTTTTTTATTGTTCATTGTTTTGGCTTGCGAAAAGCATAATTTGATAAATCATAGTAAATATATGGTTTCTAGCCACATAATGTTATTTTTGACACACTAATTTAGCTAAATGAATTTTAAAATATTATACGAAACTGTGAGAATATATAAACTGATTATGCTAAAATGAGATGCATGACCTAATGAATTATTCATTAGCTTTAGAAGGAGGCTAGAGAGCTGCAGAGGAAGGGTTGCACCATGTCGGATCGGGAGAGTGGTGATGAGCAACAGCAGGCCCAGGGAAGAGGTACGTTATCCATTTACCAATATTTATGTTCTTCTTTATGTTCTTTTTAATCCATTAGCATTTTTGCTAATTTATAAGCATCACGGTCCATGCGGTGGTTCTGTCAAATCCATGGACGTCGGTGTCCATGTTCTAAATTTGTCCACCAGTGAATATCTGGGCTCGCTACCCGCTGATAAAATTTATTTTGTGGCTAACATTTACGTGAACAACAAAATACTGTTGATGAAGCATTTCATTGAAAAGAGGACACATTAGGTCCAAGAAATGTTATTTTGTAAACGATGCAGGTAGGCATGACCTGGCTGTCAGATATCGCAACCTAGTAAACTGACGGGAACTTGCCGACCTAAATTCAACATGGCGAGCATTGGGCGCGGATGTGTGCATAGCATTGCTATGAGAGCACGAGTTATTTGCAACCTGTTAAGGCCTTCATTACACCAAGCTAATGTTTCAGATGAAGACAACCACAGTTAACATTTATTGTCGCCTTTCATTCATCTACAGCAATTGACATGCTGTCAAATTTTCTGAAAGTGGGTTCACATTTTCATTGCACTCCTCACAAATCTTTGCTCGTTGTGACTTGTGAGGTCAGGTTTGTTTTGGTTGTCAAATAACTATGTAGACCACCAATCAGCACAAGCCATGTTATTCGCTATAGTCAGTTATAAATTAGTCAATCTTGAAGCAAAATATATGAAACTGGTGTGAGCATTTATATATATGTTAAAGGAAAATATGCAATCTCAGTCACGTCAGTTGTCCACCTATTTTATTCACACCTTCTGGGAGTCTAATAATAAGAAGCATGCAACTCCCACATAGGCAATATTCACAGTCAACCAGCGAATAAAACTGATGTCTAATCTTCACACTTTCTCTTTTTTGATGTTGCTGAATGCTAGATAATACCTTCAGGCCTTCTGTTTTGAGGTGTGCTGTCCTATGCTTTAACACAGATCACTCACCTCAAATCAGAAGGCCTGACCTTGCAAAACAAGATAGTGGATCCATGTACCCACTTCAAAACTTTAATCGACTATATCAATGCTTAGGCCTCTTGATTTTGTTGCAGTTTTTAGTTTAACAAGAATTAAAAAATAAGATATTTTCAAGTTGTGTGACCTGTACTTTTGACGTACATTTAAAACAGTCACCTATATTGGTCACTGTGTCAATTTTGTTAAAATTCTTAGGAACATAAATATTCTAGTTTTAAAAACAATCAATTGGCAAATAAATTATGTAGGAGTACATTATGTTGTGAAGCCAAAACAGATGGAAACTTCGAAATCTCTACACAACATGGAATATATACATGTATGTTTATCAGTTGATCTAACATCTGTCAGAATGCTGATGATTGATGATTTGTAGGATGTCCAAGGTAATATGCAAATATGTTCTGAGGAATTTCAAGTATCAGTGCACTGCCCTTTTTTGGGGTGTTATTTCACATCATGCATTACAAGAGGCTGCTTGGCCCTCAATTCTACACCCAAGCTAAATGGGAGGTGCCTATTTCAAGTTAACGGAAGTGCCATCACTGTCTTTAACAGTGTTAAATAGTTTGACTTGGTATGTATAAAGCCAGCTAACAGGAGTTTATCATCAAGTAATTCATACAAATGGACACTTTTTGCATGAAGATGCACTTGATATTATCTGTCCTTTCTCTTAATAAACTCAGTTACTTCCTGTGTGCAATGCTGGATTGTGTTTTGGCAATTATGTCAGAAGTAAGCTGCTCGTACTTCATTACACAAAAAAAAACGAAAAAATTTGTTTTGGAAGTAAGTTGATAATTGACAAAGATATGATATGGTTTATTTTCCAGCAACAAAACACTGCACATGTTCTGGTTGTTTTTGTGTAGTTAATTTTGGAATTTATATCGTGATGTAACTGAAATTGTGTGAAGCATTGCATTAAACACCAATCAATCAATCCATCTACCAATCAATCACTCATATTCACCAGTTGCTTTCAGAGCTAAAGGGCAACACTGAGCCATTTTTTAGATGTTAATCTGTAGATTTTGGCCTGTTGCACCATCTATGATATCCAGTGCTTATCTTGGCCATGTTTTTCATAAGTGCATCAACTGCAGTTTCCTTCACCAACTGGATGGACACTACATGCCGTTAAGTATCATACATGTATGGTATAAAACATAAAGCAAACAAATCCAGTTAAATGGATTTAAAATTAGATTGGGAAGTGTGGGACAAGTTTAATAATATTTCTGTTAAACTAAGGGAGACTACTCAAATGAGCTTAAACATTGAGCTCTCAAAAGCTAGTTACTGGAGCAACCACAAAATGAGACTGATGCTAGGAACCACCTGGAGTGTGAATTTTTAAACTAAAGATTGGCTTTGAAAAAAGCCACCAAACTAAACAAAAATAAATCCATACATTTATTTAGCTTTTAGTTTCATAAAAAAAAGCTTTTATATACTTATAAGCTGCTGCACCTTGTATTATTATATACAGTGCTTAGTTTTTAACTCCGACATTACTATACATGTGTCATTCTCTACCAGTGCTCCAGATTAGAGGTAAGATAAACAGTGAAATCTAAAATATCTGTGGATACAATACTTGCAGAGCCTGTAATAATTAGATCCAGGAATCTGTCCTATGTCGCGTACCTTTTATTGTTCTAGAAATAGCGCTGCAGAGACAAGTACGGTAAAGTACCTGTAACTGTTCTGTAAAATGTGCGAATCCAATGTATTGGGTCAAAAAAAGAAAAAAACACAACAAAGGAACACAGTTGATTACGTTTATTCCAACTTCACAGTCCTGCATCCAATTAAGATCGTTCTCTTGTCAATGATTTTAATTAAAGATAAACACCTTACACATATAATATTATAATATATATGATCAAACTAGACCATAAACGAATTGACCAGTGTTGAATCCAATTAAAATATTACTTTATAATGCTATTTGCCCTTTTATAGTTAAATATTCCAATTTTGCAGTGAAATTCCCACCAAAATTTTTTAAGTTAGATATTAGGAAGGATAGAAGCTGTCTTTATGATGCAAAAAGGATTAAAAGCGGAGCAATTTGAATAATGTCAGATTTCCACAAAGCTTTGTACTGCACTTTCGAATGCTTTAACATAATATGCATCTATAAATGGCTTATCGGTTCAAATTATCAGCTCAAACAACATGTACCTATCCGAAACACACACACACAAATATATATATTATCTCTCTTCATTTATTCAAAATATATTATATATATATATGTCTTTTTGCCGTTACTTTTGGAGGAGTACTCATTACTTCCCAGAAGAAAAGCATTACTTCCTTATGATCATTAATAGGAGGAGTTAGTACTCCTTCCAAATGATTCCTTATCTGAAGTACTGGTCTATATCACTCATAAAATAAACCATTTCATGATCTGTTTGCTTCATTTACTGGTACTTTGTATTGTTTTCTGTGTCATTTGCTTTAACTTTTATAGTTTAAGTGTAATGTTAAAGTGCACCATTATGCTGATTATAATATGATATTGTTTGTTTACTTGTTGATATGGCTTGTATATGTATTGCTATTTTGGTACTCTTGCAGAAGTGGAGTCCCCGGTGAATGACAAAACAAGTAAGATATTTGTTATTATTTCATAAAGATTTAGATCTGACCTTGACAAGCTTGTCACTGGAAAATTACAAAATTTACACATTTCCTGTTTTTGAAATTTGGTAATTGCAGACTTAATGTATGAACAGTACTTGAGAAATTGTTTTAATTTTATTTAGAAATTAAATTTTATATAACCTTATAATTACTTAAAAGATTTGAAATGCTGAAAATATGAAACAATTTTTATAACTTTCTTCTGCAGATCATTTAAATATGTTGACAAAATGACAACTTCTGAAAAATTGTACAGGATTCTGTACATTGTAACCAAAAAGGCTCTGCAAATGTGTGTGTAACAACTGGTATTTGTTTGGGGTTCATATGACAAGGTGTGGTGGAAAGATTGCAGTGTTCTGTGCTACTTATATATGCTTGCAGTAATTGCTTATCGTTTTCATTAAATTTAGCCTGCATGCTATAATGCTCTTTATCTTAATTGCCACCTATTTTTTAAAATACATTTTGACTTGTAATACTACAAACTTACTAAGAGAGGCATGTGTATGAAAGCCGGTGACGTTTGGCTTGCCGTCCTGTGCTGTAATCTTTTCCGGCAGAACCTTAAAATTTTGTGAGATAACCTAACGTTTGCATTTTCCGCTGCTTTGCTGATTTTTTTAATACATAAATGTGCATTTATGAAAAATAAAACAAAATTGCTTTATAACATAAACTTCATTAATGATTGGATTAACAAAATTTGTCCGAATCAGTAGCAAAATGTTAATTTAGACGAACAGTGCGAACAATTTGGGAAACCTATTAATCTGTTCTCCTAAAATAAGTTTGCATTACAATGGGAAGACCGCGTCAGTCTGTTCTCCCCAACAGCACAGGCCTGGCTTGGTTAATACATTTCAACTCCCCTGGAAAACGTGTGCGAACATATAAATCATGTAAAACAAAATGGCCACCATTCCATAATTTTACAATATTCATATCTGTATATGTTGTGAACATGATCACTCTCAAGGGCTTAGGCAGAGGGGTGTCCACCTATCCTTTGGACGCCCTGAATTTAACAATTGCATCATTTGGACGCCTTGTTTTAAGAAACTTTAACATGAAGTTATTTAAAAGTTAAGCAAAATGACCATTTTGGACACCATACTTTTGATTTCTGGTTAAACCCCTCATCACTCTGTAACAAATTTACGGATTAACTTGAAACATAGCCCACTACTATTACGACAATGGATAAGATTTCATTTCATCAAATTTCATGAAACAAAATGGCCACCATTGCATAATTTTACAATAATTACGCCTTTGTGTTGTGAACATGATAACTTGATATCAAATTCACAGATAAACTTGATACCTGAAAGTTAGCTTTCTCCTCCTATTAGGCATAGGATAGGATTGCATTTTATCAAATTGCTCAAAACAATATGGCTGCCATGGCATAATTGTTCAATATTCAGGCACCCCTATGTGTTGTAAACATGATAATGTGAGAATAAATTCATTAAATAATTTGAAACTTGTATGATCACTTCCTCCCATTAAGATGGATGAGATTTCATTTCTCCAAATTCCATAAAACAAAATGGCATCCATTGCATAGTTTTACACTATTCATAAATGTAATATGTTGTGAACTTCATAATATTGTAACAAATTCATGGATTAACTTGAAATATAGCCTCCTCCTGTTAGGACAACAGATGGGATTATGTTTCACCAAATTTGCTAAAACAAAATGCCCACAATTGCATGATGATTTTACAATATTCACTCCTATGTTTTGTTAACATGATACTAGTTTGAGAACAAATTCACCGATTAACTTGTAATTTAGTTTTCTTCTATTAAGATGGAGGATAGGATTGCATTGCACCAAATTACATAAAACAATATGGCCTCTATTGCATAATTTTTCAATATTGACGCCTTTGTGCTGTAAACATGATAAGTTGAGAACAAATTCCCCTATAAACTTGAAACTTGTACTGTGCTTCCTCTGTGTAAAATGACGAATTTAATAAAACAAAATGGCCACCATTGCATAATTTGGCAATTACGTCTGAATGTGTTGTGAACACAAGGCTTGAGGACAACTTGGAAAATAGTTTCCTCCAGTTGAGAAACAGATGCAGGCCTGTGCTGTTGGGGAGAACGGTCAGAACGGGGTTTCCCCATGGTTATGCAAATTTAATTTAGGAGGACC
>JAQQZZ010000001.1:898998-910042 GCA_030265115.1 Mopalia vespertina
ATACACCGCCGTCATATAAGTGAAATACCCTTAAGCACGGCGTAAAACACCAATCAATCAATCAATTATAATGGATCCTACACACAGTTCTTGGGATCATCATTTTATTGTGTATCCAAGCAACATTCAGTTCTAATGTGTTGTAAATTTCATCTAATAAAATCTTTTATTGTCAGTTTTATTTTTTGTTTGCATGGATGTGTTTCTGTATTTTGTTATATTTTTTTCTTCTGCTTTATCTGTTGTCATTAACAGTATGGGGTCATTAATTGTTCCTTAAATATTTAAATTAAAATGCCAAAGTTTAAATTTCCATAGTACAGTAACAGATCTACCAGCAGTAAACCATTCCAGTTGATGAAATACTTAAAACAACACACAAAATATATTTAGTGGGCAATTAATAGCTTTGAAACATTTGTGTGGGCTGTTTTCTTCTGATAAAAATCGAGCTTCAATCTTAAACTTTTTTAGTCGGAATCGAAAATAATATGCAGAATGAATTCTTACTTATTTTTTCTTCTTTAAATTGTGAATATATTTTGACAGGTCCTAACACATTCAATGAAAATGAAACAATTGCTAAATATGAAATCATGGATGGTGCTCCAGTTCGAGGTAAGTCTGATTTCCCTTTGTCTTCTCTGAAGTGGCCGTCTGTCTGGGTCATCCTCAGTTCAGATTTTCCCTGTAGAAAAACTTTAGAATGGAACGTGTGGCTAAGAGCAGTATAATTGAAGTATATTTATGCTGTAAGCTATGGAGGAACATAAATATTCCAACAAAGTGTTTGTATAAGACTCTTCACATTATGATTGTGTTGTTGTGGTTAACTCTTTAGTACACTGTCTTCCAATAAGAAGAGAAGTACCCTTAAGCATGGCGCAAACCTGTGGCTGTGCTGTAATCTTTTCCGGCATAACCGTAAAATCGGTCCTCTAAAAAATTTGACATAACCTAACAATTGCATTTTCCCCTGTTTTGCTGATTTTTTAAATACATAAATGTGCCTTTGTGAAAAATAAAATTGCTTCAAAATACAAACTTCATTGATTATTGGATGACAAAATTTGTCAAAATCAGTAGCAAAATGCAAATTTAGAAGAAATTGCAAACAATTTGGGAAATGTATAAATCGGTCCTCTTAAATTAAGTTTGCATAACCATAGGGAAACCCTGTTACCCAACAGCACAGGTCTGATGGCGTGAAACACCAATCGAGCAATCAAATAATTAATTTAGAATGGAAGATCAGGCTAATGGCAGTATGTTTAAAGCCAAGTCCACATCTATCTACTTAGCAATGGAGGAATATTAATTTTCCAATGCCAATGCTATGAAAACCTGCCTTTGAACAAAAACATTTTTGATGGTGAACTCTTTAAGATTCTCTGTGCCAAATCTCAAAGATCTTAGAGCCAAAGGTTTTGAGATCTGTATGCACAAATATTCCTTTAAAATTAAACTGTTTAACTTGTATGAGAAATTTATGTTTAAAACATTTTTATAATTTTTTCAAACCTGATCAAATGTCCTGTATACTTTGTCTGTTATGTTCACAGGTGAATCTATACCCATTCGATTATTCCTGAGTGGATATGAACTTACCCCCACCATGAGAGACATCAACAAGAAATTCTCTGTACGCTATTACCTAAACCTTGTACTAGTGGATGAAGAGGAACGACGATACTTTAAACAACAGGTTAATACACTTCTAAGTTCCTTCACTTCGTTTTTGATAGTTTGCCTTTGAAATTATGAATTATTACAAGTTGGGCTAGTGGTTGCAGAGCTTTCTGAAGCCTTCATAAGTCTGTTGCACTGGTGCTCTTTGAAAGAAGGCATAGATATATCTGAGCCCCCACTTTTAGAGAACGGTGGTTTCATTCAACCATAAAAGGGTCTAGTTATCTCTGTTTTGTGGTGACAATTTTGAATAACAGACAACTACGAATCTAAATCTATACTATATGTCTGAACAAACGGTCAACACAGAGTCTGTTTAAATTTTTGTTTTGTTTTGCACATTAGGACTGTCCTGTACAATCATTGTTTTTTGCCAGATATGTCTTGGGTTGTTTCTTTCTTCAATCAGACTACACCCTCTGGCTAAGGGCAGTTTGTAAGAAGGGTAGCAATACTGTATTTACTTAGACAATTGACTTTCCACCATTATTGAAATGCCTCACATCTTGGTTGTGCTAGTGTCAATTAATGTTGGAATACACTGCCGTCATATCAGTGAAATACCCTTAGGCACAGCTTTAAACACCAATCAATCCATCAATCAATCTACATGTAGTATGTGGTCATCTTGGTGAAATATCCTACAAACATGTTAAAATTTCAATAACACAAGCAAATACAAACTCAAATAGTCCAACATAAGAAAGTTATAGAGTTTTGTTTTTGCTTGTTGCTTTCTGATATGGTTTGTCATTATAAACAAAAAGTTGTAATCCATAAAACCTTGTGTGAAGCTAGTATTTCTATGTTATAATCTATACTTTTATACCTTTCAGGAAATAACAATATTCCGCAAAGCTGAGAAGGTCCGTAAGAGTATTCAGGGTCAGTTACAGGAGAGGCTACCCACATTTAAACCTCAGTCCCCAACAGAATCAAAACCTAACGAGGAGGAAGACACAGGTGAACAGTGACCTGGCGCCAGTGCTACCCTATACTAGAACAGTTCACAACCAGCCAAAAATGCCCTAAGATTGTTATGAGGTGGGGTGGAGGAGCTATCGGTAGAAATGAGATGCAAAGATTGATCATTAACGGGGGACCTGGGCATATCAGTCTCTAATTTATCCAGTGCAGTTTGACTTGTTAATTACAAACCTTCTACTGGGTCAGGTATATTATCTGGCTGGCTGGTCACTATTGGTATTCCTTATTGACTGGTCAATACCAATCCCTTAAAATTATCATAAGAATTCAGCCCAGCTTGCCAATATTAACCACTTGTCGATGAGCATCTGATACATAATCATTTATATTATAGAATTTTTACAGGCTCATCGATAAGTGGTAAATAAACCTTGATCAGTCTTGTTAATGTGTTAATCGGGCTGGCCTAATATGCCCACTTGGGTTGTTGTTAAGTATGTGAACTGAACTGGACCTTATCTAGTGTAATATAGTGTGTACTGAAAACTGTGCTGTAAAACTCTGGAACATCTTCATAAATTATCCGTAATGACATCACGTTATTCTATCGGCATAATATTCTCACGCCGATTCTTCTTTAAGGTGAAGGTCGTCAACGAAAATTGATACATCACTCTTCTGCATATTAATTAGAATTATGACACCATTTTACTTGTTACAATAAAAGGGTAGATGTGGTCAGAATGTGTACGTGATATGTCAAGAAAGTATAAGGAAACAGTCAAACTACAAATATAATTCTAAAATATCATTTTTCCCATTTGAAATGCAGAATCTGTACATTCTCACATTAAGAGTTTTATTGTTGGTGTTTTGCACAGAGCTGATGTACTTTGTGCCCAATCTAAGTGCTTCAGGTAGCAGTTGTTTCAACAAAACTTGATCGAGATACACTCAATTTATTTATCCAATCAGATGTTTCGATTAGGGATTAATTTATGAAGGCTTGGTACAGGAGTATGACAATGTTACACATGTATTATAAAGGGGAGATAACTGTACAGCCTTTGTTCACTAAATGTATGTATAATAATGTTGTTGTTACATAGATTAACGAAAACGTATTCATGATAATTTAAATGCTCAAAGCTTCTATAATGTACATATAATCACACAAATAGGTATTCTGGGTTATAAAGAATTAAGCCAGAGTTGGGGTTCTCTTCGGACTGGAGTCTCACAACAACAACCTTGACAGAATTTCCCTCCCATCATACATACAGATCATTAAGAACTTGCATGCTTTATCAGTTTTTTTTCAATCAAGGCAAATATTAATATGAATTAGGAATTTTTGCTGTTTCTATGCATTTTCTTGATACACTATTAAATTTCCCCATTTACAGTAATCAAAGTTCAAAGATCTTTATTTTATGTCGGTTTGTTATATACAATAAACATTAGCCATGTGGCTACTTGTGCCGACGATAGTAATGACAGTAATGTCTAAATGGATGTTACAATAACTTCTACGCAATGCCTAGCACCTTGAAGATTCAATAAAATGTCAAGTCTGCCCCCAAAATATTCCATTTTTACCAGCTTTATGGGGAATATATAAGTTGGATATTTTCAGCTATCTGAACAGACTAACAACCAGTGCTGAATATGCTGGCTTGTGAATCTTGACCTGTGTAACATGGGCTACACACACTTTGTTTAGATACGGACGAATTTGGAGGTGATTTAGGGTACCACATCATGTAAAAACCCTAAGTGGATTTATATACATGTCAAATGCAAATCTCAATCACAGCTCACTTGTCAGTAAAATGTTCCTGGAAGGACCGGTGAATTCTATCAGGTTTGTTGTTGTTGGTTCAGCATGTCCATGTTACCAAAGTGGTACACTTGTCAAGCATTAACACACAACATTTCACTCATTCCAATATAAATTATATTAAATTGAACTACTTATACATGTATATGGTTCTTATTTGGTTAAATATAGTTGTGCATGATTAATTATGAAATAATCATTTCAAATTTAATCACAGCCCCACAGGTTGAATCGCAGAACTGATAAACATTTTTATTTTATTGAACTGGCTTTTTTCATAATGCTGATATTTTATAAAAAATTATGAAAAATGTCAAGTTCAACATGTTCTTGTTATTTTAACTACATGAATTGTGTAAGTAACTTGTATAATTTCAAAAGCACGAAATCTTTCTCTCTGCATGTCATTCTATTTGATTGTAGCCTTCGGTCTAAAAGGGGTTTGTAACTTACTAGCATACACTTACAGTTATATGCCTTTCTTAAGAACTGGAGGAAGATTGTTTTCCAGCTGCAAAACACTGTACATTTTACGGTTGTGTAAGCATGGCAAGTTTTTATTGGAGTACACCCCAGTCATATTAGTTAAATACCATTGAGCACGGCATTAAACATCAATCAATTTATTCCCTGCATTTCGATATGCTTTAACTAAAACTGAACTGTTATGTATGAAGGTCATATTTAGGTACATGTCAATACATGTAGCCAGACAGAACTATAGTGACCCCAACCTTCTTTACAATTATAATAGCAAGAAGATGACTGGGTGATGTTTAAATTGAGAAACAAAATAAGAAAACGACATAAAGTCGTTAGCATTTTAACTGGACAAATGGAAATGTTTGTAAAAGCACATTTTTGTAAAATTGTATATATACGATACAACTTAAATCTACTTGAACTTATGATTTATATATGTGATATGTGAAATAGCTAGATACAAATTAAAGGTACTTAATTAGATTCGCTACCAAAAACCTGCTGACCGAGTGTTGCCCTTCTTATGCAGTATTTTCATTATTTTGGGATAAATGGTTCTGGATTAAGGGGAGCCCAATCACTAAGCCTGTGGCATGTTGTGGAATGAACAACCGCCATACTCTGAGGGTTTGATTCTCGTATAAATCTTTCAACTAGCATCTGTTCAGTGTTATAGTGTTGTGCCTAAATATATGAAATACTGTTGTTTGTCATGAACACCCTAATTCTATTAAGGTGTCACTATTGATTTCTTTAGTCGGTTTTTGGCAGCAGGTCTCTCATTTTGTCTCTCTTTAAAATGCATCATATGTTGTGATATACAGATAATTGTAATGTCATGTGAGCAATTTTGAACACCGACAGGATTCCTCATGACCTTAATTTCTTAATACAATATTACACCTTTGTGTAACGGACTTAAAGCTAATCCACTATAAGTCATTTATTCTGCTGTTAACAATTTACCAAGCCCTGGTGAGAAAATATCTAATCCAAAATTAATTAGAAAAGGGCTTTAATTAAATGGCCTAAAGTTGTAGGGTTTATGGATGACTTGCATTACATGAAACTAATTTATTTGTAATGCTGAGAATTTGAAAGACATGCAGACTAATTACACATAAGCTTGAAAATGGTAATCATGTGTTACTTATCATACTTTAAATTCAGCATGGCCGGTTTCTTTCAGTTGGCAGCCTTGCGTCCATCTTGACCCTATTTTTTAAAAATTCATTCTTGTCTTTTATAGTTTTATTGCGTTTAAAATTTTGAGCTGAATGTAGCTGTAGTTTCATTTTTGCCTCATAAAAGAAAATAGATCATCATTTTTAACTTTTAACAGATGAATTAATTCTGGATGTATATTGTTTAATCATTTTTTGCTGGTAATGTTTTTTTTTATTATAAATAAATCACACAGCCCAAGGATGTTGATTAACTGAAAACTGAAGAAACCTGTCAAGTTCTGGATAATTTCCCGCAGACTAGTGAGGTTCAAACTATTTGACAATAGTCAATAGAAAGAATCACAGAAACTTGTTAAATACTACTGTAGTGTGACACAGACACAGTTCTAATAGTGTTCATGGACCAATCAGAAAGTGTATGGGTAGACGGTTAAAATGTAGTTGTGATGATCTGGGCTGGTGACCCTCCTGGGACTAGTGGTGCATATTGGAGGTTTCCTTTAAGGTGACTTACCATTGAAATCAGATGTCCTGGATGATCCATCCGATATTTTCTAGACGATACCATACATAATATGTTACATAACTAAACAAGACACAGATGTGCATGGCTTAGATAGCTGGTATAATTGATATTGTTTCCATGAACTCCAACAATCCATTTGAATGGGTATCTGTATAAAAATGAATAATTGCAATAAATACATGTAACATCAGGATTGAGCCATACAGTAGTCTATCCATCAGAATTTAAGGATAGAGAACGGGTTTAGTTTTAACAAGCATATCTTTTGGTTTATTTGCTCTATTGTCTATACATATACTTTGTAGTCATACAGCCCAGGTACCATTGGAAACTTGCATTACTGTCGGTTTGTTTATGGTGTGTTACGCTTGAAGAAAGTTTAGTTGTGTTTGAGAAGTTACAGCAAATGTATGTTGATTTTATCAAATCGCAAACTTATAATGAATGGTGTTGGATGCCATTTACTCCCAAAGAGTGATCCCCACACAACCATAATGTGGAGTGTTTTATAGAAGTTCACTCCACAGCTGACGGCATAAATATCAAAATAGTGGGGTCAACATAGTTCAAGAGTTTTGAAAATTGGTGCTGTTGGTGTTTTAGGCCACAAAGTTTTTAGAAATGTAGAAAATATAATCTAAAAAAGCGCAATATTTCTACTATTATAGTTCCCCAACTTTTCAACCACTTTCTTGACAAACTTGAGTTCAATTTTCAAAATGCTCTTTGTCCAATTTCTGTACTCTTTGTTTTCATTTTTTTTTTGTTTTAACTTAGGTTGTATGCCACTTGTATTATAAAAAATATAGAATCATTGCTTCTATTTATTGTGAATCATAACCTGTGAATTTGTGTTAAAAATAATTATCTCCCCCTAACCGGGCAGGAATGTAGACCAATCGAAACACAGCATTACAGTTCCATTTCTAGGTTAATCTTTAAGCTTTTACGCCAATCAGAAACCATTGTATATTATGTAAATTTTCCTCAATAAATACATGTATAATATATTGAAAGAAGTTGTTAGTTTTTTGCATTTTGAGGTTATGGCTCAGTAATTCTAAACATTATTCGTGGACTTACCTGTGGAGATTCCAACTCTAAGGTATCAACAAGCCATTTTGTCTGGTTTCCGATATTTCGGAAACCAGCTGTCAGCATGCAGTGATACTCATCGCGTCACAGCGTGGAAGGACTTCACAATACTTTGTAAACAATAACACATTTTTGAGCTTTATCTGTTATTATAAAATGTGACCTTTTAAGGTTAAAATGTCTAAAGTTTGGTTTCGGTTCTGTTGCATTTACTTGTTAAATGAATAGACTCGCCTGTACAGACAAATAAACACTTTCTTTTTTTATTACGATTTTCATATAAGCGCGTATATATATATTTTTTAAAAACTAGGTCAAGTTCTATGTCTCTACACCCAGCCGAGGATCGAGTCTCAATTTAACCAAAATTAAAACATGCCATTCAAAAAGTTATTGGTCTCATGCTGGCACGCCATCGTATAAGTGAAATAACCTGAAGTCCAATGTCAAGTCCAAATTTAACAAAATAAAACCAATTTTCATTGTTTTGTGAAGCAGGTTTGGATATGACCTCTTCAAATAATATTGTCTGACGCTAACATTCCACAATTCAATTATTATATGAAGTTTTACAACGTCAACTTTTACCCAGCGTAGAATAAGAGCGAGTGACTGAATGGTCTATGTGGCCGGCATTTACTGCTGGTGATTCGGTGCCTGACTGAGGATCGACACGTTCGATTCCCGGACGTGTTTTAACCTGCAAAATTTTCTGAACTATAATCTGTTCAAACAATCTGTCCCAAAATGAGGAAATATTGCAGAATAAACTCGCCGTTATCCGTTTAGGACTGTTCCGACATGATATGTGACGGTTTATCATCCATCTTGATGCATAGTATCTGAGGGATTGTTGTGATTTTCACTTATGACTCCAGCAGTCGCTGCTGTTTGAAGTATTTACGTATTCGTTAATTTTCAACGTCAAAGTCATTGCAAAACATGAGTTTATATCAGTCTCTTTCATTTACACGGTCAGCACCGCGTAACCTTCATGCATAGAATTAATTCACCCATTAACACTTTTTAAAACCGCTGACCCAATACACCCATTGTCTATGGTAGAATATAAGACTTGCATGGTTTTTCTAAGCTTAACTGCAACCCGAAAGTCAGGAACTATGTTTTTTAAATTTTTATTTTCTTGGATTTATCGAGGTTTTTATTCGGCAAATCTTGGAGTATTTCATTTCCACACTTGAGTGTAAATTAAATTTTGGCCAATGTATGGCGTAAACTTCTTTAAATAAAATAGTATTGGTTAGAAGTTATCAACACTGTGTATGTTATGTGAACAGGCCGCCCATCCTGCAGTGTTATAAATGAATTTAGCTTCTTCTCATGGCATTAAAACCGCAGCCATACTAGCCGTGTGGACATCAGTGCCTATAAAATAAGATTACACCTCAAGTAACTAAACCTTTGTCCCTCACAGATAGAAAGGAGTATTTGAGTGTTTTTGAAACTGTATAGTACTCGGAATTGTTGTGTCTTGATCTTAAATAAGGGGGAACAATTTAGCTTTAATTGTTTATGTTAAACTTTGTTAGCCAAACATATTGAAGCCTACTATTTACTCAACTGAAGTGTAGCGAGATAGAAAGGATTAAACAGGGTTTGACTTCTTGTTTCATTAGATCGATCGGCGACGCAGTTTCACCAAAAATATGCACCTCTACCGCGGCTACCATGTACAGAGTTTATATGGAGAGCATTACGTCATGGTCAAAAATTATTTTCCAAAGGTGATGATTAAATCTCGTTTGTTGCCATACTGCTGGACGTTTTGGGGGAAAATCGGTAAATTGTCATGACCCCTTGAAAGTATTACAAGTGTGATAATAATTGCACCAGGGTGCGTTCTTTCTATTTTTATCGCTCAGAGAGTTTTCTTTTCCACTCTTTTAACATCTGTATTTTATAACCAAGGGAGGGAACTCTTTCGACCTTGTTCGTGACTCCACATTTTCTCAACAGGTTTTTTTTCTCTCACCTTTTTAATATAACTTCGCATTATTTCTGAATAATTTATGTCAGTATTGACACTCATTTATACATAAACTGATGAATACCAATCTTTGTAATCCTGTAATTATTTGGAGCACAAATTCAGTCGAGGATTTTGAAGCCTATGGATATGGCGTTGCGTGAACTACGGGCTTTCGGCAGTGATCGGATTGACTCCGTGCTGTTCTTGTGCACTGTGAGAAGGCGAAAGCAGAGCAAAGGTAATGGCTTCAAAGAAGTTTTGTTTGATTTTCATCGTCTAATGTGCGAAGGAAACACACGATTGTCTGCCTGACTTGTATTGAAATGATTTTTTGAACTTATGTGTCATTTTTCTCGATGTGTCTCAAACTTACCCTGGAAAAAGGGAAAACCGTTCTATTTTTGATTAAATAACGCATTATGTCCCTTTCCAACACAAGACAGGCGACCCCGAGGAAGTTGAATTCATTGGTTTTCTGTTTCTCATAAGCGGTTTTCTGATCTTCTGATATCAGCCAATCAACAAAGAGGAGTCAGCTCCACAATTGTGTCACGAGGTGTCGCAAACACAGTTGTCGTGGCGACATATTTCTTTCAACATAGGACGTTATTTTGACCTGCAAATATGCGAACGCTGTGTAAAACCAACCCGATTTTACAAAAACCATCCAGCATGTGAGCTATCTCACTGCTGTAACGTATGTAGATAAAACAAATCTGTTAAGAATATTCTACTCACAAAGTAAATAAAGGGACGGTAGTATAGTATTTTATATCAAAATATATTACTCAATCTAATATTTCATATGTGTGAATGTTATAACCTTCAACAACTTTAACAAGCAAGCAGTCGTCAGCTATGGATGGATAAAACATGCTTTTGTTTTAATCGAATTAAAGTTCTAAGTTATTTAATCAAATTTTATAAACAGATCAAAATGGATGTGTTTTATTGTAAACACAAAAAGACAGAACGACAAAAAGAACAAACAAACAAACAAACAAACTAACAAACAAACCACTTTGTATGACTATAAATCTATTTTTTAAGTCAGCAAAAATGTTTAATCAAGTAAAACTTAACGTGATAAAATACAACGTGTGAAATAACTTACAATTGTGTAAATACTATACTGTTTTCAAAGAAATGATATTTTGTGTTTCAAAATGATTGGAGTTTTACGTCGTACTTAATGTTATGTCACTTATATATAGCGTGCCCGCCCAATAGATGTTATGTCACTTATATATAGCGTGCCCGCCCAATAGATGTTATGTCACTTATATATAGCGTGCCCGCCCAATAGA
>JAQQZZ010000001.1:910142-926266 GCA_030265115.1 Mopalia vespertina
ATGGACAAAGTTGCGAAGCGATGCGCGAAGTGAAGCTGCATCGCTTCGCAACTTCGCGCATCGCTTCGCAACTTCGCGCATCGCTTCACAACTTCGTGCATCGCTTCGAAACTTCGCGCATCGCCTTATCGTCTAACTAGGTTTTATAATCATGGCCTTAACCGGCTTCCATACACTATAGCTAACAATTGAAGTTCAGAAATATAGAGCTTCTGAGTCATAATGTCAGGTGTGCCCAATACGCAGATGACACAAGTATATTTTTAGACGGCACTGAAAAAAATCGACACACCGCATTGAATGTACTAAGCTTGTTTTCCACTTTGCGGCCTTAAAAATGAATGTTGATAAAGCTAAAGTAATATGGATTGGGGCTGCGAAAACAATGGGAAGAAATACAAAACGAAATATAGATTAAACTGGACACAAACACATCTTAAAATATTAGGACTTGTGTTTACCTTAAATTTAGCCGAAATGGTTGAGCGTAGTTACAAAGACAAAGACAAGGTCATTTATTTTACTTATGTCAAAAAGAATTCATCATATGTATAATGTAGTGAATTTCGCCTGTGCTTAAAACACTTTTATGGGCACATGGACCAACCTGAGGACCCTGCTCGTCCGGCCAGATATCAAGGCTGCATGGATAGGATTCGGAGTTTAAAAAAATGTGATACCTTGAACTCCGCGTGAAACATCAAACGCAAATACAGCCTTGAGACCTGCAGGCTGCCCCTATTCCAACTAAGGGCACTGTTACATGCACAGGTTTCTGCCGACTCCGATGCAACTTCCAAGGACCTGCAACTCACAAAGGGATAGAGAACAACAGGCAAAAATTGTGTTTGTCTGTGTTGTCACTATCTATGGTCACTCACTTAAACGCGTTTGACAGATGACTATCCTTGGCCTACGTGTGTGGGATTGCATAACCGAAGCCTGGTCTGAGTACCTGCTAGGTTGTGTCAGCCAAGAGGCCTCATGCCATTCTTTATTATGCGTTTGACTTTCGGGCTGTCTAGTTGCTTGTTGTATACTTGGTAATGATTGTTGTGGTGTTTTTTGTGTTGCATGTTGAATGTTTTGCTGATGCGCTTGTGTGTTTGTCTTCTTACACAAGCACTACTTGTAGAACCTTGCCAGTCATCATCTTGTTTGGGGCGGGTGGTTGGGGGGAGCTTCATGTTGCCCTGGTGCTCTCCGAGCTAAAGGGGTACAGGAAGCCGATCTGTTTGTGGTGTCTGTATTGCGCCCTGTTATTGCCCTGTACTTGTCCCGTCTTGTCTTTGTTTCCGGTGGTGTCGAGGGTGGTTTCCTTCACCCATTTGGGATGGCACGTCGTTATATAAGTGAAATACCCTTGAGTACGACGTAAAATCCCATTCAAACAAACAAACAATATATTGACTTTCAAGACGAACACAAAGTTGATAGGAGTATATTCCACTAACAGGCTTTGCGAGACCACATGCTGTTCGTAGCCTCAACAGGACCGTTGGTCAGAAAATGGTCCCATTGGAAATCTTTTTCACATAATGACCTTATTTTACTTATGTGAAAAAGATTTCCAATGGGACCATTTCCTACCAACGGTCCTGTTGAGGCTACTTTGTACAGCATGTGATCTCGCAAAGCCTGTTAGTGGAATATACTCCTACCAACTTTGTGTTCGTCTTGAAAGTCTACACAAGACGGATCACAAACGACTCTTCGACCCCGTGTCTCTAAGGACATGGTTAAGTGACTGAAAGGCTTTATCAACCAACATAGGTATTTCGGCCCCTGCGAAATCGTAAGGATAATTCGCTAATGAAAACCGTTTCGTCTTTACGATATGAGCAATAACGTTTGTTACTCTTTGGCAAATAAAAGCACACTTAGCCCGCACTCAAATGACAATCAATGTATATTTTCTCATTACATTGAAAGCCTACCAGATGCATATCCCCTGAGTCAAAAGGATCGAATTTTACCTTACGCTTGGCGTAAATATCTTAGAAATAGCAAACACCCTGTTCCCTTTTCCTTAATAAGTTCAACCATCGAGATAAAACTTTACCTCCATGGTTCAACAAACGTATCAACACTTCGATATTTTAAATTTGTCACCTAAATTAGGATTTTAGGATCACCTAAATAATTATCCTTACATATACCTTCATTTACGGAGTCTCCCTATGGTGAACTAAGATCCTCCTTGTGTTTAAATTTGAAAGTTTAATAGGTGTATAAAAATGGGTTGATTTTAACTGGACCCGCTAAAGCTTAGTAGTTTAACTGTTTTTCTATGCACTGACTTACAGCCTCTGGAAATTGATTAGCACCTTTGTGATTTCGAAACCTAGCGTCAAAACCACTTCTTTGCAGTGTATGGATATAACCTTTAGGAAATCCCAATTCCAGTAAATCACGTACTTACCTGTCCTGATAATCATGTAATTCAGAACGCATTTGTCCTATTCTACAATCTACGAATTGGGGTTACCGGAACTCACTATCTTGTAGTGCAATTACAGTACAATTACAGCTTATCTGGTATAAATGGAAGGAAATACCCAGCCCAGACCACAACCTAAAGGGGTATATACCAGATAAGCTGTACCTGTAACGAATCATACGTAGGGTAATCACTCTGTCCATTCGACATCAGATTCAAAGAACACAAGGCTTCAGTTAACAAACAGGACAATAGACATGCAATAGCAGAGCACATATCAGCTAATCCTACTCACTAAGTCCAATGGGAAACCAATAAAATACTTAACATGAACCTATCCAATATGAAGAAACGAAACCTACAGACGACAAATCAAACGACTTAACCCATAACTCAACAGAGACAAAGGCTTATACGTGTCCAATGCCTCAGACCAACTAATCTCCTACCAGCAAGACTTCAACAATTGAAAAACTTAATCTCTCTGATTTGATCCCCATTGTAACCTTACTCAGTCATGACATCCCATACTCCACATGTATATAAGTAATTTGCTTGTTGATTTTACCTTATAGTTGGAAACCATTTCTGGAATGAGATAGAAACACAGTATCCAATAAGTTAAGAAGTTGTTATCCATACCAATTCTTTCCATGTTGTAAATATTAAATAGAATGGAATAAACTGCCGTCTGATTTTAAACATCCCACACCTCTTTTTAACCCAGTGTTAAATCTGTCATATTGCAATCTCTATTTGGTTGAACATTTGGCTGCTAAAATACTTAAAACATTTACATTTCATTTTAACATCACTTATTAGTTTTATATAGGTGTACTCTATTTTCTAAGCAAAATCGTTTGCGTGGTTTGCTACAGTATTTAAAGGGCCTCACGTCTGTTGAAATCGAGTAAACTGTCTTTATATATATAGATATTCTCTACAAAGTTCAACGTTCTGTTTATTTGTTTGTTTGTTTGATTCGGCTTTAACGTCGTACTCAAGGGTATTTCACTTATTTTGTCGACGGATTGTCCGGTGAGAAACCGAGAGGAAACCTCGTAAAAACCATCCCCGATATTGCAGGAGCCACATCATGTGACTCACTCATAAACCTGATGGTCAACAGACGGACTCAATCCCATGAACGGTACATGGAAGTAGGATTTATAAGCGCACACGCTTACCACTAAGCCACGGCCGCGAGTCCAACTTTCTTCTTAGCCGCCAGGTAACAACATGTCATTTAAATTCTACATCTAGTGTCTTGCCTAATGTTTATTACTGTTGCAATGATATGCATGTCTATGTGATAATCAATTTTATGTTCAACTTAAACAAAAATATATTCAAATGTTATTTTGCCTTAGTGGAAGACGTAAATAATGTGGGCGTTCATAATATTATATAATCGTATGTTTCATTGTAATAACAATGAAATGAATCTCAGATCATCGAAAAGAAACGAATGACATCTCCTGCATGCAGAACACGTAGAACAGTTTGCTACTTAGTCAGCTGTCGAATTCCCAATAGTTGAAAACTGACCGTCACAAAATTGAGCCTTGACTGAATTAAAAAACAAAACTTGCTGTTTATTAATCATATCATTCTTTTTTTAATTTAGATTACCAGTAGGCCTACTGGTGGAATCAAACGAACAATTGGTCTTTAACAGAGAGAATCATACTAACATGGGATTTTGGCATCAGTTTGGTTTAATTCTTTGGAAGAACTATATTTTACAGCGGAGGAAGTTATGCGTGACGATTTTTGAAATTGCTCTTCCTGTTTTGTTTGCGGCGATGTTGATATACATTCGCTCGGAGACAAAACCCTACGAGTTTGCAACATCTAGTAGTTACGAACCGTTGAGGATAGAACCCGGGTTTTACGGCTCGCTGTCGAGAAAATTTATGTATGCACCTGATAACCCCACTGTCCGTGACATCATGACTAACGTCTCATCAAAATATAATATGGAAGGTAATGCCTAATATATGTTAATTAGTTTTATAAATTTGCATTTTTGTTTTCACAAACAAGAATACTATTGTTGTAAATGGCAATCAATTTAACCCTTTTAAAATCAGTATAAATAACTTTACGATTGTCAAATGTATCGATATGGCTGGTATTTGGCACTGTGCTCAGATATAGGTCACATATCTCACAATCTAATTAACACGCTCTCCGTGTTTTGTTTGTTGCTATATTGAAACCTAACGCAATCCCCCCACCTACAATGTCGATTGGTTTCATAAATTGACCAATCACAGAACCGCTTCTCGAATCTGGTTTGTAAAAGCTGAAGATTTCCGCCGACGAACCGAAGTTTACCGACTGCGTATTTTAACACGACGAACGGATACGCACACAATCAACAAACACCATTCGAATAATAAACTTTGAGTGGAGTTGCATTTTCCCCTGTTTGCTACATGTGACTTAAAACATCAACACAGAAGAAAATCAGACAACTTCTGCTTGTTTTAGCTGAATTTGGTGTTTACCATACCCCGTGTTTGTCCCGTGTTATCTGTTTTTTTATTGGACAACTGAAACTGTGACCTTTCGTGAACCCCAGTAAGCTTGACTCAATTGAACAGTATAACTAGGGTGATTGCGTTAGATCTCAAATATAACAACCAACAAAAAACGCATTTTTTAGATCTTATTTTAATTAGATTGCATATCCGACGGTTAATTATCACAGTAATGCAACCAAAATTTGGAAATGTTTTGCTTTGTTAGAATAATAATGTTCCTCCATCGCCAGGTATACCCTAGTCTGTTGTCGTAGTCTCGTTAATCCCAACACCAACACCAACAACAGTGGGTATATAAAATGCTTGCTGAAAAATTAAAGTAACCGCTTAAATTAAAGTATTGGAAATTAGAATTTCGAATTTATTTTTTCACTTTCATAACGTGTTAATGTTCAACAGGTGTGATTGTTTGTAACAGGCAGTTGGATATTTCTTCCCGTTGCTCTGTTGGACTATACAGCTAAAAAGAAGCCGATCGTTTTGTCTCTGTGTTGCTTCTTGTAGTTGTGCTGTCTTGTCTTTGTTTGTCGCTAGTGACGTCGATGGCGGGTTCCTTTCCCTATTGAAATGACACGCCGTCGTATAAATAGCCTTCAGCACGGCGTAAAGCTCGACTCAAACAAACAAACGAACGAGCTTTTCCTGCGCCTGTAAACAGCATAGCCTATAATTGCGTTTACTGTTCATAGAGGCTATCATTTTTTTTTTAGCATTCCCGTTCCGAGACGAAGCCGCTTTAGTGGATTATTTTAACAAACTACCAAGGGGCGAAAGTGATCCATTCTTTGGGGGAGTAATCCTGGATGGGGAATTCCCTTCGACAGGGGGGATTCCCAGTGACCTTATCCTGAAAATGAGACCAACCACAGCAAATGGTGAAAGATGGTATACCCGCCTTATGTACAAATTCTTCCGGGATAACTCTCCAAGTGATCGTGGCTATTATGGCGGAGGTATGGCACTAGAGATAAAACTATATCCTCCTAAGACCCAGGGTAATGTTCTTGATTACATTTTAAGGCTATTCGACACGGTAGCTGCTTTTGGGCTATCTTGTGAGTTCGGGTGTTTGTCCACTGAGATGCCCATTGAACATCTGGACATCTGGGCATCTGTAAACAAAATTTAAACTTGGTCAAAAGATCTCATCTCATCTGCATTTGATATTCAGTATCGACAAGGTAAGTGGCTCCCAGCAGAAAACGGAGAACGGTTCATAAATGAAACAGAAATTTTGATAATAACTTGGTAACTAAAGGCTTACTATTTAACATGGTTTGTGTCTTTAAGAACTACTTTCAACATTTCGTTTTAGTTTTCAAAAAATACTTTATTTTTGCGTTTTCCGTCTTAATCTCATTGTGAGAACTGATGTTATGCGACGCTATAACAGTTATTGCATTCACAAAAAGCTTCAGTCCACTAGGGCGAGGTAACTCCACGTTGTTAGAACTGATGTTACAGGACACTTAAGCTTATTCTATTTATATAACGTTCCAGTCCATTGGGGAGGTAACTCCTCTCGCATGATAATGTTAACAAAGAATGCAAGACGTAACTTCAGAACACAAAAATATGAAATTAACATTTACAGAAAGTTAAGAATTCGTATTTCTATTGCCTAATAGCCAGATGGATATCATAGCATTAATAACCTTCTTTTATGGTTAATTTGGTGAATTTCAACTGAATATTTTTATGTACACTGTTGAGCACCGATGAATCATCTTTAATGGATTATAACAAGTTGCCTGCTAAGTTTTTTCGATTTAATTTTGCTTCTCTTTTTTTTTTTTACAGGTTACGGTTATAGTGGCTTTCTGACCATGCAGTATGCCGTCGTGTCATCTCTCATTGAACATTTAAACACCTCAGTGAATATATCAAGAGACACCTCCCTATCCATCAACGGGATGCCCTACCCACCCTACGTTAGGGACAGGTTCCTCTCAATTTCACGACAGTTCTTTCCTCTTTTCCTTATGCTCAGTTTTATCCTCAACGCGCTTCAGATGACCAAGAACATTGTCCACGAAAAAGAAAAAAAATTAAAGGTACATGTAACTATTATTTGTTTATTGATATATTTTGTCATTTTATTTATTCGGGGAAGTTAGCAGAATTATTTTTTAATATAGTTGTGCGGCACCACTCTACATATAAAGAAGGATTGTACGTTATTAATTACTAAGGAGCGGGTGATGGCTCCTTAGTACATGGGAAGTAAGGGTTTTACGCTATGAAGTAATAAGGAGCGGGAGGCGGCTCTTAGTACATGATAAGTAAGGGTTATGCGTTATAATGTACTAAGGTGGGACATTAGTCCATGAGAAGTAAGGGTTGTGCGAAATATAGTGCTAAGGTGCGGGAAGAGCAGCGCCCTCTACATGACGTCACAGGTTGAACGTTATGGCCGTGGTGCTGGGAGTTGACTCCGTTGTCGAGAGACAGAGAAGCAAGTCTGATATGTTAGCAAGGAGAATGGGTGTCTTGAGGCGTGTCCGTTATGACGTCATGAGACCCTTTTACTTGAACTATTGACGTAGTCGCGAATTTTTGCAATTTGCAGCTTTCAAAGTCATTCCATAACATGATTTGACATCCGGCTCGGCCATTTACACTCTCCATACCCCGCCATCATCAGGCATAGAATTAATTCAACCCATCAACACTAGTTTAAACCGCTGACTCAAGACACCCATTCTCTGTACTAGTATATAAGACTTGAGTTCCTTTTCTCTAGGCAACGGAGTCAACTCCTAGAACCACGACAATAACGTACAACCTGTGACGTCACTTAGAGAGCGCAGCTCTACCCGCACCTTAGAACTACATTACGCACCATCGTTACTTCTCATGGACTACTTTATAACGTACATCCCTTTCTTATTATATACTAAGGAGCCAAAGTACGCTTCTTAGTACTTCATAGCGTACAACCCTTACTTCTCACGTATTAAGGAGCCATCACCGGCTCCTTAGTACTTAATAGCGTACAAACGTATTTTTCTGTAGAGTGGTGCTGAACTTTCTTTTCTGTTGTAGCAGGATCTGTAAAAGGGTGCTTGGTTTTATATCTGTCAATTACCAGACTAACCTGATATATATCTCTGTTTTCTTTCATTCTCAGGAATCCATGAAAATGATGGGTTTAAATATCGCGGCTCATTGGAGTGCCTGGTTCGTCAAGTGTTTTATCTACCTGTTTATCGTTATGGCCCTGTTCACGGCACTGTTCTCTATACCAGTGGGGCCTCTGAGCACCAGTGTACTGGGTACCACAGACCCCAGTTTATTCTTAATCTTTCTTGTACAATATGCCTTCGCCACAATCGGCTTCTCTTTTGCTGTGAGCACTTTTTTTTCGAGAGGTAAGTTTTTGAGAATGGACACTTTTAGAATTGAGCAATGTTAACATTACAATGACAAATACTTTATTCAAAAATTTAAAAAAAAAGATTAAATGACTTTGTCAGTTGAACAAGCCAGCTTTTATATATAAAAAAAATGTTATCTTATGTGACATAAATTATATTTTAAATAATTCCAAAGATTCAATTAATGATTAAAAGAAATTGAATATATCTGTAAATGACGAAAGTCATTTAATAGCACCATTTTTAGCCGTTGGTTGCCAGGAGGTAATCCTCTCTAGAAGCGCAGCTATTTCTAGTTTCACAATGTTACAATTATGTATCAATTACATATGGTAATTTAAATGGCATAAAATTCATTCAACTATTGCTTAAGCTTAAGATTGTATACAAGTGCAGGGACGGCTCCATCCTGTTGACTGATGTGCGACAATAGTTACCGGTGGTTGTTTGTTTGAATGGCGGCTTCATTCTGACGACTGAAGTGCGACAATAGCTTCTGCTGGTTGTTTGTTTGAATCGCGGCTCCATTTTGTCGACTGATGTGCGCCAATAGGTGCTGCTGGTTGTTTGTTTGTTTGTTTGAATGGCGGCTCCATTTTGTCAACTGTTGTGCGACAATAGTTACCGCTGATTGTTTATTTGAATGGCGGCGCCATTCTGTCGACTGAAGTGCGACAATAGTCATGCTAGTTGTTCGTTTATTTGTGTGAATGACGGCTCCAATCTGTCGACTGGTGTGCGCCAAAAGCTTCTGCTACTTATTTGTTTGAATGGCGGCTCCATTCTGTCGACTGATGTGCGCCTAAAGTTGCTGCTGGTTTTTTGTTTATTTCAATGGCGGCTCCATTCTGTCGACTGATGTGCGACAATAGTTACCGTTGGTTGTTTGTTCGTTTGCTTGAATGGCGGCTCCATGCTGTCGACTGATGTGCGACAGTCATTGCTGCTGGTTGTTTGTTCGTTTGTTTCAATGGCGGTTCTATTCTGTCGACTGACATGCAACAATAGTCATACTAGTTGTTATTTTGTTTGAATGGCGGCTCCAATGGTTGTTTGTTTGAATGACAGCTCCATTCTGTCGACTGAAGTGCGACAATAGTCATGCTAGTTGTTTGTTTGTTTGAATGGCGGTTCCATTCTGTCGACTGATGTACGACAATAGTTACCGCTGGTTGTTTGTTCGTTAGTTTGAATGACGGCTCCATTCTGTCGACTGATGTGCGACAATAGTTGATGCTGGTTGTTTGTTTGTTTGTTTGAATGACGGCTCCATTCTGTCAACTGATGTACGACAATAGTTACCGCTGGTTGTTTGCTTGAATGGCGGCTCTATTCTGTCGACTGAAGTGCGACAAAAGTCATGCTAGTTGTTTGTTTGTTTGAATGGCGGCTCCATTCTGTCGATTGATGTGCGACAAAAGTTGCTGCTGGTTGTTTGTTTGTTTGTTTGAATGGCGGTTCCATTCTGTCGACAGAAGTGCGACAATAGTCATGCTAGTTGTTTGTTTGTTTGATTGGCGGCTCCATTCTGTCGACTGATGTGCGACAATAGGTACCGCTGGTTGTTTGTTCGTTAGTTTGAATGACGGCTCCATTCTGTCGAATGATGTGCGCCAATAGTTGCTGCTGGTTGTTTGTTTGTTTGTTTGAATGGCGGCTCCATTTTGTCGACTGATGTGCGACAATAGGTACCGCTGGTTGTTTGTTCGTTAGTTTGAATGGGGGCTCCATTCTGTCGACTGATGTGCGACAATAGTTGCTGCTGGTTGTTTGTTTGTTTGTTTGAATGGCGGCTCCAATCTGTCGACTGATGTGCGACAATAGTTACCGCTGGTTGTTTGTTCTTTAGTTTGAATGACGGCTCCATTCTGTCGACTAATGTGCGACAATAGTTACCGCTAGTTGTTTGTTTGAATGGCGGCTCCATTCTGTCGACTGATGTGCGCCAATAGTTGCTGCTGGTTGTTTGTTTGAACGGCGGCTCCATTCTGTCGACTAATGTGCGACAATAGTTACCGCTGGTTGTTTGTTTGAATGTCGGTTCCATTCTGTCGACAGAAATGCGACAATAGTCATGCTAGTTGTTAGTTTGTTTGTTTGAATGGCGGCTCGATTCTGTCGGTTGATGTGCGACAATAGTTACCTCTGGTTGTTTGTTTGAATGGCGGTTCCATTCTGTCGACAGATATGCGACAATATTGATGCTAGTTGTTTGTTTGTTTGTTTGTTTGTTTGAATGGCGGCTCGATTCTGTCGGTTGATGTGCGACAATAGTTACCGCTGGTTGTTAGTTTGTTTGAATGGCGGCTCTATTCTGTCGACTGATGTGCGACAATAGTTACCGCTGGTTGTTTGTTTGAATGGCGGTTCCATTCTGTCGACTGAAGTGCGACAATATTCATGTTAGTTGTTTGTTTGTTTGAATGGCGGCTCGATTCTGTCGACTGATGTACGACAATAGTTACCGCTGTTTGTTTGTTCGTTTGTTTTGAATGGCGGCTCCATTCTGTCGACTGATGTGCGCCATAACTTCTGCTAGTTATTTGTTTGAATGGCGGCTCCATTCTGTCAACTGATGTGCGACAGTAGTTGCTGCCGGTTGTTTGTTTACTTGTTTGAATCGCGGCTCCGTTCTGTCGACTGATGTGCGACAATAACAGCCGCTAGTTGTTTGTTTGAATGCCGGCTCCATTCTGTCGACTCATGTGCAACAGTAGTTGCTGCTGGTTGTTTGTTTACCTGTTTGAATGGCGGCTCCGTTCTGTCGACTGATGTGCGACAATAACAACCGCTAGTTGTTTGTTTGAATGCCGGCTCCATTCTGTCAACTCATGTGCGCCATTGGTCATGCTAGTTTTTTGTGTATTTGTTTGAACGACGGCTCTATTCTGTCGACTGATGTGCGCCAATATTTTCTGCTGGTTGTTTGTTTGAATGGCAGCTCCATTCTGTCGACTGATGTGCGTCAATAATCATGCTAGTTGTTTGTTCGTTTGTTTATTTGTTTGAATGGCGACTCCAGTCTGTCGACTGATGTGCGCCAAAAGCTACTGTAGGTTGTTTGTTTGTTTGATTTAATGGGGGCTCCATTCTGTCAAATGATGTGCACTGATAATAGTTACTGCTGTTTGTTTGTTTGTTTGTTTGCTTGTTTGTTTGTTCGTTGGTTCGTTCGTTCGTTCGTTAGTTCGTTCGTTCGTATGTATGTATGTATGTAGGGCAGCTCTACTATGTCGACTGATGTGCGCCAATAATAGTGACTGCTGGGATTGCTTTGGAGTTGTGAGTGAAGGTGCTTGTAACATTTGATGATTTTTGTTTTAAAACCTTAACACCAGAGCCTTTGTATTTTCTGTATGTTTAGCCAATGTTGGAGCGGCTGCTGGTGGAATCCTGTTCTTCGTGACTTACTGTCCTTACTTCTTCCTTGAAAGTCGTTACGAGACGATGACACAAGGACAAAAACTAGCTTCCTGTCTCCTACCCAATGTCGCCATGGCTTTCGGGATTAATGTAATCGGCTTGTATGAAGGAACTGGTAAGAATTGAATCCTCCTTTCATAAACAGGCGATTAACGACAATTTTAACCATCATGGAATTTGGATAGATGGCTGTTCTAGATGTACACTCTTGAAAATTTCCCACAAGAAACTTTGGTCGGCACGCATTACACCCTATTAAGTATGCCTCGACAAAGCTTTTTTTATGTGTGGATCATTTTTATACGATTATCAGGATTCGTTTGCATTAATCTGTTCACAAGTATTCTTAAAATACAAATTCCTATTTGACTCACATCATGGGGAACTGTAGGAACCCTTCTGTTAAAAAATCTTTTTTAATTGCCTTTAGATACGAACAGTTTGTTTAGAGTGTAGAAACGCAGTCTTTACTGAGCACTACATAGAAAATGACATCAATTGTTTGATTATGATAATATTCGAAAACACAACGCCAAATAAGTGGATAGTAATAAAGAACGACGTTAAATTACTCAATCAGTCTTGTAAACTAACATCACAACAGAAAGTAAATATAAATCACTAGCCTACACTAGACAGTAATCAGATGGGCCGTGTTAAGGGACGACACCTTGTTGTTGTTGTAACGTAACTGGAAACCCTCGTATAACAAAGAATATTTCATAGACATGAAACCGAATGGAATCAATAAAGACGCTTTTAGCTTATGATTGATTAACCATGGTTCACCAGTCATTCTTGACTCATTCAATGTTTACTTTAGCAGTTCATTGTTACATGCATACATTATTAAATACAGACTCTTTCTAACACTTCATCAGCACAGAATCGTCCCATTGTGCTGCGCAGTTCATTGTTACATGCATACATCTATTAAATACAGATTACTTGTAACACTTCATCAGCAAAAAATTGTCCCATTGAGCTCCACGGCTCATTGTTACATGCATACATCTATTAAATACAGATTACTTCTAACACTTCATCAGCAAAGAATCGTCACATTCTGCTCCACAGTTCATTGTTACATGCATACATCTATTACATCCAGACTACTTCTAACACTTCATCAGCAAAGAATCGCCCCATTGTGCTCCACAGTTCATTGTTACATGCATACATCTATTAAAGACAGACTACTTCTAACACTTCATCAGCAAAGAATCGTCCCATTGTGCTCCACCGTCATTCTTCTCAACAAAATTCCAGGTGAGGGAGCGAAATGGTCGAACTTTTATGAACCAGCTGTGATTGATGACAATTTTTCACTGCTCCTGGTGATGCTAATGCTATTAGTGGACACGGTAATCTGTTTCCTGATCACGTGGTATGTAGACGCGGTATTCCCGGGAGAATTCGGAGTTCCTCAGCCTTGGTACTTCCCAGTTACGGTAAGACACGTTCTAGGAGAAATAATTTGTTTTCAAAGATCGTTTGCCTAATTGGACCCAAAAAAGCCAGCAATTTATGTTTAGATTAAATGAATTTCTCATACTTAACCAAGAATGACATGTTATAAATAAAAAGGCTGCACAAGTGTATACAATTCATAGTTAGAATTCTGTCAAACGGCGAGCATATGCAAACTGTCTCGTCCACCGCAAGGTCTCGTTCAGGTAAGGCTTGTCCGTGTAAATATGGACTTGGGGAATTTGCTTTCCTTAAAATCAACACAACCGAACGTACGCTTATATATTTAAACCAACTAGGAGCCAATATTAGCGAGTATATGATATTTGCAGAGAGTGTACTGGTGTGGAGCTGAGAAACGGGTTGTGTACCAAGATGAGGAGGAGGAATTGTCCCCGAAATCAGAGTTTTTCGAAAAAAACCCGAGTGGATTAACAGCAGGCATTCAAATACAACATTTAAGAAAAGTATGTTGCAAGTAAAGTATGCTGTATGTTTTACCCCCTTCTCCCTCTGTCGATAATTGACCTAGAGGTAGACCTGCAGTCGTCGTCATGGACGTCTGCCCTTCCGTAGGTGTCTCGCTTGAACCGTAAAGAATATAAAACAATATGAAACAGCTTCGAATATCTGAATTTGATAATACGTCTATGAGTTTGTGAGCCGTATTGAATAGTGATGTAGCTCGACAGTAATAATATTAGTTATTGACGTTTTTCGAATGGTGTATGGACTTTTATAACCCTCCGGCAAACTCGTACGCTGAGCCACAGGCGAAGGGGCGTGCGAGATTGCAGGACGGTCTTAAAAGTCCGTACACCATGAGAAAATCGTGTATAACGAATTTATTATCAATTTAGCCACAGTATGTACGATTTTCTTTATCACGTCAACCATTAGATTATGGGTTCTGCGTCGATACGACCTTTGTTTGCTTTCCGAATTACCTCCCTTCATGTCCAGCTTGGAAACCGGTTTTCATCCACATGGAAAGGGTCAATGACGCTGCAAACAAGGGCCACCCAAATGATGTTTCCGATATTTTAGCCCCATTGAAATTCACCGATTGTAAAGCAGAGATGTTTTGGACTCAGTTTGTGACAACCAAAAATTGATCTCTAAAATACGTTTTATAAAATTTTAAAAACATAATCTGAAGTGGAGGCGGCTTTTTATATTACCCGTGAAATCTTAAGACATGAGATATCTCACGGGGTGTACGGGTTTTTATCCCCCGGCAACTTGTCCAATCAGAACACAATAAATTTGGTTGACGGATAATAAGAAGAGGGATTGCCTTTAGTGGGTTTTATTTCTGTTCTTTTGGTTTTTGTTCTCTACCCTTCTTCCTCTTCTCCTTCTCTTTTTCCTGTTTTCCTTTATTTTCCTTTCTACCAATCCTCTTTTTTCTTTTTCTTGTTTCTGCGTTTTTGTAGCCCCAAATCACGCCCCACCCCGGGTCCTCACCGAATACGTCAAACAAGCTACAGGGGAATCGTGCAGATAAACGTTTTTAAAAATCGAATTCACTTTTCGTTCAATTGAATTTAAATCCCACCATGTAAACCATCTAATCATCAACTGCCTATCAAATTGGCAATTTGGCGAATGGGTTAATTAACATCAAAGTTTAACTTCTATAGTTTGCTAATTATGTACTAAAGCTTTAATATTTTGGTATTGTTTAGCCTCAATTTATCTTACAAATGATATGGCATAAATCAGTTTTAGTTGCTACTTGCTTAGTTGGAGTAGTTATTTTATACTTTTGTTGCCACAAGAATTATTCTCAGACAAACAAATTATCCCTCTGGCTAAGAACAGTATGTGTAAAAAATAGTGATGCTGTCTTTACTTAGCACTGGAGGAAAATTAACTTTCCAACATTATGGAAACCCTTCACATCTTGGTTGTGCTAGTGCCAATTATTATTTTGAATAAACCACCATCATATAAGTGAAATAACCTTAAGCACAGCGTATCAATCAATCAATCAATCGAGACATAAGTAAAATATGCTGGAGAATGGTTTAATATTTTGAGCACCCAACAAGAGATGTGAGAATGGATGGCAAAGTATATTACCGATCAACACAAAACCATAAACTCCATAGAGCATCCAAGGCTTCCAGGATTTGTAAGACATTTAAGTGTTGGATCAAAACCAAATGGTTGATTACAATTCCCCAAGGTATAACAATGGTACATTTGTTTCCTGTAAATTCTTAATGTACTTGTTTGAATTGAATAAGGTTTCTTTATAAATTCTAATGGGTATATACTCATTTGAAGAAAACAAAAAATGTGAGCATTCTCAGGAATTAAGATGTATATATTATAATTTACTAATTGGAATTCATAACCTTTTCTTGAAATTCAAGTGTATTCTTATTTGGACTGTCCCTGTCATGCAGAAAGTTGTTTATTAATGTATTTATCCTCAACGGAAGTGACCTGGGAATCCAGATAACTCAAATGGATATATATTTTCGTAGGAACTGAAATTGGTTTTCAAGAAATTGAAATATTTATGATTATGCTGATTTGAACAGACTTGTTTATCAGGATATATTTAAATATTTATAATACTTATCTGAATTGATGTTGGCTTTGGGAGAAAATTAAATGTATATAGTTCTCCTCAACTGAACAGACTTTACTATCCAGATAAATTCAAATCTGAATCAAATGGCTTCCAGAGAAATATAAATGTACATGTATACACACTTATTTCAGCTGTCCTTGGCTTCCTGCGAAATTCAAATGTATGTACACTTATTTGAGCTGACCTTGGCTTCCTGCGAAATTCAAATGTATGTACACTTATTTGAGCTGACCTTGGCTTCCTGCGAAATTCAAATGTAT
>JAQQZZ010000001.1:926366-946211 GCA_030265115.1 Mopalia vespertina
GTACACTTATTTGAGCTGACCTTGGCTTCCCGCGAAATTCAAATGTATGTACACTTATTTGAGTTGACCTTGGCTTCCCGCGAAATTCGAATGTATGTACACTTATTTGAGCTGACCTTGGCTTCCCGCGAAATTCAAATGTATGTAGCCTACACTTATTTGAGCTGACCTTGGCTTTCCGCGAAATTCAAATGTATACACACTTGTTTGAACTGACCTTGGCTTCCCGCGAAATTCAAATGTATGTACACTTATTTCAGCTGACCTTGGCTTCCTGCGAAATTCAAATGTATGTACGCTTATTTGAACTGACCTTGGCTTCCTACTAAATTCAAATGTATGTACACTTATTTGAACTGGCCTTGGCTTCCTACGAAATTCAAATGTATGTACACTTATTTGAACTGGCCTTGGCTTCTTGATAACTTCAAATGTATACACACTTGTTTGAGCTGACCTTGGCTTCTCGTGAAATTCAAATGTGTATACATTTATATGAAGTGACCTTGGCTTCCTGAAAAATTCAAATGTCTGTACACTTCTTTGAGCCGACCGTGGTTTTCTACGAAATTCAAATGGGTATACACTTATTTGAAATGAACTTGGGCTTCCCAAGAAATTTAAATTTATATACATGTACACTGATCTGAATTGACCTTGGCTTCCCAAGAAATTCAAATGTGTATATACTTTTTCCGAAATGTCTTTGGTTCCTGAGAAATTCAAATGTGTATACACTTATTCTTATTGACTTAGGCTTTCCAAGACATTTAAATGTGTATATACTTAACCAACAGGACATTGGCTTCCCAAGAAATTTCAATGAAGAAACGCTTCTATGAATTGACCAGGGCTTCCCTAGAAATTCAAAACTATAAAATACTCATGTGACTTGACATGGTATTCCTTAGAAACTCAAGAGTATATATAATACACATCTGAATAAATTATTATATATTTAAACTCCTGTGTATAAGAGCATTTTAATTTGTGACATAACTGCCAATCCATGACTTTAACATGGGCAATATAGGCAATATTGTAGATTTAGAGATAAATGTTGCAAAAAGTATATGAATTTCATTTCCCAATTGTTTGATAAGTGACCGTTTCTTGTCTTAAAATGTCAACCTCATTTTACAAAGGGACGTCACTTTCCTATTGTAACATTATAACCATAAAGTCGCATATGGTCACTCTCCTACAATATTTGTTAAGTGTTGATATATTTGTAAATAGGAGAGTAAAAGTGTCATCCCAATCAAATTTATTTCCGATATGCAGTTTAAAAATAATGAAAATCAGAAAACTGGAAATTTCTACTATAACCTGGTGAGTTAAGTAATAATAATAAATCTCAAATTGAAGAGAAAATTCATAGCGATTAACTGGGAGTCTTTGTTTATTTGCCAGTTCAACAGGTTTGGTTTAAACAGCCTGTAAACCGCAAAGAAAATATCATGGCTTGTTTTTTACCTTTCACACTATAACTGATGTCCTGCCAATCCAACAGGTGCAGAGATAACCACCCTCCTCATCACTGGCAACTCAAAAACAGGAAAATTACAAGACTTACAAACATATCAACTTCTTGTTGCCCAAGAATCAAAGAAAACAATAAAAAAAAAGTGGAATATGTTCTTGCAGCTTTTATTCATTTAATCTTGCCCATATTTTACACGATGTACAGGGTATATACAGTACTGCTATAAATGGACAATCAACCACAATACTAGTACAGTCCTACTACATGTATAATGATATAACTTTTAATCAGAAAGTAGGTAATTATATCCGCTATTGGCAATCGGCGATGATTTAAAAATAAATATGGTGACTTCACAACCAGTTACAAGCTAAAAAATAAAGTTATATTATAAAATTTCAGGTCCTGGAGTCAGCCATACGCAACCAAAATTGAGATCAGAGGACAAACTGTTGTCAAAAAACTTTAATATTTTTACAGAGCTAATATTGCTTACAACGATGAAGCTGGGAATGCAAGATGTCTACAATCTATATAACATGTACCTTTGACTGTAAACCCCAAAAATGTAGCCCAATTGTCATATTATGTGCCAAGATATAGGAGCATTGTGACAGGCATACAACAGAATTGTTTTTAATTTTATTTTGTAGTTTTGAAAACAGAAGTACTGCTGAATAAAAAATTAAAAAAAACCCAAAAGTAATAAATTAAAGTATTTTAGTTCGAAAAGAAAATAGGCTGATGGAAATTTGTTTGACAGTCCTGCAACATGTATTAACATGGAAGAAAAAAAAGGGGGGGTCTACAACCACTCATATATATTATAGACAAAAGCATGCTGTTCTTACTAAGCTACGATGAAACACAAAACATTTAGGAAGCAATTAAGCACTGAGGTACATGTATACTTCAACATGAAGGTAATTGTCAAATTTTCACCAATAAATAAACTTAAATGGCATAAGTATAGGATTTATGATCTAGATGTGCATGTATTCATGCATATAAATGGATGATATTTTCTTCGTCACAATTATCCACTAAACATCAAGAAAAAAAGCCAACAACTTGAAAATGGCACGTTATTTGACTTACAAAGAACATTTTACTATTCTAAATCAACACTGATAAACATAACAATGGCACAACCACAAGTCATTTTGAATGACATCAAATGGAAATAATATTCTAGCATCAAACAAAGGGACAGTAACTATTCCTCAAAAAACATTTATAGGCCTAAATTCTTTGTCTATCTTGTATGAATTCATCATGTATTTGGGAAGAAATAGGTGAAAAGTGGAAATTCCCTCTGACCTCTCAATACCAGGAAATGAAAATTTCAGTTTAAAGTTAAAATAATATGTTTAATGGTTTCCAAGTTATTAACAATATGTGTGAATAATCAAATTATACGCAAGCCACCATATTTGTAACAAATATGATTCCATCATCTCAAGGTGAAAGGTTGGTTTGTGTTTTATAATTAAGTCTGTAAATATTTTACAATGCACAATGGGATCGATATTGGTTCATATTATTTGGTACAAAGCAATTCTGAGAGAGAGATGAGCTGAACGAAGCTATATTTAAGGTTTGTTGTTTAACGTCATTCTTAAGGCTATGACGGATTCTCCACTTCTTACACTGCCGTACTTAAAAAACAGGCTGAAAAGAACCACCCCTGTGATTGCTGGAGACACCTCGTTTGACCTAAGGTCCACTGGTGGACTTATAAGAGGGATATTGAAGGCAGATCAATTGTCCAATACTCTTATCACGGCTCCAAAGTTTGAAGACTATCCGTATTATAATTATCAAGTAATGATGATTTCACAAGACATACTTGAGTAAATAATAAACCCACACCATAGTGGCCAACTTTTCATATACCATTTCAAGAAGTACAATGATAAGCATGATGAAGTTACAGCCAATGTTTTATATTGTCAAGCTACATGTAGCAACATTAACATGTGAAAATGTCAATTGGTATGTGTAATTTAGTGGAATGCAATCTCATCTATCACTGTAGGTGGAAACCAAACTCAAAATAAGAATGTAACTTGATATGGTGTTCACAATAGGCCTGGTCGTAATGCTATGTCGGCTATATTTTGTTACTGAATTGGGTGGAATACAATTCCATCTGTCTATGACAGCGTGGGGTTAGCCCAATGGGTGAAGGATGGAAGTCTTGATGCTACTGGCAACAAACAAGGACAGGACGATCGCAAAAGCTATTGAGGGGTCATAGACCAGACCAGCTTCCTCTTAAAGCACCAGGGCAACATGAAGCTCACTTTATACCACCCACCAGGTCAGAAGTTACCATGTGAATGATGTGATACTGTTTTCTGTTGATTGGATAAACAAGAAGGGCATTGGGAATATCCTACATGTAATTAACTGATATACTGAGTATCATCTTGTCATGTAAAGCTATTTATGTATTAATAGGTAACTGTTTAACCTCATAATTAAGTGTATTGTATAACACATTGCTTAAATATACATATTAAGGATGACAGGAAATATATAGAATTACTTAAATACTACATGTGAGGAAAGAATCAATGGGAGCACCAGTTAAATAAATAAATAAACAATAATAAACATGTAAACAACATCAAACAAATCAGTAAAAGATCATTTGACGAAGACACACTGGACACAGTGTTACCTATATACTATTTACATTGTACATACAAGCATTAATATATACATCATACAAATTTGGAGTGAATTTACAAACTAATAAAAGCTCAATTTTTGTCGTGTAATTTTTAATAGCAACAAACAGCAGGCAGGAACTCTAATGATCAACATATTTTAATGTTGTATTGTCCTAATAATTTGCTTAATTTTAAACAATATAAGTCAGTCATTTTGAAGGCAGGCAATCGCTCTGGCACACCTAAAACATGGGAAGAGATTACAAGTATTAACTGCAAGCCTACATGTGAAGAACACTGGTAAAAAAATGTCTGCCTGTTTTTGAGATATTAGAGCAGAAAATAAAACTTATCCTTAGACCATGGAAATGATAAAATTTTATTTTCTAAACAACACAAAAATTATATAATTGTAATCAAATTTCTATTAATTCTTTTTCTTTTCAGGTGACTAAAATACTCTTGAAGTTTGTAATTGGTGACTTTTCATCAGGTGTGCGAAATACATTCCTAACAGTTCTTAGGTGTGCCTTTTTCTGCATACATGTACATTTGTACCTACCATTTATAAAAATGACTGACTGCAATAAGTACATTACTAATGGTGAAAGCACTTGTTGTTTGTTATGGATGTTAAATGTCAATCATACTCAAGGCTATTTCACATAGGACTCGTGTCATGACTTTTGCTTTGTTAGTTATTGGTGGGAAACCGAGAAGGAATCTCTTGTTTTTATATTCGTACATGTTAGACCTTGATACCTGTTTGTGAGCGCTATATTATAGAGGGGTTATGCATCCCAATCAGCAAGGGACTTCACCACAGCACTACCCTGCATGACACTGAAACAATTTCAGTAAATTTCACCATAACGTCAAACATGGGTATAATGCGGCACCACACGCACATCTATCACCAACCTTACTGGTCTATATTTCAAAACGGACACCCTTAAAGCTTATTTGTTTGAATTGGGTTTAATGCTGTATTTATTTCAGTCATATGCATCTGACCAATGTGTGAAGGTACCATCATAGACATAACTACCAACAAAGAAAGTCAAAACACAAGAAAAGACAAAACAAAGATGACACAATATGTAGGGTTCAGTGAGCTCTGTGAGTACCAGGATGCTCCCTCCAGTCGTCCCTCCACCATGTTGAAGGACAGTTTCATGTCGGTGCCATGGGAGAAGATTTGTACATTTATACTCCGGTTTCACTGTGTAGCTGTAAAAACTTTATTTACCAGTATAAAGTATGAATGCTGTACTAAATCTCACAGCATGGGAATTAATTCGAAAAAACTAGAAACAATTAAACCTGTGAATCTAGAACCCCCAGCTTTATACTGATATAATGTACAGTCACATCAGTGTTCCCAGAATCAATTGTATTCAGCCATTTTGACTACATGTATAAGCTGCATATATATTTTGTACATGTTTGGTTAAAGCTGTGGATTAACTAGGATCAAATGCTTTATTAACTTAAATACCATCTGTTGTCATATTCTAGGCTCTATATTGTACATTTAATTTCACATCAATCCAGAGAGATCAAGCAGCCCTCATTCCCAACTCCCAGTAACAAACGCTGGAAAGAGTAACGTTTTCACATTTGAGTCCAAATTAGCCATAAACACTTCATAGCAGTACATAAGGAAATCAAATAGACACTTTAAAACAAGTGCCAAACATTGCAGCAATACCGGTCATTCCAATCTATACCCTGAGATGCAGCTGTCCTAACCAGCTCCTTTAACGATACAAGCTTTCAGTGTGTACCTTCATGAGCAGCTCCAATCAACACATCAGCGTCCCAACAGCCAGTACTGATAAATGATATCAAAATACAGCAACTAATAAAGTCAGAATATCTGGTATTTTTTTGTACTGGGCTCGGGTGCTTGAAGCGCTATTAAATTAAATCCACTATTACAGGACGTCACGCCACATTGTAGGACTACCTTTAACCGGACATTAGCAATTTAATCTGGTGTTACCGGCTGGTAGTCTTTCGAGCAACTGGCCCCTGTTTGCTATTCTGCCCCCAAACATGCATTTGTGACAATAACAAACACATGCACATGTAAGTTAGAAGTGTTTTTGAAGTTGATACTTAACAGGTAATTTCAAATGAACAGAAGAGCAGCAGTTGAGTTATTCTATTCAAGTATTTTGAAGGTTACCATACATGTACTTTAATAATTAAAGATACTTAAAGACTTACTCAAAATTGATTTAATGACTTATTAAACTACTTTGACTGAGTAAAAGGTCCAAAATTCAATATGTTTTATATAAAAAAATAAAAAAAGAAGCAGATCAGCTGATTGTATATCTGTCAGAGTGTATTAAGCTATGGTATTTAAATGTGTAAATCTTCATATGGGTTCAAATGAAGTCAACAAAATGATCAGTGCCTATCATGAAAACATTTACGGTCACTTTCTTAACAAGCTGAAGTCATAATTCAGTTTACTAGGAGCCCTTCAATTCTGCAACACACCACACTGGTTAGCAAATTGATTCTTTAAAATGTTACTTTCTGTTCATAAGAGGAATCAATTCTGTTGAATCCGTTTACTCACCACGTGCAGGACACAAATGCTTCCTGGCTAGTTCAATAGGGCAATGTATACATATACATTATTATGCTAGGAGTAGGAACAGGCAATCAGTCATAAGGTTATTTGGCTACAAAATACCAGTGAATGACTTTAGCCACATGATGGTCTGTAAAAACAATTGACCACCTTTTCTTATTCACAAGATCCCATCATTGTTCTTTCGGACAGTCCTTAAAATGGTCCACTAACTTTGGGATAGAATGTTGTCAAAACATTACAATTGTACTCAATGTTTCCCAATTTCTTAAACCTTCGAGTGAATGCGGTCAAATTCTAAATGCTTTCAGTTCTACTATTTACATTTACGTTGACTGAAGAGGGAGATAGCATAGTGTATCTCTTAAAGCAACTAACTGATCTAAAGTAAGCCAGTCAAAACAGACAATAAGAACTATCACAATGTTCACAGATGTACATAGTATGGATATGTAGAATCTGCCGCTGGAGATTATCCTCAGGAAACATAAGGGGACATAATCGCCTTCCTGTGTTTATCAACAAGGGAGTTTAATGCACACGGAGATCACTAAGAGGATGAAGCCTCCTGGGCTATTTTATCACTTGCTTCTGGAGGGGGTGCTACCGTATCTGTTGCAGTCTCCGTTGATACAGCCTCATCAGTCTGTGCAGGTGATTCCTCGTTCTGGTTCTTATCGGGCATTGGTTTGGTTAAAGCTTTCATTAAGTCCTGTAACACCTCAGTCTCCTTCCCTTCCAGTAAGTTAAATTTCACATTGAATGTCATAAAATGTTGGAAGAGACTGTTGAGGTGGCCATGGATGCCCAGTATTATTAATTCTCTGTAGTGAATGTGATAGAGGTGTGCAAACACATGGAACAAATAACGGTGAATCTTCTTAACAGTCGACTCAAATGTGGTTGGAAAGACATTACCTGATAAACAATAAGAGAAACAAATAGATTGATCAGATGTTGTTATATTCAATATTTAAAAAGGAAAGACATTGAGCTCTACATGAAAAAATGGGTGTTCACATTTATAGCTTAAGAAACCAGTGATTTGGCTTTAATAGAGTGGCCCCTCAATTGTGAGAGTAAAAACATTTAGAAAGCAAAGAGGTGTATTGGTGCAACACAGTACAATAATCTTGAGTTTAATCATTTAATTATTATTGTAATTTTCACCTACAGTGTCATGATAAGCCACAAATGGGTGCAATATGCTTACAATTTAAACTCACAATATGTGCCTTCATAAAGCAAAAAAGAAAATATTTCCCTTCATATCAACAATATATACTATGGGTCTTTGATCGTCTCGTGGGGAATGTCTTTTACATAACAGGATTTCCATGAGAGGATAATGGATTGGCAAACAATGCTTCCTTTGCATATTGTCAAGATAACATGTGGTGTAAATGTGTGTCCGAGGAACAGGCTGTAATGTATATGTAACGGTGACCCTGAGGGAACCTGCCTGGGACTGGCAGCTGTGGTGAATGGAAAGACACTACACTACCTTATTAGCCACACCCGACATGTGGACTTGATACTGTACAAGTCATGTACATTGTGCAGTTCAGATTTCATTTTTGTTTTGGAGTTAGTTGTATATTTAGATGATATAATTACATAATGCCACAACGTTGACTCCAAAGAATACATGTACTTCCAATTATAGATTCCTGAAACTACCATAACCCTGAACAATTGTACCCATAAAACTACAGTACCATACCCCCAAACCTGTCTTAGTATACCCCTTAAATTATTGCACCCATAAAACTACAGTACCATACCCCCGAAACTATCATAGTATACCCCTTAAAGTATTGTACCCATAAAACTACAGTACCAAACCATAGGATGTATGATTATCCTAATACTATTGTACCCCTAAAACTTCAAAACCATACCCCAAAGGAGCCAACATAGTATAACCCTGGAACTATTGTAATATTAGAATTACAGTACCATACTCCAGGAACAATCATAGTATAACCCTGAACTACTGACCTCAGTACTAAATTCCATGAACAATCACAGTATACCTGTGAACTACTGAATCTAATAAACCTCAGTACCAAATCCCAGGAACTATCATATTAAACCCCGGAACTATTCTACTCTTAAAACTACAGTATCATACCCCAGGAACCATTTTACTCATACATGTAGAACTACCATATCCCAGAAACTACCATACGTGAGGTACTATACTGACCCATGAAACTACCACACCATTGAAATGACAATACTACCAGAAACCACAGTCCCCCTGGCACTGCTGTAACAAAATACTGTATCCAGGAATTACCAAAGCCTTTAACTACATGAATTAACCATTAGCATGAATCAACTCTATCCATCAATCTACCATCCACATAAAACTAGGGTGCCAATAATCACCCTAGTTGTCCACATATTGGTTGCATATTAGTTTGCAAAAATTATATCAGTCAGCAGATACAAAAGATAATATTTCCTTTGCACAGTGTGTGGAACTGCAGTTTCATCAACACCAGAAAGTAAATGGAAAACCGATAAGTTATAAATCAGAAAAATCACATCATAAAGTGCTTGTGTGATGTTACTAGGAATTTTATAACAAAACGAAAATACCATTCTATTCAAATTTCCAGCTGGTAACTGACCAGTACTGAACGGGTCTAGGCCTGTCCGTGTACTTCTGATAAACACTGTCGCTTTGGATTGGATTGATCAGGGTTTTTCGCTGTACTTCTGGTAATTTCAATGGAGTGCCAGCTCAGTCATGAAAGAAACCACCCTTGGCATCACCGGCAACAAACAATGACAAGTCAGGACATTCCCATGATAAAATGCAAAGACACCACAAACGGATCAGCTTCATGTTGCCCCTTAGATCTGAGAGCACCAGGAGCACTTGGCATTTGATGGAGAGGGTATTTCACAAAAAATGAACCACTTACCATATTTAGTTGGAAAGATAGATTCTTCATTAATAGTTTTCTGTATAAATGACATCACATAATCGACGTACTGTGGAGCAGCACATTTGTTTTTCTTCCCTTTTTCATCAAACCATAAATATTGCCTGGGGAAATAAAACACTAACATCAGCTTTATATAATAAATACGAAGAATAACCACGAAATTATAATTGAATTAAAATTTCAATTTGCATGATTCATTCCAAACATTAACATGTACCATATTAAGTCAGGAAAAAGTTCTGCTTGATCAATCAACTGTCCATAATATATATATTTTTTTTACCGCATAAATTTCCGGGACACTTTTATATTATATTCCCTGGTGGCACGAAAGTTTTTCCTTTATCGACATTTATAAAAAAAATACACACAGGTAAGCATAAACGAAGTAAAATAAAATAAAATAGACAGATGTAAGCATAAATGAAGTCTTATGTATATAAATTACATTTTTATTACAATGTTGCATGTTAATCATAATCTTCTGTTGAGATATTGTACATTCTTGAGAATAATTTTTAGATAAAGATAAATATTAAACCAACATACATCTTTGTGTATATTATTTTTATTTGATTCACAAACTTAACAAAAAAAATTTAATATTTTAATGTATTTAACAGTAACCTAAGAATACTATCTGTTTCTTCGCGTTTGGTTTAATATAACCCTTACCATAACCATGGACATTATCTGATACAGGTAGTTCCAATGATAATTTTAACATAGTACACAAGTAGTGCAACTCAGAAGAATTAAAGACTCATCTTGACAGAATATACTTGCTTTATTTTGCCAACATCTGTTAATAGGTTCCCAGACAAACATTATTCTTTCAGATTTTCTTTATCCATTTCCCCATAATACAAAAATACAGAAACAACGGAAATGTAAAACCTGGGATGAGTATGTAGAGGGATTAGAAACAGCGCTACCCATCAAATCAGCAAACCGTGAATGTGTTTCTCGGCTAGTTTGTTCCAAATGACACATTGGGCATGTTGGTCAAACACATGAAATCTGCTCAGTAGCAGTGTTTCTAATCCCTCTACATACTCATCCCAGGTAAAACTAAATGTAAATATTTGTGTGACAATCACTTGTTTTAACATGCTTTTGTTTCACATTTGATTCAATTTGATTTTTTCATCGAGTTTTGGTACAAATTTTAATATTGTCCAGTCCTCAATATGGAGTTTTAATGTCCCTAAAACAATTTAGATTTGTTTGTAAACTTATAATAGTATATGATGATATGATGAGGAATTAAAGAAATCAGGTCATTGTTTCAAGACTTTTAATCATATACACACACATATTTGTTACTCAACTTTTCAGGTGTTTTGTTGACAGGGCATCATTTGATTAAATTAAGCAGGAATACAATCCATTGTGCAGACAATCATTGGAAACAAGAATGCTATGCGACTCACTTTAATGTCTATCAAAAAATATGTTGAGATCAGGTGAGAATAAAACATTTAGTTGAAAATCGTGGGTCTTTTCCATTAATAGAGCTAGACTTGTATGTAGATGTATATTACTTGGAGTTCCTGGAATTCCAACTAAAGGTACATGTACAGCTGCGTTGTATTTAAGGAATTACTGGGTAGACATACTGTGGGGAGAAATGTTATGTGTAACCACTCTCAATTAATGAAAGTAATCCATACAAACATTGTTCTAGTTACACAATGTAAATAATGTCTCTTGAGTAGAAATTTTCAAAATAATGCATGTATGGGCTTTTACATGTACATACATGTAACATTTAGGGACGAATTTGCCATAGAACATACTGTGTCCGTGAGAAAGTTTACAAATTCTCCAGGGGTGTGTATGATATACGACAATCACCACAGGGCATGTTCAGCTGACCGTATTGGTCATTTCCCTGGCATCCGGTTAACAGTTCTTCATTGTGTTAACCATTTCCGCTCTAAAAAAACACAGGCAATTATCAATTATTATCTCTGTGATCTACATGTATAAATTAGAATAAGAATACCGGACAAACAAAGGCTTACATTATATATATGTTTATCAGCCAATAACATGGTATATTGTGTGTATAAGTGGAGGGGGGGAATACTCACAAATTGCCCGGACCCGTCATGGATGAGCAGCCACAGGCTGTACAGTACTCCGATATCACGCCATACATCAGGTTAATGTGATTGAAAAATGATATGGCTGAAAGAGAAAATATATCATTCTAATGGTACAAAACATGTAGACAAGGTCACGCGTGTTTGGCATCCGCCAACTAAAACGTAAGCACGTATCTCGGGGCATAGTTCACGCAGTTACACTTGACTCAGCATCCCTTCCTTATATTGACATGCATGCATGAAATGATTAAACACTGGAAAAGGCACATACTGTATGAGAGTCAATTAACTGAGACAAGAAAACCCAGAAGATAAAGTTGAGTTGAAGTTCAGGACAATCAGAAGATGCAAAAACAAAGACATTTACAACAAATCTGCTTCCTGTTGCTCCTTTAGCTCGGAAATCACCGAGCAACAGATGCTCTCTCCCAACACACTTCAAATACTTAGAAAACGATATTCTAGATCTGTGGAATTGCATGAATTAATTGTGCTATAAATCCTTATTGTGTTTTAATTTTAAAAGTCTTTCTGTTATTTTTAACGCTTCCATGGTAATCAGAAATTATTGGTTCATTTAAATCAGGATCCACTGAGAATTGAACCAGGAAATGTGGGCAGTTGTGGTATTAAAGTGGTGACAACAGTCTGGACATTGAGACATTGGTCCTACCAACAGAATGTAGCCAAAGTTACCGCCCCCTGCTGCAATTTCCATCATGGTAAACCTTTCTAATCTACATGTACATGTACATCAAACATTTATTCAAAATATATTAAAATGTGCATGTACACTACAGAAAAGGCACATCTGAATCTTGAGGAGTTCATAATGTCACTGTAAGTTTTTCAATTTGTATTATTATTTTTGAACAAACTAGGCACATTATGGAGTGAAATACATGTATAGATGTACAAGTCCTCTACCATTCCAATACATACTGAAAACTGATACATAATGTTCATGTATCTTTTATGTTCTTGCTAAATGAAAAAGGCAATAATGTTTACAGAATTTCACAGAACAGAGCAAACTCAAAGTTGAGCTGCTGTTTATAACAAAAAAGATAGAAAGATTTGATTTTATTTGATAACAGGGTGAGTGTTGCACTCATGGGTGTTTTACTTTTATACTGACAGAAACTTGTATAAGTTTACAAACTTTAAGTTCAATCTGTTGAAAACTAAATTTTTCATACTTCCCAGTTGAAAAAGGGCCCCAATAAAGCATAAATACATTTATGTCGGCAGTCTGTAGACATGGAATTGAACAGATGGGTAGTACTTACTGTGTGTTGCTAGCCATTCGTTATAATCCAGATGAGGGGGTAGAATGACTAGTTTGTTAAAATCGGCGTCAATGACACGTTCTCGAACAAAGTCCTCCTGAAGGTACTGGCGGGATTCCTCTGGGGTGGGGGGTGTTGGTGAATCTTTATCTTTTCTCCGGCCCTTCCTGGAAGACAGTACAGGACAACAGTTGAACAAAGAGTGATAAACACTGGACAGTTTAGGGTGAGATACATGTTTAATATGAGGCCGACATGAAGACTTCAAGAAACTTGCCAATGAGTAAAGTTTAGGGACCAGTGTCACTGAAAGTGCTCCTGACATTGTTTCCTGCTGTTATCAAATAATCCACACTTGAATATAAACACTTAAGTAACAACACGCTAGTCAATATATACCCAGCAAAAGCTGTAATAAAACACAATTTCCTTGTTATTCTGTCAATTTGTTAAGATATTATACAGGTACAATCCTGAATTTCTGACCGTTATACTGGATACTTATAGTTCAAGGCGCGAATACAATAAAAATCACCACCGGGCACCGGATATATCAAGTTACAATGTACATGTACTACATTTATGGTTTCTCAAACTCAAGTACTTATATTGGGTTGAGTCAATAAATGTTCAGGACACCTCAAGCAAATAAGGATAGGAAAAGTGAGGTAAAATCGTAAGAGTGTAAACTGAGCCATGAGCACGTGTAGTCACAAGCACATCTTTGGATTGCGAAATCTCGGACATAGAAAATCTGATAAACAGGTATTGTTCAATACTGGTTAACTTCAGACTGATAAAGATAGAATGAGCTGATAGAATGTGAAGAGGGTCACTTATCCTTATATACAGGGACACTTTGAAACTGATCTTCGTATCAACAATATGTGACATGTAGCCAGGGACTATATTTTATGCTATAGGGAAGTGGTATTAATCCAAGGCAAAGGAATAAAAGCTTGCATCCAGTTGATCAAGTGTAGGGGGTCTTTAAGATACAAAGCATGAAGTGTGGATGAAATGTGGTATAGGACTGGGGAGCCATTCAGCAGAGAATGAACAAAGATGAGCACGGGGTACAAGCAAAGCTCGCGTGTGAAATAGAGAAACTGCAGTAGAGGGATGAAGGGGAGATGAGAACAGTGTTTGACGGACGCTCAGTCTCAGATCAACCTTAATACAGGGCCACTGATCAGAGCTAATCCTTTCTATCAATCCACACACGACCCATGACACATGACTCAATCTCAATGTCCAAACCATTTACATTAGGATCAATCTCTCAACGAAGACAAACACAACACTATTCACTTCCAGTCCACTTAATCTCTGTTCACATCTACATCCACAAATGCAACATTCTCTCCAGAAAACCAGGATAAAACAAACCTCCAAAGCCAGGAAAGTCCAGCTAAAAACATTATGAATTAAAAAAACAACTTGACGAATATGGGCAATAAAATTTTGAAATGTAACAACGTGACTCAAGGTAAATCAGTCTGAAGCAGTATTTAATATGTGCAGGTACAGAATACGGACTGCTTCGATGGTCCTTACAAATACTATTATTCTTCATGTATCAGAATAAAACAGACATTTCTGATTAACAAAAAACATCTCAAATTTGATTTCAGAATGATGTAAGAGTAACTATGTGAAACCAGTCAGACTCTAGAGAATATTCTGATTGGTAATTTGGGCAGTTGGTGACATGCTCACCCCAGATGCAATTTGGAAAATAGAAATTAAGTTACATGTTTTGTAATGAGTTGGAGGTTTAGTTTACAATATCCAACTTTGGGGCTCTTAATTCTTAGGTTTAGATGCCACCAATATTCTTTAGAAAAGACAGATCTGTTAACTACAATTACTGCAGGCGAATATATGAAGGTCATTAATTTCACAATGATTGGCTTGCAACAAGAGATCAATCACGGCCAATCCCCAGAGAAAATTTATGATTATTGAAAAGTAACCACAATATAATATAATTTAATAAAATCACACGAGACATTGAGTCTACCGGACTTTGATTTTGAATAGTCACCAGTGAAGAAGCAGAACTGAGCATGACGATATGTACTCACGAGGCCATGTGCAGTTGTATGTATCAAGTGTTCTAAATAATGACTTCTGATAGGTTTATCACCAGGACAAAGTAAATTTGACGTCATTGCTACATTGTAGCCTACATATGGTGAAACCAATGATCAATAATATTTGGATTGAAATGACAATAGAAAGAGTGCAATAAGGTGTAGATTTTGTTTTAGGAGTGATTAGATTACATCAAGTATGAACAGGACGCACCGGATTGATGGGGACAGAAGTGGGATTTTATTAAATAGAGACTACAAGTATGAACAAGAAACTATCTGGGTTCATACATTTACATAAAAGAACACAAATGTCTATTGAAATATAAATAAAAATTGTACTCTGTTCAGGGCTTGTCTAGCTATGTACTTGTAAAACATGTTTTTACCCATTTTATGCATCAAATATCATCATAAATGTATTCACTGTGAACTTTTTCAAGATACATGTACACATGACCAACCCACTTTCATGTTAAAATCAGCTGAAATAGGTCATCGCTGAAAGAATAAGAAGCACCAGATTCTGATATTTATGAAATCTCCTTCAATAAGGAAAGTTGTTCCTAGGGACCAGTTGTTCGATAGATGATTAGTCGGTAACACCAGATTAAATCACTAATAGGGGATAAGTGATAGTCCTTCAACATGGGGCGACGTCATCTAATAGTGGATTAAATTTGATAGTGCTTTGAGCAACCGGCCCCTGATTCGCTTCCCACCTTGATACAGTGTACTCAACTTGCACAGTCCAATAATCATTTTATATTTATAACTGAGTTATATATGTACCAGTTCTAGACAATTAAGAAAGGCTTCATGTACATTATAATTTTAGCTACAAGAATTATAAGCTTACATAACTACTCTAGCAGTAGTGACACATATTTACTTTATGACAACTGATGACAAAAGTTTCTGATTATTTTACAATTTATACTAATTTATACTTATTTTAATAAAATTATTTGATATTAACTAGGGTTGGTCTAATTGCTATTATCATGTACAAGGATAGCAGCATATATATTGGGTCAGTAACAAGTCTCTGTGAACAAGTTACACATTCTTATGGAATGAACTTATGGGATTAAATCGTGTTCATTTTGAGTCTTCACTCTTGCTACAAAGTAAATCTGTATATGTACAGCTTTAAAGCCAAGTTGAACATGTTAACTTTCAAATACTGAAGCATCAACATTTGAGTTCTTCATGCTACTTGCTATATGTACAGTATCCATCACAAACTTTGTTAAATGTCATCCCTCAAGTTTTACAAGGTTCTTACATGTACCATCAAAGATCATGAAAACGACAAACAACTCTGTTAAATAAACAAACTGATCTTGAAACATTAAGAATTGTTCAGTCATTCTGACATCCTTTTATATATTCACATACATTACACCTATTTCTTCACAACAGTGATCTACTATTACATCACTGAATAAGATCAGCATTAATTGAATTACTGCAAATTACTAATGCATGTATCATGGGTGGACATCTAAGATAATTCATCAAGCTGCTTATTTTCCTCCGAACATCCATATAATTTGATAATAACCAAGTTGATATAGAGACAATTTTATTATAATATAGTACTATGAAAACTTATATACATGTACCTAAATGAGGACATCAGTTGTCAATTAGCCTTAGGTGTATAATACAGCTGCACACAGATCTGTCACTATCAGGAGTGATAAACCCCTCAGGTGACAGCGTTATCAGCTAATATCACATCTACCTTCTCAGATAATCCCAGACAGACTATCTATGGATATAACTTAATCCAATGTCCAAGGACATAAATCTCTTAAATCTGTCACATTGTGATTCATGTACAGAGGCTACACGGACAGACAGCATGATGACTTTCCTTTTCGTGATTATCAATTTTCTTTAATAGTGACTTAGGAACAGTTACAAAAAACAAAATCATGACCTGTCAAATATAATAAATGAACATCCCTTCTACCAACATAAATATAATTTAAGTAAGCTAATAGAAACATCTACATTTCTTCATGAATATACTTCATAAAGACCTAAGTGTACATACATGTACATGTACACATTAATTTTATGCTCACCTAATTAAATACAAATATTAATTCTTACTGTGTGTTTTTTTCTGAATACACATGTACATGTACAGGCCTGTGCTGTAATCTTATCCGGCATAACCTTAAAATAGGTCCTCTTAAATTTTGTCAGGTAACCTAACATTTGCATTTTCCTCTGGTTTGCGGATTTTTTAAATACAAAAATGTGCCTTGGTGGAAAATTGCATTAAAACACAAACTTCATTGATTATCAGATGACAAAATTGGTCAAAATCAGTAGCAGAATGCAAATTTAGACGAAGACTGCAAACAATTTGGGAAACCTATAAATACTGTAGGTTCTCCTAAATTAAGTTTGCATATAACCATGGGGAAACCCCGTTCTGACCGTTCTACCCAACAGCACAGACCTGCATGTACATGTAGTATTTAATAAATTATATTGTTTGCTCCAGTTTTTCAGCAGTACTTACATATTTACATGTAAGGCAACCTCACTCTTTAATCAACATTCATGTGAGATGGGTGATGACTGAAGGCTACCACACATGAAACCATACCACTTGCAACTTTATACAATGAATATTTTCAAGGCATCTTCATGTTGTTCTTAATAAGTGAAGAGTACCTGTGCAAAGGGATCTCTAAACGATCAATCGCTCTTAATAAAAAAGAAATAAAATACTGACATAATTTATGTTCTCAACTTGCATAATAGTGTAAAATGAAAATATTAAATAGCTGCTACAGAAACAGCTACCAAAAACCTCCATTTATCATTGATGTGTGCCTGATTACCCTTGATATATTGATATAGGTGTTTCTGAAAGTATGACAGGAGTGTGAGTATGTGACTGGAGTTTGCTTTCCTCCCTTTATCAGTAAAACGGGTCGATTATTGATCCTCAGCTTACAATATACATGAATTATATGGCGAAACAGCCTGAAATGTAGACATTATATGGAATGAGATAATACTGACATGGATGCCGCATGCACGAGGGCTGTTAGTCAACTGTGCATCTTAATTAAAAATATCTTGCTACATGTACACATAGTTGCTGCACAAGTGTATTAAACAGAGATGGAATTTGCTAAATCCTCTACTGGTCAGGAGGACCAGTAGTTTATGACACTAGACAATTTCTTGCCCACAAAATACATGTATATTACTGGTTTGCAATGCTAAAGTCATAATTTATAAGAAGTGTAATAAATCAGAAAATTCACTGGTCTGACGGCCCAGTAGCAGGTGTAAATGACAGGTATGTAATTCTTTTTTACTGGTCTTGGACCGGTGGTCCAGTGTGAAACCCTAAAATCGCTAATGCCCCCCCCCCCCCCAAACGCACAAGACAGCTGAGATGTAGACCTCAAGTAACAGCAGAATTGTTTTACCGCAGACAGTACTATTAATTACCATTTCCGTCAATTCAGACTTGCAGCACAACTGAGGACTGTCGTATGCTGCAGACTCTTCTACTGGAGTGCTCACTTATAACTTTGCATATACATGATGCCCAAACCAATCATATATGATTTTATAAGCATACTACCCTAACTCTACATGTAATGACTTGATGAATTTTTCGACTGAGTAGTCGGCAAGGTAAAAGTTTCTCATCTTGAGTGGTTAGTATTTATTAAAACTAACAAACACAAAAGTTGAACTTATTGCTCTTAAAGCGAAAATGAAACTAAGTCTGTCTTAAGAGGATCAGTTTCCTGTTACTTGAGCCAAGTGTTCATTTATGTGCATGCACACTATTTAAATTGCTAAGATTTCTAGGTGACAGGGTATTATTAAAACTTTACTTTATTAGTAGCGTCCCCATGGGTTTGGCTGTTCATTATTAAAGTACAATAGACATGTATATGTATCTTTGTCCCATACTAAAAATCATAATCTAGGCACTGAAAATAGTGTATGTAGTGAATAAAAACCACAATCTGATGATTATGACGACTAAGTACATGTACATAGATAAGGAAACACTCATTAATATATGAACAGCACAAAACACTCTCAAGACATGTACATGTATTTGTCATCCCTACATCACGGTGGTTTAATTTATTATCACTGCTATGGGGGTAATTAAATGTAGTGCATGTTCATGCTGTATCCAGAGTGATAAAATAAATTGCTGATGATGGTCTTTATAAATTACTTTATATACACGAATAAACTCAAAATTCTTTGTTCGTTTTGGCTTAATACATGTAAAGAGTGACTGTTCCAGTGTACAAAAGGATAATTTTCAAAGATTTGATTAAGTTTGACAATTTCATTTTAAACATTTTGACCACAGGTCGCCAGTGGTCAGTATAAAAAGATATTTTTACAAGTTACATGCTAAACTGCATATATAAAGTATATAATACGATTCAGGGTTTGAAATGAATGGGAAAATATTTTGATTGGCTGTTTTACATGTACATTCAATATATCAGTTATTGTACTCAATTTGATTGATTGTTTGTTTGTTTGATTGGTGTTTAACGTCGTACTCAAGGGTATTTCACTTATATGACGACGGACAAAAAT
>JAQQZZ010000001.1:953598-990900 GCA_030265115.1 Mopalia vespertina
TCAATCTGACAACGTTCTGATCTCCTACATTTAGTCACATTAGTTTGTCTTTACAGTGGTTCAATCTGACAACACTCTGATCTCCTACATTTAATCACATTAATTTGTCTTTACAGTAGTTCAATTTGACAACATTCTGATCTCCTACATTTAGTCACATGAGTTTATCTTTACAGTGGTTCAATGTGACGACATTCTGGTCTCCTACATTTAGTCACATGAGTTTGTCTTTGCAGTGGTTCAATCTGATAACATTATGATCTCCTACGTTTAGTCACATGAGTTGTCATTACATTGTTACAATCTGACAACGTTCTGATCTCCTACATTTAGTCACATGAGTTTGTCTTTACAGTAGTTCAATCTGACAACACTCTGATCTCCTTCATTTAGTCACATGAGTTTGTCTTTACAGTGGTTCAATCGGACAGCATTTTGATCTCCTACATTTAGTCACATGAGTTTATCTTTACAGTGGTTCAATCTGACAACGTTCTGATCTCCTACATTTAGTCACATTAGTTTGTCTTTACAGTGGTTCAATCTGACAACACTCGGATCGCCTACATTTAATCACATTAATTTGCCTTTACAGTGGTTCAATCTGACAATATTCTGATCGCCTACATTTAGTCACATAAGTTTATCTTTACAGTGGTTCAATGTGACGACATTCTGGTCTTCTACATTTAGTCACATGAGTTTGTCTTTGCAGTGGTTCAATCTGATAACATTATGATCCCCTACATTTAGTCATATGAGTTGCCTTTACAGTAGTTCGATCTGACAATATTCTGATCTCTTACATTTAATCACATGAGTTTGTCTTTACAGTGGTTCAATCTGACAACATTCTGATCTCCTACATTTGTTCCCAACGATTTGTCTTTACAGTGGTTCAATCTGACAACATTCTGATCTCCTACCTTTGTTTCCAACGATTTGTCTTTACAGTGGTTCAATCTGAAAGCATTCTGATCTCCTACCTTTGTTCCCAACGATTTGTCTTTACAGTGGTTCAATCTGACAACATTCTGATCTCCTACATTTAGCCACAAAAGTTTGTCATTACAGTGGTTCAACCTGGTAACTTTCGCAATCTGTTACATTTGATCACAGTAGATTATCTTTATAATCATTGAATTTATGGTCATCTTTCATTCAACCAATGTGCTTTTTTGCTTGAAACAAAACAAAGAAGTTGCGAATGTTGCGAAAAGCAAACTGTATTTATGCAGATAGTTAGCAATTTTGTTTGCACTGTGCTAAGCGATCGCATCACGAAGTTGTTAGTTTACAATATTCCATATAGAGCTGAAGACCCAATGAAGAACGCCCTGTCATCAGCTGTAAGGCAATATAAAGACATATCAGGTTATATTTAGAGTATGAACTAAATATTTAGAATTTCAATTTTCCAAACTTCTTAGTAGCACATTTGTAGTAAACTGTGTACACCAGAAGGGTTGTCTTTATAAACAATTCGTGGATACGTCGGAAATGTTTGTAGTTAAGTATACTCTGGTAACAATTGAGAATTGTCTCTTAACAGTTTAATAGAGTACTTGACTGTAACCGTCTGAAAGTTGAGGGGCGATACACTGAGAAGCGTGTGTGAGTAAAACTAGTTTACGTTAGCTTTTCTATAATATGTATTATGAGTACATGTATATATTTCTTTACAAATTCGTCTTGATGACTGATGTGAAACCCTTGTTAATTTCCTGTATGTGAGTGGTCTATATGATTGGTTTAGTTTTATGAAAATTTATCTCAACATGTTTAACGAATTTGTTGAGAAAAGAAGCCCCGATAGCGGAACACACAATATACAATCTTTCTTATTTACGATAAAACAAATCAGCTATGTGTTTGGTGAGAGTCTTGTTAAACTTATTCACAATCAGAATTTAACACATTAAAAATCCGATGGGTCGAAAAGAAGGTTAACAATATATTAATAACTTAAATCGGCCTGAAGTTGCGTAGCGATTTTAAATGAATAATGAAACACATTATATATGTTTAATAGTAATTACTGTAATTGATTGAGATATTATGTTGTTATGAAATCCGGGACTGTCTCGCCCATTCTTCTATTAGAACAAAACTGGGTGATATACTGGGGCGCCAAGGTTGAGTTACCAGTGGCTGACTAGTAACATCACGTCATCTGCGTGTTTATTCACGTAACACGTCCCAAGTCTGTGTTGTTGAATTATTAAATATAGTTGGTCTGTGTACCACCGGGATTGAGATTAATATAATAATTCTGGCGATTGGCGTAGGTTTGTTTGTTTATTTTTTGGGGGGTTTATAAGATTAACTTAATGATCTATATCTCTTGCAAGTCGACAATGTGAAGTCATTTCTTATAAAAAAAAATCTTCGAGTCAAGTATAACGTATTGAACGGTATTTTATTTACTGTCGACTTTTCGGCGTTTGGAAGAAAATCTGAAGGAAACGATAAAACCGCCCCATGCAGTAATCCATGGAGAAAGCGTTCGATTTGTATTTAGCCAGCTTCGGACATTTACATTTTCGGACAGTAGGTATAAAGTAGGTCAATGGAAGAAGGCAGCAAAGGAATCCAATTGTAAACTTTTAGAATTATTTAATTTTTAAATCCTTTAACCCTTTTAATAGTATATATGTTTTATTAAAACTAAAACAACGTATGCAAGTGTTTACCAGGGTCACAATTAATTTGAATTCTATTCGGTAATGAAGTACATGTGTTAATTACATGGTTTTCTGTACAAAATACCTTCAACTCCCAATATCAAGTCTTCAAACCCCTAAAATTAGTCCGGGTTTGTTCGGTTGTTGATTTAAAGGGCCGATAAAAAGTTAAAAGGCAAACATTTACGACATTTAGCCTGTATATAAATGCCCTGTGTTTAGTCGACGTTAATCACTTCACATCCTTGATGGGAACTCTGTTAATGGTAACAGTTATTTCCGATAATTCGGCATATCGACCCTTGGCCCTCATGACCCCCGGGCACTACCTGCTGCGAAGTCTGTCTTCATCTAGTCGATCCGCTACCCTCCTAACAGACATCAGGAAGCGCCGGGTGGTGGCAAGGGGAAATCATTTCGTGAACCCGGCTTCAAAAGTCATGATGAATTGTACTCCGCCTGTTAATAATTCATCACAACAAGGGATTCTTGCCGCGAGAGAGAAAGGCAATTTCTATCAGCAGCAAATATCCACTGTCGGCCCTGCAATGTCTGTTCACGACTAGGCTCCCCCTGCAGAGAACATCAATTTGATAGTTTCTACATTTCCGCTAAACGACGCCAGCTAATCGGCTACTTCTTGTGTAAAACAACTTCTCTAATTTAGAGTTATATCACTTAAATATAACGAGCCTGTTTGTTCTCGCTATAGGAGTTCTGTGTAAGCTATACCAGTGAAACACGGCGCACTATAAATCTCTATTACACTTTTTTCTTTTACGACTCGGCTCTGGCCAGAGATAAAAAAAAAAAGATGGTTGATCGATATTAAGAAGCTCTGTTTGAACCCCTTGAAGAGAAAGCCATTCAGACAATATAACTTTAATAATGATCAGCAATAAAGGAAATCATTTTTTTGTATAAATCTTCTGAACGCTAATCATAAGTTAATATCAAGACATCAAAGCAACATTTCATAATAAACACGGGGCTTTGGATGATGTAACAGTCGTAATCGATGGAGAATGCAATTGAAGACATTATGACGAAACGATGTACAGTGTAAAATCCGAAAGTTTTCAAATAGAAATCAAGTATATATATAGCTGGGGGAGCGACAATCAAGTTTTCTTATTTATGATGACACAATAATGACCTCTTTTAAACTTTCTACAGGCCAAACTTCAAACGTCTAAACATTGAAGTATCATTTAAACGGAGAGAGATAATATTATTGCTTTCCTTGATTTTATAAAAACAATAAGGTAACCCAGAAATTTCCACAGTTTGTTCCTGTAAATGAAAGGGGTTATGTAGTTCGGACACCGACTGATTTGAACATCACACGGAATTAACCAACAACGAATTATATAACGAGTCTTTCTAATCCCTGTCTTTATCAGTGGAAATTCAATGTTTGAAATAATTGACTATGATATACGTTTTCAGTAGAAACATTGTATCAGAATATTCCGACTGCATTTCACCAATTAATTTGACTTTACAAAGCATGCTTGTTTTAATTCGTCAATTAACTTCATGCCTTATGTTTATAATTTTGGCAGCTGAGATGTTAAGTTTTCTCTTTGAGAATGTTTGCTTCAACTTTACTCGTTATATGTGCTTGTGTAAATTCATACATTGGCTTTATTGATCAAGGATGTTTGTGTCAATTCAGTCCTTAATTCTTCCGTTTAAGGATGTTTGTGCCAATTCAGTAATTAATTCTACTGTTTAAAGATGTTTGTGCCAAATCAGAAATTAATTCTGTATGTTTAAGAATGTTTGTGCCAATTCTGAAATTAATTCTACCGTTTAAAGATGCTTGTGCCAATTCAGTAATTAATTGTTAAGTTTAGGGATGTTTGTGCCCATCCATTGATTAATTCTACCGTTTAAGGATGTTTGTGCCAATTCAGTAATTAATTCTACTGTTAAAGGGCGTTTGTGCCAAATCAGTAATTATTTCTACTGTTTAAGGGTGTTTGTGCCAATTCAGTAATTAATTTTACTGTTTAAGTACGTTTGTGCCATTTCATTAATTAATTCTACTGTTTAAGTATGTTTGTGTCTACTAAGAGTTTACTTCATAGTATTATGCTTTTGTCAATTAATAAATTAACTATTACTCTTTGTTATTATGCTTGTGTTAATTCAATAATAAACTATTTATTCATCATTTAACTTTAAGTCTATGATATTATGCTGGTGTCAATTCATTAGTTGTTTTAGTCTCTGGTGTTATGCTTGTGTCAATGCATCAATTTTTAGACTATGGTTTTATGCTTATGGGAATTCATCAATTAACTTTTGTATTCTATGTTCATATTCTTCATTTAATTCATCAATTAATTTTTAAAGTCTATGGTATTATGTGATTATGTTGGTTCACTCAGATTAAAATAACGTTTACTCTATATGGTTATTGTTTGTATTGATCCATTAGTTGACTTCTATTTGTTCGTATGCGGATGTATAGTGAAATGTTGGTTTTACTTTTTGGGTTTAACTGTGGTTTATTCATGTGTTTAATCTCCATTCAGCTTTAATATTTAGTATTTTAATGCTTGTGTAGTTTCATCATTTGATATTACTCTTTATCTGTATGTGATTATGTAAGGAGATATATTTGTGAAAAAGTAACGTTATAACACAGTAAAGTTATATAATAACATTATATAACACTGTAAAGTTATATTATAACATTTTATAACACAGTAACGTTATAGTAAAGCATCATATAAGCCAGTTAAGTTATATTATAACATTAAATAACACAGCACAGTTACAGTATAACATTATATAAAACAGTAATGTTATATTATGACATTATATAACACTGTAAAGTTATATTATAACATTATATAACACAGTAAAGTTATTTTAAAGCATTATATAACACTGTAAAGTTATAGTATAACATTATATAACACAGTAAAGTTACTGTATACCATTATATAACACAGTAAAGTTAAAGTATAACATTATTGTATATATTCGGCAGCTTAGTGCTTTGGCAAGTATTTGCTGTGTACATGTTGCTCACATATAATTATGATTTCAATGTTTGATTGGAGGTGGTTGGATGGAGCTTCATGTGGCCCTGGTGAACCCACAGCTAAGGGGTGACACCAAGCTGGTCATTCGGGGCGTCTTCGGTTTATGTCTTGTAGATGTCCTCTCTTGTCGCCGTTTATTGTCATATGGCGTACAGGGTGGTTTCATTTGCCCGATCGCCGTCATGTGACAGTAAGTAATAACAGTAAGAACGGCGTACAACCCCAATCAAACAAACAACAAATCGTTCTTTGATTGATTGACATCACAGCTAACCACGTATTTATATGAATAGGTACTGTTTTGAAAAGCCCGATGTTGAGTGTGGTGGTTTATAAACAATTGGGAAGATGTTGATACTGAGCTTTAAGGCGATAATTTGCTTCAAGTAGAATTTCACATCACTAGGCAGTGTGTGCTTGCGGCTGTAGAGTTTATTCGTTTCTTGAGAAGTGGCTGACATGCACGGGGGGTGAACTGCTATCCAATTCTCAGTCACTTGTCACTTCTAATCGATGGACAGTGGGAAATTTGTAAAGCGGGCAGGCTATAGAGCCCGTTAAAACGAGTGTTTAATTTATCTAAGCCGCCCTAGCTAATATCATCATTGTCGTTTAAATCAGTTTCAGTTAATTGTACGCCTTCGTGTCACGCGAGGGTTTCTTCCCGAGGCTAGAGGGTGTGAGCGGCCCAAAGGTTATTGGCTCGATGCTCTTTTCTTTGGTTTGCGACTTGAACCGGCAGCTTGGAAGCGATCCTTGCCAACATGCCAGTGTTTGGGGAACTTTATCCCAGGTCAATCAGCAGTTCAACGAAATAGCCATTATTTAAAAAGTCATTCAAATGGTGTGAATACCAATTGTGAAGCGGTCCATCTCTACTTGCGTCTATTTGCGCCTTGTTGTCAGAGATGGTGGCCTTCCACTGATGCCAGGAACGATAACTCGGTAATTACCTTTCGGAAGACTTTAACTACACACAATTAAAAGGCCACTAAAGTCTACACAACCCTCATAAAATCAGTGGTCAGTATTGGACTAATTACTAAATTACCATTTTAGTAGACACAATGTCCAAAAGCTGTCACCTCCGCGGTACAATTATGAGATAATTTTGGACATTATCATACGAGAAATCAATTAATTAATGAATTCAGCGACGCCTACAACGTGGACAAATTAACAATCATATAGCATTTTTTGTTAGTTTTTCCTGGAAAATCGTGCTAAAGTTGAAAGTGGTTTAAAAGTTTCATACTTGAGAAATAAATGATTAAAACCTTCAAAAGCCAAAAACACTCGAGTAATAAAAAATGTTTTAATTTAGTCTAAAACTACAGCTTGTGTGTTAATGAGATCAATTCGAAATGTCCAGAGAAGCTCGCATGATTTATTACTACGAAACAACTTATTTTTAATTCTTTTCGGGGACTTTTTTTTAGTTAGTTCCACGGATTTATTATCGTATTAATTAATACAATAGATGAAAAATAAAAATAAAATTGAAATTGAATGTAGAAGCATAAGGCATTACAGGAATAGTACAAAAATGAGACCCAAAGACACAACATTATATTCCATCAGAAATGTTATCAACAAAAATTGACAAAAGCAATTATGGTTAATTTGTTTTCATGGTTTACAAGTGTTTAGGTAGAATTGATTGAGTTTGCATTTGAAATTAACTTAAATATTTCAATCACTTTTCATTTGTTTTTCAGTTTGAGATGGATTCTACGTTAGGCCTACCTACAGTGTATAAAAACCAGTGTCATTTTATACTTTTGATTATTATGCTTTTTTAGTTATACTAAAGAAAAGGTTAAATTAATGATAACATAAAAAAGAAGAAAGAAAAAAGAATGCCCATTCCTTTATAATACTATATCAAACAACGGAATCATATACACTCCTTAAATTAACCCATACCGCTGTTCTGTTATTATTTAAACAAAATAGCATTAAGAATAATTAATATAATGAATAAGTTAATTCTAATAATACTAATAGTTTGTCCATTATAGGCTACTTATTTCCAACAATACTATACATTCACACAGTAATACACAAATTAATAATTTAAAAATAACTATAACCCAAAGGTCCCGGGTTCGAATGTCGGTGGAGGCAAGCAAATTTTTCTCTCTTCATTTATTCAAAATATATACCTTGTATCAGTGCTTCTTTTTAATCGAGAAATTGAACCCAAATGTGTTTTAATGTTTGTATAATACTATAAGTCTGGTTCTGGCAAATACAATTTTTTTTATAGAAGATAAAGACAATTTTGCTTGCCTCCCCCTGGATTCGAACCCGGGTCTCTGGCTACCAGGGTCAAATTCCTTACCATCGTTATCATTTTTTCAGAAATATATAAATATATTTAGTGCCATGCTTTCAACTTTCCTCTTGTTAGGCCCATTTGATATAATTATAACATTTCTCTGTGGATTTATGTGGAACTTGAATTGATTCGTCGGTTTTAATTAGTCGATTTTGCCAATATATAAAGTGAAATCTCTCCAGTTGCAGATCAACTCCAGATCACGTCTCATTGAAAAACTTGTCTCTGAGAGTTTATTTAGTTTATTAGACGATTTAACGGACATTATACTGTACCAAGCTATAGTATATATTGTAATCTTATTAAAACGCAACATTATTTTCTTATGTTATATAACTATTTAATTCCGTAATGAATTATACCGATTTCAATGATTTTAAAATTAAAACACAAAAAAATAATGTATTACAAAACTATACAGTAATACTAATTTTGAGCGACATGTAATTGTTGTTGTTTTTTCACCACTGATGTTAAAGTTTTCTGTGGTGAATTTTTTCTGAAAAATATTTTGAGCATTGGCAATCGGTTTCCACATTTAGGTGAGTAATTTTCGAGAAGTTCTTCAGTTCAGTATACGTGGAATAAGAGAGCAGATGTTTGCACTAGGAGTGAATTAATAGCGGCAGAGGGAAAAGGCTGCCATTTCTGGTTTAAACTCCAAAATTCTAATCCCATTATGAACCAATTAACCACCGGGCTTGATTTCCTATGTCTCAGTGATAGACGTCCAGCCACATGTTATGACTGATGCCTTTTATACCTCTGTCCACAAACTCGCCTGTAAACACAGTTACATCGTTATAAGCGATATTGTCTGTGTTTGTTTAGTTCACGGTATTTTAAAACATTCAATCAGGGATAACATTTAATTACGGAAACTGTACGATACATTTTTATTGTAGAGAAAGAAGATTGTGGTTGCCTCAACAGGGATTTTAACCCTACACTGTATCAAATTTAAAAAATAAAATAACAGGAAAAACTATGCTGCAACGTTTCTAAAAATAGGTAAACATTCACATACATATTTTGCGTTTATATTTCACATACACTAACAACGACCATGCGTAATGCAACTTAAATATAGAGAATATTGTTTTGGAAATGTGGTTAGACAGAGTGTCTGTGTAAGTGTACCAATCGTCTGTTACTAATGCTGTGGTGTACACAAACAACAGGTCTGATTAACTGCTTGTGTAACCTGCTGTTTGGAGAGTTACGGATTTGCCGAGAAGTAGATGAAGAAGTGTGCGCTAATAGCTCGCGTGGCAGTGCCAGGTTTAGAAAGATGACTGCACCCTATCAAAGTAAACAGGCTGATCACACTGTCAACACTTATCCCTATTAATCGTTTCAAGGAGGAGTTTCTCTCGAGGACACACACGCAATCCTCGCTGCCCATTTAAATTGCTCACTAATTTCCACCAATGGATGAGCAGGAAGGCAGTTCCCGCGGGGCTGTTGTTACTGCGAAGGATTGATATATCACAGAGACTGGGGTCGACATGGGGCAAGCTACATAAAAGGGATAATAAATTGTTTCTATACGCGTCGAATTACACTTTAAGCGTGCTGAGTATACGGAGTGGATGTCCCCTACTCGCCGGCACACTACACCATCACATTCACCGTTACACGAAATTATTCCACGGCATAATTGGAAGCTTTTTTTTCTGCGGCTATTTTTGCTGTTTAGATACTGATGTTCTTCAAGTGGGGATCAGTTGGGTTTTGAGGATAGTCCCTGAAAGTAACGGTCGCTCTGCAGGCCACTGTCTCGGACTTTTTACCAAATGACAAAAATGTCCGAATCAAAGGGTATGGATTTGAGCAAGCCAAAAGATAATGCAAGTTCGGACGAAGATACTGAGGGACGGGACGAATTGTCTCCCATCGGCACACCTTCCCCACCCGAGTCCAGGGGAAAGCTATCATTCGGGATTAGTGCTATTTTAGGGGAGAGTTTCGGGAACAAGGGTTGCCCGTCCCCAGGAGCTGGTGACTCTCAGGCCAATGCCTCCTATTCTACCTCTCAAACTTTACTTGGACATCAACGAGCCCTGGCAGCATTATGTTCACCTCTTACAGACAATTTCGCAGCATCTTTATCCCCATTGTCACCTTTTCAGTGTAACTTATATAATTTATCCGGTGTGATTAAGGTGCCAGCACATCGACCACTTCCTATCGGCGGTTTAAACCTTTCTCATTTCCAGCTACCATGGATGGACCAGGCGAGGACCAGGCTTTCCCGTAAGTTTTTTTTCACATAAAATTGTTGATTCGTCATTCTGTCAATTGTTTTAATATTTGACGATTTAATTTCTTTTTCTTTCTGTAGACTAGAAAAATATTTATGAATGTAACAGACCTATTAATCTTACTTGAGTATATTGCCTGTGAAATAGACGTACTTATCAAGTTTAGGTTTGGTATGAGGTGCAGATAAGACTGGTGTCGGGCAGACAGTCGGTGGAATTGTCAAGACAGACGAGAATTTACAAACAAAACGTGCGAATTGGACTTAAACTGATCGAACAGTTCTCGCCCTAGTCTACAGTCAGTCATCACCGGGGTCATGTTTCCTTAGATGTTCCTCACCACCAACGGTCAACCGGTGTTTCCTTTTCATAGATTTCCCATTGCATTTTAAAGGGATTATTTACCAGATAAGCGCCCATGTCGTGTAAATACCACAAGTGCTAAACCTAGAAACATTTTACGTATTTATAAACAGAACATCTGTACGGAAAGACTTGTTATTTAAATTGATCGATGTTAAAAAGATCGAATTTCACTTAGTTGTGGGAACCCCAAAATGTCTCGAAAGAATTAAAGCGCGTAGTATCGTTTGACGTTTTAATTATCAATTTATATCGCCTTTTCTTGATATATAAGAAAAACACCAATATATTTCTACGTTTGTTTATACGAGTGACACATACAAATGTTATTTTTATGGACATCGGTTATGATTTAAAATCACCAGCAGTTTGTCCCAATCTGTTAGACTGCAAGAATGGACTTCCTTACTCTTTTTTCTGTTTTTGTGTAAAACAGTTTTGTTAATAAAATAAGCCCTACAGAAGGTAAGCTTCGTTCAAATTTATCCGAAATTCAATGTTATAGTTTAAACAGAAATAATTGTCTTATCGTGTTGTTTTTAAACTATATAGCACACAATGTGTAACAGGTTGTGATGTAGTAACTCTCCTGTTATAACATGCTATAGTCTTTATGCTCGTTAAGAAGGCGCGATTAACAAGTCGTCATCAAAAAAGCAGTTAACATTCAACAGACGTAGATTTGATAAGTCCAGACTGACGCTTTCCACAAACCTGATAATGATCCCTTAGATCCTTTACTTAAATGACCTCGCCCATTCCGAGGGCAATGTGGGAAAGTCTTATTTCTGACAGTCAGTACGTCAGTGTGTGACAAGGCAATAACTGTTATTTTTTTTAATAAACAATTTTATTAAAAGCTCTTTATGCGGATGACCGTTTCGCTATATTGATGTCGAATTGCTTGACATCTTGTGTATGGCCGGTGCACGAATTTGAACATTTAACTTTGACATAAGATAGTTTTTAAAACCATTTTCTGACATATCTAACATCTATAAGATATCTGAAAAGACTTGCAGTATATTTACACATTTTACTGTTTCGCACATATTATGCGGATTTTCTGTAGAATTATCAGTATAAAGCAGCATATTTTTTGTAAATGTAGTGAAAATATACAAAAAATGTACTCAGGAAAAAATATAAGCATGCTTAAAAAAGCTAAATATGGTATAATGATAGACGTATATCAGTCTATCGAATTATATAATTATATAAAGAACATATATACTGTACAAAACAAACCAGTGGCAAGGAGCTGCAATGAGACCTGTATCTATAAATAAAATCGTGCTTTTGAAAAATATCTTATTTATTGTTACATGAAATTATAAAGACGTTTTCCACGTCTCATCTGTACTATCTTTTGGGAATTTTCATCCACTGGGAAAATGTCTACTTACCTGAACTTACTTCTGGTGTAGTCGACATGCTTTCGTTAAAGACAACCAAAATCAAACATGCACTGTGGTAACATGACAGAAACTATATATTTTGTAAAAATGAATCAAACTGACACAGGGATGTCCATTGATAGAAAACGACGAATCATATAAATATGACCGTTAAATTGAAGTCGGTGTGATGGGAGTGGAAATGTATTTAAGTAATTACCTCTTGAAATCATTTAAAGGACTCCTTAATAAAATTAGGTTACGTCCTCAATCGGCATTATTCGGTATCATTCGTAACCAAAAATTGTTTTTTTTTTATTGCATCAAAATATATCGCTTGTAAAATTTAGAGCACAGGTCATTTTTCATTATCGAAATCATATGCCTTTTTATGTGATGGCTTTTCTCTCATCAATGGATGTGTTCACTGTATACAGAAACTAAATTTAAAAAAATTGCCGAAAAATAACATTTTATTAGTCGAATAATGGTGTATTCTTTAAAATGTTATTCCCTCACATTGGTATATCTCTTTTCATATATATTGTATTGTGATTCACCTCTTTACAGTGACCCGTAGAATAGGCCACCCATACCAGAATAGAACGCCACCGAAAAGAAAGAAGCCAAGAACATCTTTTACACGTATGCAAATTATTGAACTGGAAAAAAGGTTTCATCGACAGAAATATTTGGCGTCTGCTGAGAGATCTGCCCTGGCCAAGGCGTTGAAGATGACAGACGCTCAGGTGAAAACGTGGTTCCAAAATAGACGCACAAAATGGAGGTAGGTGTAACATATTCAATTTTACTCAACTTTATTCGTTATTGTACTAATATTTTAAATAAATTGAAACCGAAAATGGAAGAAAATCGTATACTGAATACATTTAAACAATTTGATCAACCGACCCGCAATGACATATTGACTCCGTTTGAAGCTCTCTATTCAAATGTAGGATGCATGCCATGCATTGAATAGATTCAAAATATATGAACTGAAAACTACCAGTAATGTCTATAACGTTAAAATGATTTATGTATTTAAAAATTTTCCGGAAAATACTACATTGTTTATGATACTGATTATTCTAGCTGACATAACTCAAACTCGTAAATATCTATTCTTGATGATTTATTAGTTTCCATAAATCGACATCCTTCTGCCAGTTTAATGAATTTTTTGGAAATACATATTCAAAAGCATAGGGTTAAGAAAGTAACAAAGCAAATTAAACCATTGCTTAATTAGAAGAAAAACTCCATTGTTTAGAGAGAATGTGATCTGTCTTTGCCATTAGGCCCACACACTCACTCTTCTCCATGTTTGTCAAGTCAGGCAGGTTAGAACCCCAGTCGGGGCTAATTCCAGCCTGACCCGCCCCAAGACACAATCATAGCTAACCTTCTTCTACAAATTTGATACAATTCATTTCTATAAAGGTTAGATAATGCTTTTTACGATCCAGATTTTTTTAAGGACACTGCAACGAAATCGTTTTAGGAATTTATTAAAATAGATGACAGTGGCAATGTCATCTAGAATCTCATCAGTTGTCAGAAAGCGAAGGCAAAGTGATTCATCCCGCTTGAATGAGACTTAACACATGTCCCTCATTAGGCTTTTTTCTTTCTCTATATTTTAATTTCCACTTGGTAAGCCGTCCACTTCACAAAGGCAATTGGAGTAATATCATTTATTGACTGGACTAGGGAACCATAAAATAGAACTATTATTAAGGTCAAGTCAGGACCAAAAGTCAGCTTGAATTACACCTCCTTATTATAGGGTTAAGGATGTTGGTGTATCTTTATTAGCATATTCTTGGATTTTCTTTATGTGCTAAATATTTCTGCATGCTGTGATCTAAATATAAAGTTCAATAAAGTCTCGTCTAATTATAGAAACATGCATGTATTTATTAGGAAACTTAATTATATTTTAATATATTTAAATAATACAGTAATAGGAAATGAAATAAGGAACAAAACGAAGAAATGTTAACATGAAATAATGTTGGCTTTAAACAGACAAAGATACCCCCACTTCAGCATTGTTATTCTATTTTTTGTTAGTTTCGATAGAACAAAACAATATCCTTAATTTCTGTCCAGTTTCCAATAGTTTGTCTTGGTTTATTTTTGCAAGGTGTTTTTTTTGTCTGATTACCTCTTTATTATCTAGTAAAACTAAGCGATTTTGTGAGATTTCTGCCTAAATAATGTGTTAGACAGACGTAAGAGAAGTCGGGGTCACTCGCACCTATCTTCGTCATTCTTAGACTTGTGTATTTAATCAATGGCTCAAGTGTTAATGGTTTGATTGCGTAATTGTCTGCTAAACTGAATCATGGCGGCTGGTGCCTTTGACGGCAATGCGACGGCGTCAGAGTATTTCTTTAGAATTACTCTTTGACGTGTCTTATCAATTGATTCCAATTGGTAATAGCACCCAAGTCATTTTATCTGACGATATTGGCAACTCATCTCCTCAGTGAATATTCATAGCCTATTTAAGTGACAAAAACTTGTGAGAGATGAAAACTGCTCCAGTGGGAGCTGTTCAACATGGAACTGACCGACACGCGATATTTTACACCCTACCTGACCAGTCTCCTACTTGTGAAATCTGTCTTACGGTCATTACAAAAAGAACAGCCAAGACAGAAAGATTGCGTTATTCCAAAATTAATAAAGTTATAAGAGGTATTCATGAAACATCTCAAATAATAATACAATTGATTATTTAACTTTACAGTTTGCATTAATTAGCCTGTATATGGAGGATTAAAAGAGACATATCCAAAATCACATGATGTGTATGGAGGCATATAAAATCACATGATGTGTATCGAGGCATATAAAAATCACATTATGTGTATGGAGGCATATAAAATCACATGATGTGTATGGAGGCATATAAAATCACATGATGTGTATGGAGGCATATAAAATCACTTGATGTGTATGGAGGCGTATAAAATCACATGATGTGTATGGAGGCATATAAAATCACATGATGTGTATGGAGGCGTATAAAATCACATGATGTGTATGGAGGTGTATAAAATCACATGATGTGTATGGAGGTGTATAAAATCACATAATGTGTATGGAGGCGTATAAAATCAAATTCTAAAATCATATTAATTTCATCAGACATTCATTACATTGTTTGTAAATTTATATTATTTCTTCCCTGTCTCTCGTTATTTTAAAGCGATGCATATATTCCAACAAAACATATACTCTCCACATTACAATTATATTCCAACAAAATAAATACTGTCACTGTTATATTTCACGGTCATTTATTATAACACTCACTGCTTGCTCATCTATCGACAAGTAAACAATGTCACTTGTTTTCCGTAACCCATTTATGCCTTAGAATTTTAAATAGAGTTGAATTTGAATTCAAATGCGTTTATCTCATGCATAGTAATTTGATTTAAAGACGGTGTAAAATTATTGTGCTTTATCTGTGCCCTTTCATGTTTGATTTGGTACAACCCAAAATTAATTTCTAAGATTCAATAGTCCGACCTAAGTATGATTCCTTAAATTAATGACGGCTCAATATCAAGCTTGTAGAGGGAGGCTGGTCAGAGATTCACACATTGTGTATGGTCTGTTTTTAACACGAATCACTAGATCTACACACAAATTAAACATGGCGTATTATTTCGCACCCTATCCGTCAACTTGTCAATGATAAGCTAATATTCAAATTCCTTACCATAGATATTTTTCAAAATTAAAATTAACTGGCATACGAATACATAACTCATTCATGGATGCCATAGTTTAGCGTAATGGATTTCTATGCGACATGTATATACATAGGTTAGTGTTTTAATTATAGCACTGTGATGGGTGTTGGAATTAATGTTCATATAGGGGGTACCAGGATGATCACCTCTGTAATAACCCATTATCTAGAAGGCAATTATACAAACTAACCCATCATGCTAGATTATGTGGTTAATTTAAACAAAAATCTGGCATATATAATGTTCGCTACACTTATACATGTTTATGACTAATGATATCACCAAATACAACAATCACGAACGAAAATTAATAGTCGCTTTAGATAACATAGTTATGTTTTAAATTGTAACATTTGTGGATTACTGGTATAAAATATATATACTTACAGCTAATATTGTAATTACATCATAAGCTATTATGGATAATTACGTCCGATCAATACGATACAAATCAAACACTCTTATTAAATATACTGCTATTGGTACTTTTAGTCAATGAATTGTGATACTAGGTCATTTCCTCTTGCACAATACAACAGTCTCCAAAGGTCCTCGGGCACAATATAAGATTAGTCGTCAAGGATCCTCTGGCACAATATACGATTAGTCGTCAAGGGTCCTCGGGCACAATATAAGATTAGTCGCCAGTCCTTTGGCACAATATAATGTTAGTCGTCAGTCCTTTGGTACAATATAATGTTAGTCGTCAAGAGTCCTCTGGCACAATATAATATGAGTCGTCAAGGGTCCTCGGGCACAATATAATATTAGTCGTCAGTCCTTTGGCACAATATAATGTTAGTCGTCAAGGGTCCTCGGGCACAATATAATATTAGTCGTCAGTCCTTTGGCACAATATAATGTTAGTCGTCAGTCCTTTGGTACAATATAATGTTAGTCGTCAGTCCTTTGGCTCAATATAATGTTAGTTGTCAGTCCTTTGATACGATACAACGTTACTCGTTAAGGGTCCTCTGGCACAATATAATATGAGTCGTCAAGGGTCCTCTGGCGTATTATAAGATTAGTCGTCAAGGGTCCTCTGGGACAATATAATGTTAGTCGTCAGTCCTTTGGCACAATATAATGTTAGCCGTTAAGGGTCCTCTGGAACAATATAATATGTGTCGTCAAGGGCCCTCTGGCATAATATAAGATTAGTCGGCAAGGGTCTTCTGGCACAATATAATGTTGGTCGTCAAAGGTCTTCTGGCACAATATAATATGAGTCAACAAAGGTTCTCTGGCACAATATAATATTAGTCGTCAAGGGTCTTCTGGCACAATGTTAGATTGGTCGTCAAGGGTCTTCTGGCACAATATAGTGTGAGTCAACAAAGGTTCTCTGGCACAATATATGAGTCGTCAAGGGTCCTCTGGCAAAATATAATATTAGTCGTCAAGGGTCTTCTGGCACAATATAATATTAGTCGTCAAGGGTCTTCTGGCACAATATAATATTAGTTGTCAAGGGTCTTCTGGTACAATATAATGTTAGTCGTCAAGGATCCTCTGGCATAATATTATGTTAGTCGTCAATGTTCCTATTGCTTTCAAAATATTGGTATACAGTTGGGTTTTATGTGTATCGTCAACTATAACGGCTTATACATATACTATTTATTGTTGGTTCAATTAAACTATATCCTGAAAGGAATGGGATAATTAGAATAAACGTACAGGGTAATATCTGTTGATTGTACATAGCTTCACATAGGTAATTTATAAGGTACTTAGTAATTAGCCGGCGTTATCTACAGCAATAAGTGCACATTAACGAGGTATATAATTCTATATTGCTTATGGCAGCGTTTGGTTGAAATTAGGCTCAGTGTGATTTAAAGCTGTCCAGTTGTTAGTCATATACTTAATGATGCGATGAGTAAAGATGATAGAATTAATAGGCGCATTAGAGAACAACATTACTCGAGTACAGCGCCCCCCCCCCCCATCCCCCACGTCCCCTCCTCGCGTCGCCATAACCCCTCATCTATCTATTTAGGCTTACCAATGCCAAAACTATATCATGACATATCAACCAGCATTATTGCAAAAACTGCCACCTAAATACTTTCCAGCATCGTGATGTGTAGAGATGACCCACTTTTGTGTATAATTATCAATTATTTTCCCCCAATTCTCCAGTCTGTAGTTAATGACCTACCCAGTGTATTTTACAATTGTGAATAATTGCCGTAATTCATCAACTGCCGTTAGGACAATCTTGTCAAATTGTGGACGTGCGGCTTATATACACGTCCATTTCCACACCTACGAAACACAATTTCTTAAAAACTTTTACTTCAAGAAATATTTCAAGATCATGGCAAATTGTTCGTCTTTAAAACCGAATATTAAAAACAATACATATACATATACATATGAAAAGATCCAATAGAAATTTCATTTATGAAGTTTCTGACTACATATCATTGATATTAAATCTATTTTTACTAGCGATATTGTGATCAAAATATAAATTTCATCTCTAAATTCTGATCGCCACAATACAACGAAGAGGTGATATTTGTTAATAAGGTTAACAACATATAAAACAAATAAATTTTCAATTTCTATGAAGACACTCCCTTCATTTAAATAGTCTTGCACAATTGCCGGTTTTAATTGGGTTCTTCACATTTCCAACAACATTCTGTGTTTTGTACGTTTTTAAAGTCAATTAAATATATGTTTCTCCGTTACAAACATGTAGGTGCAAAAAAGTACCATAGCAACAGCTTAAACTTGTAGATATATTATTTGAGTTATAGTGATATAACTTTAACGCTAAAGGCTCCTTTGTTAGATATGGTTGATCAACAGTGTATATATTTTTTATAGCAGAGAAATTTATTCTTGCCTCCACCGGGATTCGAACTCGTGTCTCTGGCCAACAGAGGACATGTATATATAATGTTAATAAATTAATAATTTTGTAAACGGTTTATTATTGAAATATTTGAATTACCACACAAAATAGTATTTATCAAGCAAGTATTTATTGGTTTTATTTTATCACAATTTCTAACAATAAATATTGTTAGCTAAATTCAAATCATTGAGTTTCTCTATTGTCTTTATTTAACAGATAACAAACTTCCATTTGTATAGAAATGATTAAGTTTTAACGTCACACAATGGCGTCTTGCTTCAATAGGATTTATTGAAATAGAGAAATAGGAGAATGATAATGGCTGTAAAGTTGTCCAGTTAGTTTAAAGAGAGACGGAGAAAGAAAGAAAGAGAGAGGCTGTGTTGTGAGGTTGCACAGGGGAGTGGGCCGCCTAATGAGACATCATGTTTCATCCATGTAATTGCCCCTCTACTCCAATCTTTTTTGTTTTACATAATGAAGACAAATGTGGGCAGTCAGGCAAGACAGGGTCCAGTCACGCTATTCGAGGGCAATCCTACAAATACCACACAACACCCTATATAATTACAGCATTTCTTGATCAGATCGGGAAGACCCCGGGGGCAGCTCTGGCGGGACAGACTTCCTCAGGACGGTCCCCCGGGATGACGCTAGTCAGCAAGCAGGAGAGAATTATCATGGCATGAAATTTGGGATATTGGAGCCGACTTGCCTTGTACCTAGTTATTATTATTAATACAATGTAAACACAGAGAAAGGGGATACCCCAAATCGCAGTCAGCATTTATTAACTCTGGATCAATATCCTCAGCTATTTCTTTATTGATACTAAAGAGATGTGTTAGCGATACCCCATTATCATAACTACTTTATGCCGAGCCACACAAGTGAAAATGAGGCGAAAAAGAGAACTTCTTCAAGGCTGACTAGGCTTTGGCCAGCCATAGAGCATACAGAGAAACTCTTGCAAACCTTAATCAACTGCAAAAACAATGGCAGAAGTGGAATTATTGTATTCAATACTGCTTAAAAAGACTTTGCGGGCGATTGAGCACAAACATTAAGAAAAATTAGGAAACAGGGCAAAAGTTTTGTATATTCAAATTCACAAAACAATATCTAGAAATACCAACCTGCGGGAGTGCTCAATATTACTTAAAAAATAACACAAAAGACAAGACTAGACAAGACAAGGCTTTATATATACAATTAACGAAAGAAAAGCATTTCTAGAAATACCGACGAACGAGACTGCTGGATTTTCTTCCTGAAGTTCATGTTTAAATCCACACACAAATAAGTGCAATAAAGTTTAAATCTTCAATAAACACCTCAGTTGTGATCTATTGCTAAATATCGGTTGATATGGAAAATGTTGTTTTTAAGGCATTACTTTTTTTTAACCGTTCTTAATAAATTTAGGAAATTCGATACATATTATTCATTATCGCTGATTGCTATTGTAACTGTTTCCTGAATTTCTCGTTCCGAGACCACACGTAATTGAACCCATTGAAAAGGGCTGGAAAACGCCATGCCTGCTTCAACAAAGCACCCAGAAACCAAATATTTTCATCAAGATCATTGACAGTCAAGTAATTTAATCATTTTTATCAGCTAATTCTAACATGGAAGCATCCCTTCCTGACTTCACTCAGTTCGAAGTTAGCTTGTAAGCTGGTTTCAACACATCGCCAAGTGTGACGTCATCCGGACTTTTATGTCTTTGTTTTACGTTTTTTGCACACTTTTTGCTTTAATGTCCATTGATAACAGTCTAACTGTAGAACTACTGCTCGACACACATCTGTAGCTGTCTGCTGCCACCTGTTTATGTATACAGCTGGCTACATATACACACATTTCTGCATTTTAAAAAAGACAAATTTACAAAGATTCTATAGGCTAAATGTTTAGCCTAGCAAATGCATTTGTGGACTGAACAATCGAAGTCGTATACAGATGGCGATGTTTTCTGAAAAGGTTCGTTTGGTAGCTCACTTGGTGGTCCAAAAAGGTCATGGGATGGGGTTTAGTTAACCTTACCCTTAATGTTAACAAACTTTGTCTTAAAAGTGCCATATTAACATAAAATTGGACTTGGACTTGGTTGGGTCAGACGCCTCCAGACAATCGTTTAGTCACGTGGTCATGTTTATTATGTGACAGCACTTATAAATCCAAACTGTGTTACCTTAAATGACACCAGAAAGCAGTAAAACCCTGAGAGAGACCTTTCTGCTTTCAATCTTCTGGCGAGAGCTCGATAAAGTTCACGTCAGAAGAGCAAATCTTTTTCGTACCCGCCTATAGCTTAAAGAACCATTCGCTTAACTATAAGTAATAAAAGGACGATAAAATTCGTTGCTAGTTTGCACTGTCCCCTAAACATTGTCTAGGAAGGAAATAGATGTCAGAATACGTCAAGTAGCGTGAATTGGTTGTGATAGGAGAATGGATGTATGTTGGTGGCATTTAATCTTTGCCACTTATATTCCTATAGGTGCAGACATACTTGGCGGCACTGATATGACTGCACCCCGCCAAGTTCATCTATTATCATACCCATTGTCTTTATGGTTAAAGTACGTAGGCTTACATGAGGAAGCATCACCTGTGAAACAAAACTAATAAAGTTCTTGGTCTGTAGAGTTATTACAGATTAAAGGGATCGATTTTAGGCTTACTTCTATTCTGTATGCAAGTAGTAACTTCCAAATAAAACTTTATTTTATTTTATTGCAGACGACAAACTGCAGAAGAGAGAGAAGCAGAGCGACAGGCAGCGAACCGATTTATGTTAAATCTACAAGCGGAAGCGACAAAAAGCATTTATGATAGTCGTGATCCATTGTGTATGAGTAACTCCTCGTTACACGCTCTTCAGAATCTGCAGCCATGGACGGAGGAGAACAGTCAAGGGTCATCACCTCCTCACCCTTCATTTATCCCATCTTCAAATTTAACCTCATCCTGTTTGCCACCAACTGCAACCACGTGAAATCATCATAACGTCAAGAAAAGTTATAGTGAAACAAAGGCTGAATTCCATTGGACGAAATAGTGTAGATAATGTACAGTAAATGGAAGATGCATATTTTAAGTGATATTATTGGCACTCGATGGACTTGTTACCACCTGTATAATTCAGGAAATCTTCCACCTGAATACTTTCACTGTAGATAGAAGTCACAATATATATCCATGCGTATATTAACGCTATAATGTCGAAAAGACGAACTTTAAGCTAAGTACCTTCAATTCATACGTGCAATGTAACTATACTGAAAACGTTATAGACTGCTGCATACCAATTGTGGCAATCACAATAAGGCCAAATTACTGAACTTTAGCACTATTGCTTAAATATAAACGTTGTTTAGCTCATTTTATCTTTTAAACAACAAACAATATTATATTTATATTCTACCTCTTGCAACGCAAAATAACATTTAATTTTGGATGTATGCATGTTTAAAGAGTGATACAAAATTTCACTTGATTCTCGGGATGTGGCATTGTTTTATATGCACCTGATCAGCGTATCACCTGAGGAGCTGATAAACCTGGACTTGCTCTTCCGAGTTAAAAGAGACGTGAACAGAGGCACACTACTCCACGTATTGAGCATAATCAGATTGTCAGGGTTTGCTTTTTTCTGGCATTTAATATGTACATAGCTAGCGATGTTAGTTATCCCCATCGTGTAAGCGAATGCCCAATAGTGCACCCATCAGTGGAGTTTGCAAAGTTGTTTGGGACATATATATTATATTTATAATTATTTGTATGATATTGATCGGCTCAAAGTCATACTATCTATTGTGTTTAATGTTTTTAATATTTAAGTTGACAACTGTGTCAAAGTCATTATACAATCCAAGTGCTTCCATAAATCAATACACCAAATATACTCCAGATACTTGATATTCTGTTTGTTATTATTTTGTTTTAGAGTGCTCTCTATATTTTTATTTATAAAAACCTTAATTTGATCGACATCCCAATGCGACTGAAATAAATCTTCGAAACTATATGTCTAAAGGTGAAGAAAACACGAAAAGTGCATGGGCCAAAGTGGACAGGCCGTTCACAATCTAGTTCCCTGGGTCTAAGTAAACAGGCCGTTCACAATACAGTCTCATGGATCTAAGTAGACAGGCTGTTCACAATTTAGTTTAATGGGTCTAAGTAGAAAGGCCTTTCACAATCTATTTTCATGTGTCAAAGTAGACAGGCCTTTCACAATTATGTTTCATGGGTCACAGTAGGCCGTTCGCAATCTGGTTTCATGGGTGTAAGTAGACAGGCCGTTCACAATCTAGTTCCCTTGGTCCAAGTAGACAAGCCGCTCATAATACAGTCTCATGGATCTACGTAGACAGGCCTTTCACAATATAGTTCCCTTGGTCTAAGTATAGACAGGCCGTTCACAATCTAGTTCCCTGGGTCTAAGTAGACAGGCCGTTCACAATCTAGTTTCATGGGTCTAAGTAGACAGGCCTTTCACAATCTAGTTCCCTGGATCTAAGTAGACAGGTCGTTCACAATCTAGTTGCATGGGTCTAAGTAGACAGGCCTTTCACAATCTAGTTCCCTTGGTCTAAGTAGACAGGCAGTTCATAATACAGTCTCATGGATCTAAGTTGACAGGCCGTTCACAATCTAGTTGCCTGGGTCTAAGTAGACAGGCCGTCCACAATCTAGTTCCCTGGGTCTAAGTAGACAGACCATTCGCAATGTAGTTTCATGCTTCTAAGAAGACAAGCCATTTACAATCTAGTTCCCTTGGTCTAAGTAGACAGACCGTTCACAATACAGTCTGATGGATCTAAGTAGACAGACCGTTCCCAATCTAGTTCCCTGGGTCTAAGTAGACAGGCCATTCACAATGTAGGTTCATGGATCTAAGTAGACAGGCCGTTCACAATCTAGTTCTATGGGTCTAAGTAGACAGACCATTCGCAATGTATTTTCATGGTTCTAAGACAGGTCATTTACAATCTAGTTCCCTTGGTCTAAGTAGACAGATCGTTCACAATACAGTCTGATGGATCTAATAAAGTTGACAGGCCGTTCACAATCTAGTTCCCTGGGTCTAAGTAGACAGGCCGTTCATAATACAGTTTCATGGCTCTTAGTAGACCGGCCGTTCACAATCTAGTTTAATGGGTCTATTAAAGTAGACAGGCCGATAACAATGCAGTTTCATGGATCTAAGTAGACAGGCCTTTCACCATCTAGTTCCTTGGGTCTAAGAAGACAGCCGTTCACAATGTAGGTTAATGGATCTGTTAAAGTAGACCGGCCGTTCACAATCTAGTTCAATGGGTCTATTAAAGTAGACAGGCCGATGACAATGCAGTTTCATGGATCTAAGTAGACAAGCCTTTCACCAACTAGTTCCTTGGGTCTAAGTAGACAGGCCGTTCACAATGTAGGTTCATGGATCTAAGTAGATAGATCGTTCACCCAAGGAACTAGAAAGTAGATAGATCGTTCACGTTCTAGTTCCTTGGGTCTAAGTAGATAGGCCGTTTACAATGTAGGTCCATGGATCTAAGTAGACAGGCCGTTCATAATGTAGGTTCATGGATCTAAGTAGACAGGCCGTTCACAATGTAGGTTCATGGATGTAAGTAGATAGACCGTTCACAATGTAGGTTCATGGATCTAAGTAGATAGACCGTTCACATTCTAGTTCCTTGGGTCTAAGTAGATAGGCCGTTTACAATGTAGGTTCATGGATCTAAGTAGACAGGCCGTTCACAATGTAGGTTCATTGATCTAAGTAGACAGGCCGTTTACAATGTAGGTTCATGGGTCTAAGTAGACAGGCAGTTCACAATGTAGGTTCATGGATCTAAGTAGATAGGCTGTTTATAATTTAGTTTCAATTTATGATATACTCATGGTTTAGATTTTTTTATTTTGATTGAGCCAAACTGTTAAAATATATAATTGTATGGTGAACTTTTCATGCCATAAAGGAAAATATGAAATAGTCGATAAAAGTTCGTGTATGAAAATAGAAATGGCGTGACACTTAATTCACACTGACAAGCAATTAGTTTGTAGGGTTTTATTGAATATTTATTGAATAATAGTTATTGTACTTGTGTTTCAAACGAATTGGCATAACAATTTTCTTTATAATTGCTTTATGTCCGCGCTACAATGAAACAATTCCTAAAACTAACTACACCATTACCGTAAGTTTCTGGGATACAGCCGATCGTTTATGTTGCATTTATTTGTAGGGTTTATCCTCTGTTGAGGCATCTCTTGCATTAACTTTGGCTGGGCCGATTTAGTCTTGATTGGGGCTGCTGAATCAACTTCACTGCACCGTATATAAAGAAATTCCCACACCGCCTTTCAATGTTCGGTAAATATAAAAAGGAAATTCCTGGTGACTGCGGTAGTGAAATTGAAAAGAAAATTAACATTATGAACAATGTCATTGGGAACGGTTGAGGCGTCATGTCCGCTACCTGCTATAAAGTTTTGATTGAAATGACCCTGGCTATATATGAAACCCAATCCTTATTCTAATAGTATCCAAAAGCACAACATTACCCTCTTCGATTAGAGGGAAGATACTACACTGCCCGCCCAATTTTGATTTTGCTGACACTGGTAAGAGGTGACCGTTGTGCACATGTTTGTGGTAAAATAGGTTTCTGTCTGAGCATTTATATATTCTAAAATAAAATAAGAAAATTAAAAAACTGAAGTTAAACTTAATTTGTTATATACAAGTCGCAGTTTTATTATATCGACATGGTCAGTTTCACAGCGTAAGGTTCAATTACAATTAACGTAGCTACCTTAGTTGATAGAACCTTATTTTAGTCCTATAGTCAATAGATACCAATACTTCAACAATATAAAAAATTCTTTCTTTAAATGAGTCATATTGTATAATACTAAAGTCAATTTCTTTCAAAGATCATATCAGGATGAAAAAGGATGTACATCAATGAGTTTAAATAAAAAAACCCTAACGAGATTTGAAGCCTTTACTTGGACGTAAATTAATGGTCGTTCTGCCGTGAGCCTTTGTAGCTCAGTCGTTTAGAGCACTGGTTCTACTAATTAGAGTTCCGTGTTTCTAATCTCGGTGGAGGCAAACAAGCTTCTGCACATCGTAGAATACTAGTATAAATCAAACTTATATACAATATAGAATTGTGATTGATTAGTCCGCAAATCTTTAGGACAAAGTTAAAAACAAATCAGTACAGATAAACTTGACACAACATGACGTCGATGAATTTACATCACTTAGCTAATCATTATATAACATAGAAATGACAGTCAATCAATATATACAGCTCCAATACTACATCCACGTATTTGATTTGCCAGAACCAACCGCAACAGACTGTCTTTATGTGAAATAGCTTTTGTAAAGACACGGCTCTACTGAGAAGGGACACTTATAAAATATAAACTTTATTGTATTATTTTTTCTTCAAGATATGACACAATTTTTTTTTTTTTTTTCTTTTAAGCCAAAATAAATTTATGTATATATACTTGCGAATTCGAATTATTATCCAGGAAGTTGTGAAAGATGATGACGCTTCGAATAGTTATCGGTTGCTTGCGTCACTATCGTTCATTAGTGCTCTGGCCATAGACGACCAACAGATAAACTTTCTCGATTAATAGTATAGGCCGATAATAGTATGACTAAATTATGCATATTCACCTATAGTTTGACCACTTATCAGTGATGAATTACAAAACAAATCTATGGCCAAAATTATTTTCAGCTATTTTAGTTTTAGTTTTATTTCAATGTCACACAGTCAATGGTATAATGATGACTGTCAGTGTTTGTAGCTATTGTTAAGATAATTATCTTTGGTTTCAGTTGGATTTCTGAAACTGATGTCAAACTTTTCTAATATCGCTTGAAAGACTGCTTAAGGAAAATGGTAATTCTTGACGTCGGATGTTACATGCGGTTGTATTGAACTACCTGTCATACTCTGTATGTACAATTGATAGAAAGACGATAGTCATGCAAATTTTAATAAATTTACTTTACGGTGTAAATAATAGAAAGGACATATGGTAAAGTACATAAGTTTACCTAACTTAATCAGGTATTAATTAGGTTAATGATTAGCTTACGTATAACGTTACTGTGATTGTTACATGTTATCTGGCTTAGAAAAAACGTCTAACGAGCGTCTTTGTTAAATGAATTGAGGTACTTTAAATGAACCATATATCCAATTACTGTAAGATCATCAGAAGTTAGACTGCTCATCAAAATACTTTCTACTAATGTAGAGTATACACAAGCTTTTCAACACCTTTAAATACCAGTAATATTCGGCCCTTTTCTACAACCGTGATATAAAGCTGGTGTTGAGAAGCTTTACTATAAGTATAAGTGATTTGACAGAACGATGTCTCTCGGCCAAGTCAGCTTGTTCTCTGCACATACCCTCTTCTAATTAGCGAAGACTTGCTAGTTATTTGTCAGTCGCTGTTCCTTTATTGTGGCGATGAGTAGTTCGAGGTAGATGGTTTCCAGCTGCCCTTTAAATTGTTTCTTCTCTTAGGACCGTAACGTTAAGGAACATCATTTCTGTAAGACCTGCCATTTGTAACTTATAAACACGCATACGAAATAAAACCATATTGCTTGTTAAACGACCAACCAAGAAGAAAAAAAAGTAGCAGCCCATTTCGTTGAAGTCTTCTCTTTTCATCTTGAAAGACATTATGGGTATTTCATTTCGTTATTGTAAATCACTGACTTAATGATATATGTCTTGACGTGGGTTATGTTCGGCGTGCTTCCACTCATGTGGCTACAACAAAAACTACAAATTGCATACACTTCATTGCTAATAATTATATACAGTGCAATGTAGACAAAGTGCTTAGTTTTCAAACGTTTTTTGTATTAAATATGCAAATATTGCTTTCTCTCGACATATTTATAGGTCACTCGTTTCAACCCAAAATCAAGATCCATTGATGCCCTCGTCGCTTAGAGTTTATCGCGACTACCAGGTGATTCATTGCTTTCTAATTTGATTGACATCCCTTTGTTATTATGAGGAATCTTTGGAAATACACATAAATATATACGAGAAGAAAAACTAACAAAAAGATGTGATCTTATTCCACACCTCGCTTCTATCGTCCGTCGATCCAAGACATTTTGCTGTATAAAATCCATGTGAAAACCACCAATTTGTGAAATAATACGACACTCTTTGTGATTTGAGTTAACGTGTATAGATGACACATTTTGACAATTTAATATCGACATCTTTGGATGGTTTGAGATATTCGAGATCGCATCCCTAGTGTGTGATGCAATAACGTAATATCGCAGAATAAAGTAGGCTGGATGTTCAAAGATGCCTTTTTAGTTTCTACATGTAGAGGGTATATTTTGATGGTTTATGTTGGTGTAAAATATTATTTAAGATGCTGTCACATCTTCCAGCTTGAGAGGTTGAGCTATGTGTTTCAAACGGGGTTTGTAGGTCGGGAAAAGTCTACACACAGTGCTGCTGATGTTGCAAACAATAGGATATCTGCTAAACAAGAAGGACGGTTAGTAACTATATTGCTTTTTATGAATATAAATGGTTTGATTGTCGATAAAAAAAATGTAGTAAAAATAAGTACCATGTTTATGATAACCCTATGAATACGTTCAAACTTAATTAACCAGTTATTAAGATGCGACATCGGTACCGGTATTATCAAGAACCGTACATATATGCATAGTACAAAGGTTTTTATTCAGCTTTTTGGCGACATGGCTATCGCTCATGAGTAAAATAATGCATTTATATTTACTTTTTAAAACAGATGTGCAATAAAAGTACAGAACGTTATATAATTTAATGAAAAATCAAAAAATTTAAACCTGGTGATCTGTAAATTTATTCCCAACGTTAGCACACACTCACACAATGATGTCGACCGAATAAAACCCTATAAATCATCTAATGTTCTACATAATCTTGCAGAGACAAGTTTATGAAACGGAATAGATTTCAATCTCGAATTCGAAATGGGTACTTTCAAGAAATGTCGAGGGAAGTTAATACTTTATATTGTATAAACATTATGTGACAAGTATCTAGCACACAATGACAAAGACTAAAATAAACGACACCTTAAGATGAATATAAAGTAATATAAATTAAGGCAGGAGTCTAACAACTATTAAGGGTGAATACTGTCATGAGGTATGTGAAATAGACGGGAGTTTCGTCTTAACAAAGTCGGTCCTTTGGAGTTTAGTGTTTCTTGTAGCATATATCCTATCTTTGTGAGAGCGGTTCAATATATTAGGTAAAAGCTTAGCATAACGCTGTATATGGAGGCTGCCAAACCGGTGCTAAGTTTACTTTTAATCAAATTTAAATTTCAACTTACATTTTCAATCTAATGAGTTTTACAAATATATTAGGTTTTAACATTTTTAAATTAACATAAAAATTCTCACTTCGCTCCAAGCTATCTGTTAGAGGAGGTATAAATTGGTAGTATCACTATACAGAATAAAGATATAGGAAGGTTGTCAAAGGTCCTCTGGTTAATCCCCCCAAAAAGTTCTCGTCTCCTACATTATGATTATATATATCCCGGTGGGAATTTTTTTCTCTCGTCAGTTATTAAAAATATACAAGAACCTCATTTTATTTAGAAAAATATTCAAATCATTAAAACATAAAATAAAATAAAAAAAGTAATTTGACAGATATTCGCTTTAATTTTATTTTTATTTTTAAGGTATTGAAACTTAATTGTGAAATATAAATAATAACGAATATGTACTTCGTTTGTTGTTACTGTAGATAAAACACTTGAACTATATGACTGGTACTAAGCGGGAAGACTCCATGCTGGTGTTTATTGTCAAGGCATATCACACCCAGCCGTGAAAATAGATTTCAGACAAGGGATATCAGTTTTATTGGCGCACTATCAACGTAATATTAGTGATAAATCCTCTCTCATCAAATCTCTATGAATAATGCCACGTTGTCGGCAGAACTTGTCTCATCTCAATGGCTGTTATAGTGCTTTTGACAAACATCATACATACTGCCTTGGGAGGTTGTACTCGGGCTTTATTGATTTCCCCACTCTCTATCTTCCTGTGGTCAACCATCAAAAGACAGATTAGTTTTCATAACATCAGATTTGATATGTTCTCCATCAGTAAAATTGCTAGGCCCTGGCCAGCCATTATAATTGATGTTACCAGGCTGAATTGGTATGACAACCATCCCTTCCGTTTAAAGGCGATCCACTTGTAGAAGCTAACAGGTCCCATGCCGATTGTCAGATGTAGCGCCAGTCACCAGTAATTGACACTTCCTTCCACTAAACACGGCTATTCCAGAGAAGAGGTTATGGGTTATGTAGCCGGAGACAGCCCTCTCTTTGGCGCACACCCACCCGCCCCCTGGACAGCCGTCTATATCGTACTCTCACTTCGACTCCCTCCAACACAACATGACGGCAAATCGTGTTAACGCCATACCCTCATAACCGTTTGTTGATTAATGATATTACTAAGATCAATATTGCGGGACAAGAGACACGTTAATTCAACATTATGGATCAGCAGCTATTAAAATGAACCAGAGACTGTGAAAAGTCGACTGATTCAGAGCATTGGTGAATATTAACTGTGTTATAGTTATTATACGACAGTCTGGTCTGGGAGGCCAGCGGGGACTTGACATCTTGGCCTTTATTCCACAGTTAATGACACATCATGAACTTTATCATATCACAATAACATGTTATCTCTAAATAGAATACAGTCTTCAAGAAATCGACTAGAACAGAACGTTACACGAGTCATAGCGTATACAGGCGAAACCTCAATGGCTTTTTCAAGAACGGAATTATAACCTAGAGATTATAGAAATAAATTTCGATCAAGTCTTAAGGCAACCCTTTTCATTATCAACATTTTTTATGTTACCTTCTTATATTTGCTGTTCGAATGATACATAATATTTTGTATAGGCTATAAAACCATACGAGAAATATATAGCTCAATGAAATAAATGACACATTTATCCTTATTTTCGATATAATAATATGACCCTACAAGAGTTGTGAATTGTATGTTGGTGTTCATCCTCATTCTACTCGTACACTCCGAGCCAAGGTTATTCGGAATGCATTATTGGTTCTTTGTAAATCCCTAGAAAAAACTTCAAGAGAAAGCAATTCCTAAGCAAACAACTTAAAGGCCTGTTTAACTTTGCAAACGTGAATGTGTTAAGGTGCTAAAAGTTTCTTCAGCGAAATGAGTTTAGCGGAATGAGTCGCCTCTTAAATTGTGACCAGCCAAGAAAACCTCTTAAGGAGAAGGCTTATTTCCCAGTAGACCGCGCCGTTGAGAAATGTCGCCCCCTAGTGGCTTAAGGAGCAGATAATGTCTACCCGAGAACATTTAAATTATTTAGAAGGTTGATCTCTTATTGAAGCCTTTAAAAGGAGAAAAACTGGTGGAGATGAACATGATGTAGTGAACACCTATATGAGGTTGTGTCTTTCTCCCCTGGCTCTATATGAACAGCAGAGACAATGTACCAAACCTCCACCGTCGTGGGAAATCGTCAATTGAATTAGAGCAATGGAAAGCCCTCGCTCACGACTAATGAAATGGAGGTTGGTTTGAGAAAGAACAGACAGCCTACCTTGGGATGCACAAAGCTTTAAAGCCTTGTCAGTGCAATAAAGGAAATTTTTGACCAACTATCTTTGAAATCCCCTGAGATATCTTTTAAACGGTAGCATCCTGTGAAACAAGCGATTACTTTTCAATAATGGCCCACCTTCCGCCGGCCTGGAGAGTAAGACAGGCTAAAGAAATGTGTTTGAGTCCCCTGGCTCTCAACCACACTGCATTATTGATAACGGGAACTCTTCTTAATATACCTTTTAACAAGTTACGTTGAAAGATTAATAAGTTCATTGGGTGGATTGCATCGTTTGTCTTTCCCAGAGACAATTAACACGAAGACAATTAAATGAACGAAACAGGGGGCGAAAATTTCATAAATTCTCAAACGCTAATGAAATTTCTATCGAACAATTGGAGGACACTTCTGCAAATAACTGCTCGGGTTGGTTGGAAGTGTGGAGTTCACCAAAGGCTAAGACATGGAGCAAAGTGTATCATTTAAAATGCATAATTACGTCAAATTTAGTCTTCCCTTTGAGATGAGATTTTCTGAGCGTCCTTCTGTCTTCGATCGAGTCTTGTCGCCTTTTCCTCTCAGCCGACACCCATGCTGCTTCAAGTAGTAGTATAACGGATAGCAATATAAAGGACTCAATGCCATGATTTTTCCAAATGTCTTATATGTACGGAATATAGAATTTTATAAATATCTATATTTTGTGACAAATCGTGTCATTCAATAATGAACTCCGTCGGTGGAGTCAGCCCTGTAAACCGTAGTCCCCGGGTTCTATTCCCGATGGTGTCATGCTCGGCTTTTCTCTACATTGTAAATGTATAACAAGTAGGTTCAAATACTTAAGTCGTTCCAATCATGAATTGGCCTCTATGTTTAAAGTCTAAGGCGGAAATTGATCCGCTACGTTTTGTTTCAGGTAATTATTGCTATATCATATTGGATCTGATCAGATTTAAAATGATCTAAAATTTAAATTTAACTCATCCAATTATTATCACCAGGATATTATTGAAACGAAAAAGATGTCTTCATTATAAACTGTCAACTAGTAAAAATAAATCGAAAAATACAAGAAAGGAAAAAAGGAAAATACAATTAAGTAAAGATGAAAGTATAAGAAGGCCTCAATTTATTATAAAATATCTGGCGATGTTTGTAAAGGTCTATAACTGTTCCGCTCTGTTGAAGTGCTAATTCACACAGCTGGTGGGTGTCATTGGACTCAGTCTATACCGTTTTTCCTGAACGACCACAAACGGGGACAGTATACTGAAGCTCTGGTTTAAGTTTCTCGACCACCGTGGGAGACATCAAGGGCACGCGTAGAAAGAACTTATCTCACCCTTCAATCTCGGATGACAAAATACTTCAAGAGCTCTTTAGGATGGTTCTGTCTCGACCACAGGATCCCTGCTAATGTCAACGCAATTGGAATGAACGGCCTCAAGTAATTCCTTTATTCCATGAAGCTCTTGGCGTATTATTTGCCTTAATCTTTGTAGTACTTGGACCCCTTTGAAGTCAATTAAATCTCAACAATTAGCTGTTCATCTGGTTAAGACTTCACCTTTGCCCCTGAAACTTACTACCATCGTGGCATGTTTGTATTTTTTACAAAAGATACTACAAAACATGTCACCATTGCTGCCAATAACGGTAACTATGAATATTAACACATTCCTTTGACTTTGGTCCATACACGCTCAATACAAATGTTTAAATAAATTGGCTGCTCCATCATTCATATAAACAAGGAAACATGGCACAATGGTAATTTGAAGCGAACAAAATAAATTTATGAATAAATTTAGAGAAAGAAAGTTTTTTCCGAAATCAGGTCTCTGGTTATACGGGCTTGCGATCTAACCGACGGAGCTACAAATTATCACATAGGAATGATCACAAAGTTTCATCCAAGTAAATATTGCGAACCTTTCTCTACGGGAAGCACTGACACAGGGATACTAAATTAGTGTATTTAGTACACAAGTAGTGTTATTCCGAAAAACGATAACTTCATTTTGACTCAATATTTCAGCTTTTATTATGCCATCATTAGGATGAAGGCATAATAAATGCTGAAATATTGAGTCAAAATGAAGTTATCGTTTTTCGGAATAACACTACTTGTGTATTATGTTAAACTCTTCAGTGGAACTACAGGATTTAGTGTATTATAGTGTTAACTAGATATTAACCCCAAATGTGTCTTATTATGAGTTATTTCCATACTCTGGCTATGATAAATAATTTAAATATACATGCACGCGAAGACATGGATATATGTATAAGTGAAGCTTACTGGTTTGAGTTGTTTAAAGATAATATGGTGGAGGTCAAGGATTTTAGAAAAATGATTGTGTATTTATTGGACATTTGATCCGATTGAGAAGTCTTATTTTATATTAAGTGAAGATAACCATTGTTTTTTTGTTAATCCCGTCATGATTTGTTCAAACACTGTATGCTGCCATAATATGAAGTTATTCAACATACGAGATCATAAATATTATCGGATGGGATTCATTTGTATAAAATAGCTTCCACGACTGAAGTGTGTAATCTGGATTAGATTTGATAAATAACCTCACGAAAACCAAATATGTATATATTATTTTATGTAGAGAAAGAAATATTTGCTACCCTCCGCAGGAATTCGAAGTCTAACTGACCGACTGAGCTACAGCGAACGACCACGAATCACACAGACACAGGGATTTCCCTGTGTGCTGAATAATAACACAGGTACACTGAAGATCTGTTTGTATTACAAAGCAAAGGGCGGATTATGGAAATTTTATGAAAGATTCAAAATAACGCATGTTGTGTGTTGTAATAGTCATACTATATTTTCTCAGCCCTGGGGTAACATTAATTTCTCAAATCATTCAAAGCAATCGATTAATCAATCAATCAATAAAATGGCACAAGTATAGGGCCTACGTTAAATGTGAGTGCTGAATTTGGCCGCACAAAAATGTATAAAAAATAAAAAATGTTTACGATTGTCTGTAAATACAGATGGGTAAAACTGTATATACTTTAATGGATTTACAATTCACGGTTATGATATACACTTTTAGAATTTTGATATATGAGAACTATTAATTTAGTAAAAGTAATAAGAAGTATACTTCCAAACAAAAATACAGCATTTATAGCAATTATGGTATAGGGTAATGTTAACAACTCGGAATCGTCTTTAAAAGAGAGAAGTGTGCGAGCCATTAAGAGTTCATCAAGGACCTGGTGATAATAAATAACTGGTGTGTTTGGGTAGCATGGGGGTTGGGCTGACGGGCTGTGTTACGACAGCTTGATCACCACATTAATCTGCTCTGATAAGATCATGTCAACAATGACACGAAGATGTTCCTTACCACATTGCGCTTCAGCCTGACTTTAATTCCTATTTTGTCCAATAACTATTGACTGACTTCAAGTTGAGGCAGATTTCTATAACAGTCTAATATTACGGTGATTTTAACATTAGTTATTATATGTCCTCCAATGGGCGAATTTCGAAATTATATAACGCATATGCAGACTTATTTGGAAAAAAATGATTTTGATCGTTACTCATTAGGCGAATAAATGAGCTTGTAACGCTTAATTATAAGCTAAGAGTTCGGTAAGTAAATATGTTTTGTTTCTGTAGTAACTATTCATAACGTCTGTGGACATAATGGTAAATGAGCACATATCACTTGGTTATTCAATGTGCATGCATGGCTGATACTTTTCCCCTGTCACCTGTATAGTTAAATTGTGTACATCTCAGTTGAGGATATGTTTTGTGGTTCCCCCCGTGGTTTGTTAATGTTCGTTATTAAAAACAAGTTGTTTTTTAAAAAGATGACTGATTTTTTTCGTAGTTATGATGCGTGTGAGACTTACCCAAAGGTAAGTAAGGAAATCGATATTTTTTCATAAAAAGTGGATTTGCCCCTATCTCAAAATATATTTTGAAACGGGACAGCGAGATTACTCAACTTTACTCCTGTTCAAATGGCTTTTCCAAACAATATCTATTTTCCACACGGTATTATCTTCCTAATGCCTAGGTGCATTTGATAGAACTCCCACTCTCTTCTTACACTTCAATCAAAGATTTTTACTTTTGGCTGTAACTCTCCACGATGCGGCAGCTCTCATTTACGGATTCTCCATCTCGGTAGTGTGGCGGCGGCACCCGCATCGTTGAGTTCCCGGATGACTTCAGCCAAATACATCATGTTATCTTACAACCGAAATTAAAAGTTTTCGAATCGTCAACTAAGACATTGGATTGAAGGTGTGTTTATATCGAATGCGATTCAGTGAAAATAGATAAGGGGATGTTTTGTAAACTTTATGAACGTTGCTTATACGTAACAACTGGGCAATGGGAAGGCGATACCGTGAGGAAACCCCGTTTGAAGTGGAGAGGTGCCGAGTAGTTTCGCTTTCCCGTTTCAAAAGCTGTGTAACATATTTATAGGACAAATCCTTTTTTTAAAATAAAATGTTGTTTCTTCCTTTATCTGTTATTTTTCTAAATTGAGTAGCCTATGTGTCACACACATGTTATTAATACAACAAAAAACCTTTACTCATTTGCAAAAAACATTTAATTTAACTTTTCTAACCAACACTTTCCAATAAGGCTACCTTGGATTTTGTTAACATTAATAAGTTATGCGTAAGAAATTGAAATACACGAAATGCTCTCGTCACCTAGTTGTATTTTATATTCCATCTCAGTAAAATATGAGGCTCTCTGCAGTTTCATTTTTTAGTAAAGTTTTAATTCAATTTAATTACAATCAAAACAATAACATATTTCTTTCATAAAGTATAATTTCTCGCATCAAACAGCTTAATAAATGTTGACATGCTTTGTGGTTTTGTGTATATAACTGTACTATTACAGTCGATAATTAACTTCTTAGGGAATACACAAAAACTGCACAAACGTCCATTATCCGGTATATCTTTGCATTTAAGGTACCTATTTATATAATAATTTCTCAAATAAACAGCACACTTATATCCCGATTATCTGAGAAGATTCGGTGATGATCCATTTAATGTCTATATAGACCTATGTTTTCTATGGTAAACGTGATGATCCACTAAAGTAAAGTAAACATGGAGTAAGTTAGAATCTCTCAGTGCTGACGTCTCATACACACGTGTCCATGGGGATACAGGTTTATATTGGAGCTGTATAAACACATCATTCTCAGAAGTGTGGATAATTGAAGATACCTCGACAGAATATCGCTTCATTGCTTACTCATTTGGCTTTAATTATCAACAAGCTAGTAAAATCGTGAATGATGTAGTGCGCGCCTAATAATAACGACTTGTCCACTGCCTATAAACCCCTCTACAATCACCATATGTCAATGAAGAGCTCAGACAGCTTTAGGCCTACCGGTATTCTCTGGCAATGTATGGGACGTAATGCGTTGATCTCTCACTGTTGTATATGTGAAGCATAGGTTCCTGTCTCCCCTGATTCTCTGCCTATTTATTATTATTTATTCTTTCACTATTTTATCTGGATAATATAGGTTCTGTCTGCATTGGCCTTATGACTATTTTATGTGGATAATATAGGTTCTGTTTGCATTGGCCTTATGACTATTTTATGTGGATAATATAGGTTCTGTCTGCATTGGCCGTATGACTATTTTATGTGGATAATGTAGCTTCTGTCCACATTGGTCTTATGACTATTTTATGTGGATAATATAGGTTCTGTCTGCATTGGCCTTATGACTATTTTATGTGGATAATATAGGTTCTGTCTGCATTGGCCGTATGACTATTTTATGTGGAT
>JAQQZZ010000001.1:992946-1003366 GCA_030265115.1 Mopalia vespertina
TTGGCATTGGTGCTTTGGAGAGTTTATGTGAATAATAGTATCATGTTTGCATTGGTCCTTTGGGATTTTATGCAAATAATAGGCTCTTGTTTGCATTGGTCCTTCGGCGAGTTTATGTGAATAATATTCTCCTGTATAACAGTGCAAAATGGCGAATCCCAGGAAGTACGCCTCTCTAATGATTGGGGTTCCGTAATGTCACACCGGAAGTAGAATTCATTCACATTTTCGAAAGAGCAGGTTGGTGAAATGTTAAAATTCGGCTGAGGACTGTGTTGGCAGTCAATATTGCAAGTTGCACGGCTATTCACGGTGAGTGTCGTAGAGTAGTGAAAATGTGAATGTCGATCACGAAACTTTTCAAAGCTAAAGTAAAGATTTTCTTAATAAAGCGAAAACCAGCACTTTATCTGTACTCAACGTTAACAAAAGTTGTCTATTCTTTTTAAATAGCATGATAATACAATAATTAAAGGGAAAAACCACTGATCTTCGACTTAAACATATTATTTTTATTGCATATTTCCAAAGACAAACATCCGTATTGCACTTGCATTCGAGTAGGCATAACCGTTATTTAGTTAATTGAACAGGCGGGACTGACGTCATTGTTCGAGAACACAGTTGGTCACCAGTGTGTCCGTTTTATTATGGATGCATTGGAAAGCATCTGTAACAACAGCGTATACACAAGTGTGGTCATCCAAGCGCAATGTTAATCTGCTTGGGGACGGATCCCTCACTCGGCTTTATGTGAAAGTATCCACCAGTGCAGGCAATATGGGACAGCCACGACTAGATGATATAACTACCGTGTTTTCGACCAATGACGCCAGTTCCGCTTTTTAAATTAACTTATTAACGGCTATGCTAATTCGATTGCAAGTGCAATACAGATGGTTGTCTTTGACAATATGCAATAAAAATAATACGTTTAAGTCGAAAAACAGTCGTCTTTCAGTTTAACTACCGTAAGATCCTTTTGTGGATCCACAGTATTATTTCACGGTGTTCAATATTACCTAAACAGGGAAAAAAATCCCCGGAAACCACTCCGCTATCGCCGGTACACTACCTGTATATACCAACGCTCACGCGCATATTGATATTGTTGCAGTGTGCCGACATAAATAATATTTTTGCTCGAAAAGGTGCTGTATTCTAAACCTTGAGAATTGTGATTTTAACATCTGATATTGAGCAACTTGTAGAGATTAATGGCGCCAATTATGAGGTGTATAAATGAGTAAATACATTAGTTCTTGAGAAAGCTTGTTTATAAAGTAATTAAACATCAGCTCTGTCAAAAAAAGTACTTTGTTTTAATTTTGATTTTCAGTTGGAATTAAGAGGAGAAAAGGGATAAGAATATTCTGTTATGTATTAGAGATTTAAATTTTTTCTTTCCATTGCAGTAAGCTAATAAAAAATGGAGTTAATTTGGGTTTTCTGGGTTTTTTTTACGTTTAAGTGTATTTCACTCTAAGGTATTGAATATGTTGTGATTAATGCTTGTGGTGCCTATGTATCGTTATACAGCTGACATCATTGCCAAGCGTTTTTTTACAACCGAGGAAGAAAGTTTGAAATTGATTGGATAAAAGGGTAGGAAAACTTTCCAATTTTGGCTTTTTTGTTTATCATCCACTAATAACATTTCGATTGAATCGTTACTGCTGTTTTTGCTTTATTTTTATAATTTGTAATCATTTGGCCAGAATTGTGTGACAACTCTCTTCCCACTGTACTTATTGGGGAGAGAGCGCTACAACAACAACAACAACGACAACAACAACAACAACAGAAATGTCTGTGGATACAAATGAGCCAAAATATACACCTTTACATAGTCCATCCTCTTTCGCTCCACTATAGACACCGGCTATAGATTGTGGTCGTTATTTAAGCATACTATGGCTGGATTTCTTGTCCTTATTTTGTCTAGATTGTTCGCGTTTGTCCAAGAAAGATAAGTTATGTGACTGATGTGACTGATGTTTGTAATAGCTACCTTAATATTATCCCACACAGGGATATAGCTTTGAAAATACACATAATATATACCCTCTTCTCACATCGGCATATATACTTATGTATACGCCACAGCGACCACAACATACAGCTATTTAGCCCTTTGCCTATATTGTATGATTTCATATAAACTCCTCTGGGTATTATATATGCCTCTATTGAGGATGACTAATGTGTCTGGTTGAGAATTAACCAGGATGAAACAAGAAGATTCGCGATAACGCAATGACCATACTTATCAGTCCTGGTCCAGCTCTTGTATTATACATTTCGTGATGTCCTCTAATAAACGGAGGTATCATTGAACTATATTTATACTGTCAGCATTGGAAGAACAATAATTTTCCAACAGAGCAGTCGTATCAGACATTTAACATCACGGTTGTGTTGTTGTTAACTCTTTAAAGTACATCTTTAAAGTACACGTTTATTCTTTTATGAAAAGGTTGCGTTCGAGTAACAATCAGGTGTTAACAATTGTATAACGTTATGATATTCCTGTTAAACTCATTAATTATTGCCAAATGGCATACTGTGCTATGCTAGTGCATACAAATACAATTTTAGACATATGTAACTGTTAAACACGTATATGGATCAAGTGTCTGTAATAAATAAAAAATTTAAAAAAACATCGCCTCCGTGTGAGTAAAATACATCGAGCACAGCGTCAATCAATCAATCAATCAACCAACCAATCAATCAACAAATCAACCAATCAATCAAACAACCAACCAAGCAATCATTCAATCAAAATATGCAATCAATCAGTCAAAACCTATTGACAATGGTTTAGAAGTATGTCCTTAAGTTTGTAGTTTAATTTGAAAATAAATATATATCCACTATTTAATAATAAACTACCGAAAGAAATGTCTTCGTGTAGTGCCTATTTCGTGGACAAGGACAAGTGTTTGGTTGATGCTGCAGCAATCACAAGCGGCAAGAAAAAGCAACACAAAACATAAATATAACGCACATGTGAGGTTTATATCTATTGCGATAGTCCTCCAACAGTCGATATCGCAAAAGTTAAATCTGCAGTATAACCAAGATTTGTGCCTGCGCTTAAAATTTCAACTTCAACTTACCCTCGTCTTGTCTGACCTCCAAAAAATAAACTTTTGGTGCGCCGTGACGTCACCTTCTGCCGGTCTTATATGTTGCCTTTGGTATCGTTTCAAAGATGCTCTGTTCATCAGGTCATTGGAGGAGTAAAACTGGCGTCACGGGATAGTAAACAATATCCAACACGACAAGAACGACGACCAGTAAAATCCCAGAGCTTTGATTAAATAGCTTATTAGGAATCCGTTAGCTAGGTATTTCCCCAAATATATCATAAAAGCGTTCTGATTTTTTTCATCGTTCAATTAACATGTTTGTCACGCAGTAGAGAATATATACGGATGTTTGTGGTGTGGGCAAGTGCGAGAGGAGTGCCATGTTGGTTAATGGAAACCTAAATACAAACCCATTTCATTTGTTCACAGTTAAACCTTTCTAAGGAACAAATCAAACAAACAAACAAACACACATACATACAAAACAAACAAAATCTTTTATTTACACAATGTGGAATTGTTCTGGTCAAGTCCATGGAGTCTTCAGGAAATCCCAACAGTTGCCAAAGATTGTGGTTTCGGAATCTTTGACAGCTATAGATGACCATATAGTCTATTATAGTGGATATTAAACACAAATGCCAAATCAATTATACATTTCCGGCTGGTATAGACAGACGAATGGAGCCGGCTTTAGAACGGATCGTATTACTGATGAGCTTTAAAACATTTCTGGAATACTAATAGGTTCTACAAAGTCTTGTAACTCGTTGACTGTTAGCGATTAAAACGAGTCAAACAAATCAGAGGGAGCCACTATATTACTTCAGCTTTAATAATATATGGATTTTTATTCTGTCAACGTTTATGAGAGTTGTATTTTTCTGTCATTTAATTTGTCAGCGAACAATAGATAGTTGATGTCAGGCATATGCTTAGTGAATGCTAACTGCAATCGTGTTTGTCTTTCTGATTCATTAAACTGTCACTTTATACCCAAATATGGACTTTTTGTCAGATCTAATTGCGCATTGTATTTGACTGAGTTATAAAAGAAATCCGCATAAACTTTGAAGATTTCTTTTTATATAAAGATTATAATATATATGTACGCTCTTAGAATAAATGAATCCAAAGTTGACCATTATGTCATTAATATATAAAATCAAATTAAGCAACATATGCTTCTTTCCTCAATAAATCAACTAAAAATAAGTTGAATTGTTAATAAATAAGAACTGCACATGACGGAGCAAACATTTTTTAAACTATCTCATCGTTGTACTGTATGTTCACAAATCTGCAGCTAGCGAATTAAATAGTCAACAAAAAGCATATACCATAGGCCTTGGCTTTATCTTTATATGAATCTTCGATACCATGACTGAGTTATTTTTTTATGGTTTTTGGTGTATTCGACGGCTAAAGTTGATCATCTGTTACACTAAAAAACTGAAACCTAATAGATGGAAAATCAACTTATTCCACCACACAGGTATATAGCTGTTGTTTGAACATTTGGCTAAACTGAGATGTTGACAAATATTTTTCATTTTAGTTGAAAATAATAATTGTGGTACTAACGTACTGATGTTATTACACATCATATACCAACCAGGGCCTTCTTTCGCCATGCATTGTAGCGATACAAGAAGACATATACTACAGTCTACATACATTTTGTTATTACATTTGTGTGCAAGTAAAACTCTTCGTCTCTTCACTATAAAATATGTTATTAGCACATATCATTATCATGGAAATGAAAGTAGAAGTCGTATCTATAGTGCTACGGTAATAACGGAACATGAAAACACTGATCGAAAGCAAAGTCAGCAATCGACTCTAAGACAATCTGAAGCAATAAATAGCTTTATCAAAACCCAAGTCTTCATTCTTGTGTGAAATCCTTCTAATTGGCGTCTCCTGGTATAAGGAGTTCAAATATTTTAGCAATTAATGCTAGCTACGAAGACTACTTATCGGATTTAAAGCTAAGAGGAAATGATTGGCGGAGGAGTGTTATCGTATATCTCTTAAACCCACAATTTAGTTATACACTTCTTGTCGACTTTCTTTCCAAATGATGCATGCTTAATGGCCGTCGCGACGAAGCCGGTCGGATTGAGCCAAGTGCTAGGCTAGACTAAACTTCGACGACTGGCTGACTACGCACCTCGTGTCTCGTGGACTTATCATTGCCCTTAACAGCAATTCGTATCACTGTAAAGTATAAAAATAATTGAACTTGATTTGTTCTTCCTTCAGTAACACTATTAAGATAAATACAAGTTAACTGTAGTCATTGGTTTATACACCGAATGACCCGTATGAAGTGTTGTTAGAACATATATTACAATAACGTAAACCCATTCATAAATTAAAAGGTTGCACCTTAGAATAAACCAGTATCAATAAATACTTTTGCAACCAGTCTGATCATGGTAAAATAACATATTATTATTTGAGAGCTTTATAATTAAAAACCCATTCGATTCCACGCCGCATCGAAGACAGGAGATTACGTGACTGTTACGAGCACTTAAAGCCCTAGTGATGCATGTGTGATGCACGCAGTCTGTCATTAATCAAATAGTCAGGGCCGATAAATTTATTAGAAACAGACTGTGGCATTTATAAATCCTGACAGCTTACATAAGAAATTAATAAACATTTTTGTTATAGGCCTAAGCTACAAATGTGTACAGGCTGTGTTTAATTTGAAGCAAAGCGATTATATATATTGTTTTAGCAACCCAAACCAATGGAACGATAAATCATAAAGTACTTTTAGTTTGTTTGGGTTGTGTAAAATAGCACTTAAGCAATTCCTCTTGGTGATATATTATATTATATTATATTATGCATTATACCAATGAAAATATGTTCGTAGTTATATTCCGAAGATTGTCAATTTAATTCGATAAACTAGCAAATGTTTATGAACAGTTTATTAAAGTACCAATTAGAACGTGTATATTGAACGTGGGTTGTAGAGAGGTTGGTCTGTGTGGTCACAATCATATACCGAGTCCTTTAAAGAGAGCAGTCTAATTCATACTGTTCATCAACGTTAGAAACTATTATATCTACCATAAGTGAATAAAATGGAAACTGACAATGTCGTGTTGTGTGTATTCCGTGTACACAGTTCATTTAATGTCTTTTCGTGTTTGAAGTGCGGAGGACAACAAGCTGAACAGATTGTTAATCACATCAAATTATCGCCCCTTAATTGATATACAGGCCTATATAGCGCTTTATATATTGCGGCAAATTGGCTTAGTTATAATTGTCTTTTTATATGCATTGTCTATGGTGTATGGCAAAAGAACTGTAGATGAAACCAGCTATATCGGCTTCAGATTTGCCTTGTATATAGCACAAAACACGATAGATGATTAATCAATTCATTGAAAGACAACTCATTTGTGACGTTTATGTTTCTATGGCCATTTACCGTTACTGACATTAAATGTTTCCCGCTAAACTGCCAATTCTCGCGAGACTAAGAGCGGGGTTTGATAAGTGGTATGTTAGATTCTAGTGAGCATTAACGCGGTCTGTTAAACATTAAATCGCTTACATATGGACTCTTGGGATCTACTGCACGCGGACAATTCCCACAATGCCCTTCTTTACATCATAGAATGGAAAGGAGGTGTGACATGTCACGTGATCAATAAATTGCCGTCGAACAGTTCAGGGTAAATATCCAACACTTAAACTTGATAACAGGAATAAACTTACTTCATTGCTTTGTCAAAATGTATTGTGCATAGACATTAAGTGACACATTTTCTGATCAAGAAATACATCCGTTTATTTTTAGTTTACCGATGCTAAAATCTTATGAAACATTGTCTGGAGGTCTGTTTGTGTTAATATAACATTGCTGTATTCCTCCGTTTGTGTTTTGGTGGAAAGACCTCTGCGGTCACGGATAATTTTCAATGTTATATACCTACAGTCAACATGCCGCCTGGAACTAGTTTTTATAGGATGGGAGTTTTTCTAATACATCGGACTAATACAGTCTCCAACACCCGGCCCCTTCCCCCTCCCCCCGGCACGATCTACCTATGATTGACGGTATAGATTTAAACTTAACTTTGTAATTGTTGTGTGTTGACTACGGAATTATGGAGAAATAACTGTTATAAATGGCATACACTCAGCCAAACCAGGCGAGCGTTTTACGATTACTGATGCATGGGGATGCTCAGAACATGGCTACAAAAAACACAGAATAGATTTGAGTGAGTGGCTTCTCTGTTTTACAATACACATGTATATGTTATTTATAAGACAGCGATACCTTCCCCATTTGCAAAGCTCACGAGACTTTATTAACATAGTTCCAGTATATAAATAAAACAATGTTTAGGAACGAGTCAAATAAACCATGATGTATACACAGAACCATTAATGGCATAAACTAAACGGAAAGAGCTAAAAGAAAAATATTATTGTTGACTGTAGTGAGTTTGCAAATTACATTATTGTTACGCATATGGAGTATTATGGTATTTGGAAATGTTATGACTTTCCACATTTGAAATCAATTAATTGTGTATTCCGAATAATTGGTATCATCAAAATGAAATAACCTTACATAAAAATAAATTGTTATTTAGGCCATTGGCCCACATTATAAACTAGATACATCAATACTATTGTAGCTTTATCACGTGAAATGTTTCAAATAGACTTAGAATAAAATTAACTATATATATTGATATAAACATAAACAATATTTCTGTTTTTTATTCACTTAAGTTAGCTAGTAAAATATCAAAGAATATCAGAAAATTGACAGCATTTGATATAATAATATATATACTTGTATTAATATAGTCATTTGCGTATCATCAATTGAATGATAACTTAGAAGTTATAATGGTGTTAGTGAACTGTGTCTTCACGAATGGACGAAGGCCTTGGTAAGTAAATGCATTTTTGAACAAGTAATATCAAGACTAAAGTCTCCATTAGGTGTATCCATGTAAATGCAATATATAAATTCACAACCAGAATTCATTTAATGATTAAAGATGCCATATGTTATGGGGTCATATTGTATGAGTTGTGAGGGATGTGAAGTACAACCAGAAACCTATATATTTGTTGGTAACAGATATTGCTTCGGCCTCGCCACACTCAATCACTCCAGCTGATTATATATTGTTATTGTTATATATTGTTAGCATCATATAACTAACCGAATAAGTCAGCCAAATACATCGACTGAGTAATCAAATTGATGCTGTTACGCCGTGTGCCAGGTCAGTTCACTTATATGATGAAAATTTACCATAGCAGTGAAGAGTCTCCCACACACAACCACGGACTGGGAATGTTTACCATATTTATTTATGTATTTATTAAACAATCTTTATACAGGGAATAGCCTGTTCAGAGCAAAGCACCGATCTCCCTCAGGGCCCTTGTTACATATTGCAAACGTATCACCATTGTTCCTCCAAGGGCTATTAAAACAGTACGTGACTGATCAAGACCAACTGTCATTAGCTATAGAAGGATATAGGTTAAGGATTAAGCTTGTTTGCTTAGGCATTAACGGCGTTCTTAAGGTTATGTCACTTGTATTTAGCCCCATATAAGGGCGTCTCCGCCGGTTGAAGGACACTACCCTCATCCTTACTGGCATCAAACAAAGAAAATCACAAGATGCACAAAAAAAACCCCACAAAAAAAACACGCAACAATCCAGATCGGCTTAATACTCTATATAGCGTTGAGAGTAGCAGGACAACAACAAGTTCCCTCCGGCCTCGCGATTTAGGATGAAGAGTGTTATAGAGTTTATATATAGTATATATACAAATACTTTTTTTTAAAGATTAGACACAAACTGTTCCATCAGTAGCAAAAAATAAAAAATAAAAAACACGAGAAGGAACTTCCTGAGAGATTTTTTTCACATACAGTTTTCGTGATATATTTATATTATAGGTCACTTTATTAACGCCTCGTGCTATATGCGGCAGACATTTCTGTTAACATCTTGTAAATGTACCAGTTATGTGAGAGCCGAGTTACAGATCCCTCTTTTATCCCTCCGCCAAAACAACTTATCGCTACAGCCGACAGTGTCCAAAGACGTGTTTAGTCTACACATCTCGAATATGCCTGAATGAAAGGGTTATAATATGTCTACATTGTTAACATACAATTGACCCCTTGTTTGATAACAACTTCATGCTATCATCAATAATGTCATCACCAATTTCCGTTAGCTTTACATCACAGGCCGTAAAAGATTCAAAAAGAGACGCCCATTAGAATACATACCTCATACACTTTACGTCTGCGTCAATGGCACCGTTAAAGCTGCTGGCTTGTGTATCTCCTTTGATTTATCTAAATTAAATTAAATTTTCTGCTTTAAAGTGAAGGAATTCGATTTCTCAATCTCCACTGTCTTAAGTTAAACTTGTTCGTTTCTTTAATTGTGTTCTTCAAGATATTTCGCCCATATTTCATTCTAACTAAATGGGTTCTTCACGATATTTCGCTCATATCTCCTTGTAACTAAATGTTTTCTTCAGGCTATTTTGCTCACATATCATTGTAACTATATGTGTTATTCAAGATTTTTTGATAATATCTCATTGTAACTATATGTGTTATTCAACATACTTTGCTCATATCTCATTGTAACTACATGTGTTATTCAACATATTTTGCTCATATCTCATTGTAACTATATGTGTTATTCAAGAGTTTTTGCTCATATCGCATTGTAACTATATGTATTATTGAAGATATTTTACTCATATATGTGTTTTTCAAGATATTTTGCTCATATCTCATTGTAACTATATGTGTAAATTCAAGATGTTTTGCTCATAACTCATTGTAACTATATGTGTTTTTCAAGATATTTTGCTCATATCTCATTGTAACTATATGTGTAAATTCAAGATGTTTTGCTCATATCTCATTGTAACAGGCGAAGGGGCGTACGGGCTAGCAGGACGGTCATAAAAGTCGGTACACCCTTCGAAAAACGTCAATAACTAATATAGTTACAATGATATATGAGCAAAAAATCTTGAATAACACACATATAGCTATATAGAGTATTAAGCCGATCTGGATTGTTGCGTGTTTTTTTGTTGCTTTTTTAAAAATCATAAAAGTCCGTACACCCTGAGAAAAACGTCTATAACGAATTTATTATCCGCCAAGCCACATTATTTGCGATTTTATTCACTTGGAAAACATAAGAAAATAGGTTCTGCGGCGATTCGATCTTTGTTTGCGTTCCGAGTTACCTCCCCTGACGACTAGCGCTGTCA
>JAQQZZ010000001.1:1012016-1024503 GCA_030265115.1 Mopalia vespertina
GTAATAATGGCCATTTCGTTTAACGGAATTTGGTGAAATGCAATACCATCCGTCGTCTTAACAAAAGGAAGCTACATGTACATACCAAGTTTGAAGTTAATCGGGCAATTAGTTTTCAAGCTAGCGTGTTCACAAACATTTGGGACAGATGGACACCTAGTAGCATTTCTAAGTCCCCCCCTACTATAGTAGTGGTGGACAAAAAAAGGTTTGATCCATAATAGCAAAAAGCGCATACTAAGTTAAATAAAACCTGATCGAGTTCTGCTTCGGAACTGGATCGGGACCAGCCAGACCAAAAAACACTGATGGACAGAAAATTAAAAATAACGAATAATCCATAATTGCAAAAGGCAAACTATTACCGATGGTGAATGGGTCTAGCAAGCTTCATAAAGATAGGCCTAAGTAACAGTCTTCTAGTTCTGGTCCGGAAACAGATTGGGGCCGGATACTGCCCATAACAAAATACAATCGATTTTCATAGGGCATATAAAAATTATGAGTTAATCTATAGTAGCAAAAGGCACTACTGAATGTGTCTACCAAGTTTCAGTAAGACAAGCCTACAATTTTTCGAGTTCTGCTCCAGAAATGGATCGAACCCATCCTGATGGATGCTGGACAGACAGACCCCAAAAAAATGGTTCATCAATAATAGCAAAATGCACAACTACAGCTGATGGTAAATGTGACTACCAAGTTTCATAAAAAATAGGCCCAACAGTTTTCGAGTTCTGCTCCAGAAATGGATCTAACCTGACGGATGGACTTCGGGCAGACAGAAGGACCCTGGCCATATCATAATAGGACTGATTTCCATTGGGGGTATGAAATTTCATATGGAATTTAGAAACAAATTGATTTTTTGGGTTGTCAACATTTTGGCGAAATTTAAAGACCTAAATGGACTACATGTCTCCTGGTAGTCCTGGTAATGTTGGACTACGTCCTGGTAATGTTGGACTTCATTAGTCATATTTATCCTGTCTTTCCTGCAAAATACAAGTACTGTGATGCATGATAACATCTAAGATTTGAACCTTTGCACCTCCACATAGAGCATTTTATTTCACAAGTTATACATTTGACTGACAATGGTCTTACTGGTCTGAAAATTTCCCCTTTTGTGATATTCTGAAGCAGGAATGAGTTTTAACTGTTACATGGGTTTGACATACATGCTACGTTTACTGCACTATCCAGCATACAATGTTACTAATTTTTATCATTAAGTTAACAACCTTAGTATAAATGGTTTTTGAGACAATCAAAATCAGAGTTATTTATTTTTCATGTTTATACAGATTGACTCATGAACTTGTTCTTTGATATAATTACTGACATTAACAAATATTTGCTGGTACCCTATTTCTATGTTAAATGACAATGGTGACAATCTTTGAAGCAAAAAAAGTTTTCATACACCTTTCAATTTTGCAAAAACGCACATAACATCTGAATATTTGGTTTGGATTTTTGTCTTCGTGTTTAAGTTTATCTGACAATTGAGTTTCACTGATAGGCCCTTAAACGAAAGCTGCTTTATTTAAATTTAATATATTTGACATTAATGAATAAATCCGTCTGAAAATAACAAAAATTTAATGTGGTTTTTAGAGTTATTTGTTTTATGTATTGTTTACATGAATGTAAATTTATCAAAATGAAAGATTTTGGAATAATATATTTTATAGATATCTTTTCAGCAGATAGTCGGTAAATCAGTATTCACGAATATATTTAAATATTTCTTTCATAATCAAGGTTATTTTGCATACATGTTACAAGTGTTCAATGACTTTGGATTGATAGGCTACAGAGAAGAAATCTTTTTAAATCCATCTCGCTTTATACCCAGGGCTTAAAACCAGACCTGCCCATGTCCTTTTTTGGTGGGGGGTTTTCCCATCCAGGGGTCCAATGAGCACAAGACATAGACCCCAGCATTATCTTTGTAAAAGTTTTGTAACAAAATCTAAAAGGTGTCTTTAATACTAGAAATAATGATTTTATAGCCAAAATAAAACTTTTGGACATAAGCGTGTATGACTTTAAGCCCTCGACATGCAGTCAAGAAAAAACCTTAAGTCGTTGATTTAAGGAAAGAGAAGAGCAAAACGGAACAAGAGAAATATTAATATCTTACCTGAATTTTTGGAACTGCATTCTGTTGTAGCACTGGTGATGTTTTGATTTGTGATTGGTTAACCAGCAGTTCTCTTCGTAACGTCTGTACAATGGATTTCTACAAAGAAATGAACAGGCATGCTTACATGTAGTTTTTATAACACAACACAGTTGACAGCGAGGTCTTCTAACAAAGTGGTAGTATATACAGTTAAGACAGGTTACTCCAATATAAATGTAGCTGCTACAGGTGTCCAAAACAAACCTGACAGTTTCATATGAAATGTACACTAAGTTTCAGTATTTATGAGACTTTGTACATGTAAACAAAGGAATACAATGAGTTAGAGTTCTCAAATTATTAAAGCTGCAGCTGTCATTCAATGAAGTATAGAGTGAATGTTATCTAAAACATAAGTCAGTTGTCCAAAAAGTCAGATATTGGCACAAAGTCAAAAGCATGAACAAGGCAAAACAAATTTCCACACACTGTTAGAATCATCCTGTGCTGACAATGGACAACTAGCACGTAGTACAAGTAGAAGTTTTTGTTCACTTCTCTACAGCTCTGCTAGTTAATTGGATTACATGGAGCACATGGCTTATGTTAACACCTTGGTATATATAGTCAAAGGGCTCAGGTAAAGGGTTTACTTGCTGTGTACTAGATTACATGTGTGCTAATGGTAATGACAGAGCCATGGTGAGCCCTATACACAGACATGACACTGGTGATGACAGGGGTTCAGTATTCAATGGAATAATTAGACCCCTCAGACATACAAATGTTAATATTGAATAATATCCAAATGGAGCCAATTCAGGGACATAAATACATTTAGCTGTCCCAAAAGTGTGGAAAAAATTTCGTATTCATTTGCTAATTTGTCTGCATACCTGCCTACCCTGGAAGACATTTATGTGAAAAATTATTTTTTATTATTTTTTATTTTCTTACCATTATGTGTATTTTTGTGTTACAGCATAGCATTTAATTATAATTTCTGTGTCTATTTTCATGTCATATTGGTGTATTCAACATTAATTTTGCATATGAAATACTATGGGTAGGCAGGTCTTTGTCTGGTAAGCTAGTTAAAGCACAATAGTAAATTATGAGGAATGTATACATGATATTGTAAATATTTATCAGAAAGTTTTTTTTGTAAATAGTCATTGAAGTGGTTACTGTCATATAATCTGCTGAGAAAAAATCAGACCACCAATTATATTTTCCTTCAGGTTATGGAGGAATCTGAATTTTAGTTTGTTTGTTTGTTTGTTTGGGGTTTAATGTCGTACTCAAGGTCTGAATTTTAGATATAGGAAACGGGATGCCTGTGTAAAGGATTATGGAGACCTAAACTTAGATTCATTGAATTCTACATACTCATTTGGCCTTTAACAGATACTAGTATTAACGTGGCCTGTGTTTTGGATTGGCTGTAGGTCAACACCTGTTCTCATAATGAACATATAACAAAGGGGGAGAACAAAGACAGCAGGGGATCTTTGGCTAATTATAAACTACATGTAGTCCAGCCTAACATCTGTCCTACAGTGAAAACTGCCAAAAACATGATTATATGGTTACCTTTTGGTAAATATTTAAACAGCAACTGAAAACAACAAAAACTGAAATACTTCCTTGTTGCTTAGAAAAATATTTTAAAAAATTTTGCCAATTTTTTGCTCGTTGAACATAACACATGCATGTCTCTAGCTGATAAATCATGATGTTCAATTCTCAAACATGTAGTATATTAATTATATATATACTGAGCTAACTGAAACTACATGTATAAGCAAGGCATATGTGATATGCCTAGTCAAGAAAATAACACAATTATGCTCCTTGGGCTGTGAACATCCATACATTAAAAAAAATATATATATATATTATATAATATATACTCCCCATCTACTAGAGATAAAAAAAAATATTTTTTATTACACAGCACAGATTACACTTTGTTATTTATCCTTTCATAAGAAAAAAATTTGCCAGTGCAAAGGTAACTGAAAGTGAGTCTTTTACTGAAATTACTATAAGAGGAAACCTCCTAAAAACCACCAACATCATATCCCGAACCACCTTGTGTGATTCCTTCATATACTAGAGGACGATAAGGGGACTTAAACCGGTAAGAGGTACATCAACCGGGGATTATCAGTAGTCTGACTAGCTAACCACGGACTCACGGTCATGGGCCTGGATTATGTGTATTCAGTGTTTGTTTGTTTGTTCGATTGAGGTTTAACGCCGTACTTAAGGTTAATCCACCCACATGACGGCGTGCCAGCCCAATGGGTGACAGACACCACCCCTGACTTCACAGGCAACAATCAAAAACACCAAAGGACAAATACAGGACACTCACAGGACAATACAAATACCTCACAGACAGATCGGCTTCCTGTTCCTCCCCAGCTCTGAAAGTACCAGGACAACAGGAAGCTTCCTCCAACCACCCGTGTGTATTCAGTGAATGATTTAGAAATATGTCTAATTAAGTGCTAAGTGTTTATGTGATAATTCACTCTGACACCTTTGTACTAGACGTTTGGTGGAAAAACTTTATAATGAAACCGTTAAACACCTCACAATGATAAAAGCAAACAGGGAATTCCATAAACTTCATGTGAAATCCTCTCTTTGTGACGTATTAACTGTGTGATAATAATAAGCGCTAGTATAATGACACAATAATCCAAATCTCTGGAATGAGAACAGTTAACAAAGTACATGTAGGTGAACTATCCTCTTGCATACAGCCAGCAAACAAAAGTATAAGACAAAGTTAATTGCTTGTTTATTTGTTTGTTTGTTTGATTGATTGGGTATTTCTTTTATATGACGACGGATTGTCCATTTCACAATTTTCCTTGCCTATTTACGGTGGAAAATTGGAAGGAAACCTCGTAAAAACCACCCCGTGATTGCCGGAGCCACATTATGTGACTCACTCATATACCTCATGGTCGACAGGTGAAATTCACTGTAATAAGTGAAAAATATTTTCCTATCAACATTGACTTGTGTTTAACGCGGTGCTTCATCACAATTTTTCACACAATTTCCTCAGTTATGTGAAACAGTGCAGTTTAGACCAGTTACACGTATGTTCACGATAGGCAGCTCTGCACAACACAATATGATAGATCCAATTATGAAACGATTTGTTACGATCATTGTTGAACATTTTGAAACACACCTTCTGATTTTGACTCGATACTTTCTTTAAAAAAATAAATAAATAAATAAATTGAACCTTTAAATTGATTGATTGGTGTTATACACTATGCAGTGTTTTACAACAATAATTGACACTAGCACTACCATAAAATGTGAAGACTGCAAGTGTTTGATAAAGTTAGAAAGGTAATCTTCCTCCAGTAGTAAGTAAAGACAAAACTACTATGCTCCAAACTAAGAGCACATTTTCAAACAACTTGTTTGTTTGTTTGATTGGGGTTTAACATCCTACTCAAGGGTATTTCACTAATATGACGATGGATTGTCCACTTCACACTCTTCCATGCCAAACTACGTTGGAAAACCAGGAGGAAACCTAGTAAAAACCATCCCCGCGATTGCCGGAGCCACATCATATGCTCCTGATGGTTGACATCCGATGAACAGTACATCGAAGTAGGATTAGTAAGCCCACAGGCTAACCACTAAACCATGGCAACGGGCCAGTCTGTCTTCCCACCATCTCAATTTGTATATATATTACAATAAGTCTTATTTACAAAAAACATACGTCAGGCCATCCACCATAATATATTTATTTTCATTAACAAAAGTATTCAAAAAAAGAGTTGGGAGATAGGCAGGGATTATGCTTTTTTTATTTTTTTTATGTAATAAAATAAAAAATTGCTTCAAAAAGAATGTTTTATACTTCTTGTTTAAGGCAGTGCTGCAGGCTACCACACTTGTTTGATGGCAGCGTATTCGATGATACATCAACATAACCTCTTCCTTTTTTGTGAAGAGATTTTCCCTCTTCTAGTTCATAAAAAGTTGTTTCAGCTTTCAGCTTTTTTTTTAACTGGAATTTTTTGGATCGGCGGGGTAACAGGAAACAAATAAATTATTTTAGAGGACCTCATCTTGAATTTGTCAGATATTATAACAACAGTTTAACATTGTTTTTTTTTTATTTTTCCTTTAAACATCCTATCCCCAACAATATTGGATTCTTCATGTAACGACTGTATTCGGTAAGAATTTAAACCAAAGACCAACTTTGCACTATCGATGTTGGTAGACTTTAACTTTGGGTCACGTGAACTACTGCATTTATAAGGATTCCATCTATTTACAACAAATGTTCAAATGTTGTAATTGTAATTCAAAGGTCTAAGTTAAACAAGTCTTTTGTGATAAACCACATCATGTGAGGTATTTCATTTTTTGAGCAAAAAATTGTCATGTAAACTGAACAGTCACCTAACATAAATAATCAAGGCCTAGATAAATGTCTATTTTTGCAAAAAAAAATTGACTAAAACACAAATAATAACAAAGATCAGCACATATAATTTATATTTAGTTTGAACCTATTCTTCCGGTCCTCTAGCTAAGGGCAGTACGTTCTTTCAGGGGCCATGCTGTCTGTCTTTAAATCCAAATAGTACTTGAGGAAGATTAATTTTCAAACAGAACAAATCACTTTAATCTTAAAAGTTTATGGTTGTGCCAATTATACTGCAGTTAAATTCCTTTGCGCACATCGTAAAATGCCAGAAAGGAGGGCTATATATTAAGTAATTCGACATCTAATGTAAAAAAAAAAAACACACACACACACTAATACCATTATATAAATTCATACTTGGACACAATACCAAAAAGAGCTCACAATGGAGGTAAAAATTAATGAAAATGTGACAAACTATTTAAATAACCCTACCTGTTTTTCACTGAGTGTGGTGATTTCTGTCTGGAACTGGTGCAGTTTCTTCTTAAACTCAGCATTCTGCAAAACAATAAGCAGCACATATGAAGCAGCTACTAGGTCAAGTCAAATCTGGTTCAGTTGCTGCACTGCACAAGATAAAATGGCTGGATAAAACTTTTCCACAACAAAAATCAATAATCCGGCACACTATAGTGAAGATGGGTGTAATGGAATACGCTAGCTGTGGCCGCCCGAGTGAGCTATGAACAACGGCAAAATTCCCTTACCTGTGGCTCCGATTTCATCTTAGAAACCAGCGTCTGAAACCGAACAAAACAACAATATATATCAAAGAAAACATATACGCCACACACCGCACTAACATAAAATGCAGCATGAAATTTGGACCTGATATTAGCCTAGAAGTCCATACAAGTTGAATGTAACGGATCAAGGGAAGCGACTGCCAGTGCCAGCATTCGATGCGCTGTTGTCTTTGACAGCTACACTGATGTCAGTCCTTTCGGGTTATGTGCCATTCTGCCCGCAATTTCACCACAATCCGAAATAAAACAATCATAATATGACTTCAACTAACAGTTATATGGTATCCAACACAACTGTTATCATTTTAATAAATACATTAAAAAAGCAAAGTTTGACATGGACAAGCTCGGCAAACTTGACGGTACACGATGAATCATTGATTGGGATATAGAAGTTTGCATACTACCTGATGGCTTTGTATCGCCACTTTCAGTTGGACCTGTATTGCATCTAGGTCTGCTCTTGACATTCTGAGATTCCCCGTAACTTTCCTGGTTGTTTCGGGCCACAAATTCCAAGTTTTAGACGAGACTGAGTTAACTCGAAGGAAAATAATATCACAGTTCCTCCTCGAGAAGTACAAAAACACCGGGAGACCGCATCACTTTCCTCCGCATCCCTAAAAGTATGGTTACCGTGAACTTTAGACAATATAAACCTCTTAATAGTTGATAAATACACAACCACACACTCTGAGTAACAAGAAACCAGATTATCCGAAGAGATAAAGTAAACAATAACAAAGCTCTGATTAACGCCAAAGACCTATATTTTGGTCGGAGGTGGATCAATTTCTGTAATTCGGCTGTATCTTCCAGAGAAGTGCCCGGATGATTGTAAGAGTTCTTCCACTACAAGAACTAGTTGTTTTGTACCTTTTCTTCCCCTGATCGCTTCTTTCTATTGTTCATCAGTAAAAGAAACAATCTCTTTATTTTTAACTTATATATTGTTAAGCCCAACAGAAATGTTGTTTTAAAAATATCAGATGGAAATGTTTGTGCGTAAGAATACACTAAGTTGAATCTGTTATCGTAAAGCGGTCGATAATGGCCGCCGCCTGTTGAAACTTTTGGAGAGAAGAAAGTGAGGATACTTTGGTAAAGAGGGAAAAGTAAAGTTAATTGGTAAATAAGTGAGATGACTAAGTCTTTTTAAAGACATGAAAACCCAATTCGACTGTCTGTCCCAGGCAGATAGTATTAGACACGCATGACATTTTATTAACCGGCAAGCATTATAACTGAAAAAGCATGACAATTACTATGCAGCCTCTGCAACATCCATGATATAAAATATCACATTTTCAGCACTGTTTAACTCTTGACACCTGTATGGAATTCAACCATTTGTTGTGCAACACCTTTAATTTTAATAAAGTTTTATTATCATTTTTTTAAATGCCCTGAATTAAAAAAATTAATCAAAACCTTACTACTGAAGACAGGTGAGGCTTTCAATAGGGGTTTAAAAGCTCTTAAAAAATGCAGTGCTGGTTAGAGGCCAAATTTTAAAGAATTTTGTCTACTGGATTCTTCGACAAGTGCAGTTTTCCAACTGGAAGCAGTCAACTGTTTGTTGATGTATACAAAATCCAAATGTTGAAACCACTGCGAACAATTTAGTTTTTGGTCAAATCATAGTAGGCCAACTGTCCCTGCCGCTCCATCGTGGTATGATAAACTTATACAGTGAAAAGCGATAAGATATTTAGTTACATTTAAGACCTATCAAAGGCGGGCCTTTTGATTTCGGGTGAGTGGTCTTTGTCAAAGCATAGGACAACACACCTCAAATTACTATGCCTGCAAAGAAATTGAACGTGTATCTAGTGATATGTGTAGGTACACATAAGATATTCATTACAATACATCAACTGGAAAATATCTAGAAACATTCGAGTTATCCACCATATAAAACTACTTGTTAATAGAAAATTGCCATAATTGATGTATTTTTCCCTAGTTCATCCAGTTTAATGTTTGGAGGTAGCTTTCTGTCCTGGTGCTCTTGGAGTTAAAAGGCCACAGAAAGCCAATCTGTTTGTGATGTCTTGGTATTACGTCCTGGGACGGCCTGTATTTGTCTTGCCATTGTTGCCATAGGTGTTGAGGACTTAAGGGTCTTTCACACATTCTGATTGGGCTGGCACGCCGTCATGATGATGTGGGTAAAATAACCTTGAATAGTAAGGCGTTAAACCCTAACTAAACAAACAAACTCTAGTTCATCCATATCTTGATTATTTTAACTTGGTATGGGGCACAACATTTATCACAGACATTGACCCACTGATTGTTTCCAAAAACTACCTGTGCGTGTCATAACATGGTCACAGCGATCTGAACACACTGCACCCATCTTTAAAAAGTTACGTTTTCTTCTTAGCTCAACAGAATCAGGGAAGTTTCTAGAAAATGTTTGCAGATTCCTATCCCAAATTCATCAATACACAGTCCGGATTCTCTATCCCTTTTCATCTTGATTTTAACACAGATACATGTATATGTAGATAGTTATACATTGACCTTAATTTGGGCTTACATGTATATTATTTTGGACGCCCTTACGTTTTCTGGAACCAGAAATGGTTTGATTCGATATATAATATAAATTCATCCCTAGTTATGCCTGGTTAACATCTACTGCTGGATTTGTACCACTTTGACATAACATGGCTTTTATGTTTTTTAGCAGACCGTTGTTAAGATCTAAGGATGCCAAAGCACAGAGCCGATCGCCAACTAACACATGAGAATTGGGATGAAGTCGAAGAAACTGAAGAGGTTAGTAGTTTCAAAATAAGAAAAGGGTTGAACAGATAATATTATTTGCAATTTATTGCACAATGAACAGCAGTAATGTTCGATACAGGCCCTTGGTTCATTGGTTAGGGAGTCTGGCTACAGACTCTCCTTGTATGTACCACTCACAGGTTCAAGACCCCTTATTAACCTCTAGTATATGAGAGAGTCGACACAGTTTTTGAAAGGTTTAGCAACACAGATTCAATGCTGTAACTTAACATTTTGGGCTGCCTGTCCAACAGGGCAGGAAAAAGCCTACGTCCGCCTGCTCGCATTCAGGATAGCCTGCCATCATTTTTAGTTAATTTAATACTGTGATAAAAAATGGTAAGAAATAAAGATTTTGTTCAGTTTTCTGTTATAGTTTATATTTGTTTGATTGTTTTTTTACTCTGTGATCTGGGTTTGTCACTTCTACATCATCATGAGTAGGTGGTTGGAGGGAGCTTCCTGTGAGAAAAATGTTGTCTTTTATATCCTTGTCCGTCGGGTTTGCTTTCACCAGCTCGTACTCGCGACACAACGTACACATGATAATTTTTCCACTATCTTTATGTTCATAAACCCATGAAAAGTCATCGCCCCAAGACCGCACAAACGTGTGTTTGCGCTTGTTTTTATTATATATGTTATTTCATTGTGCCGATGCAGTGATTGTATTTTTACTCGAGGTGTATTGCGGATCTGTAATGAATGGCTGCATTGTTTGAGTCGTCCATTAGTGCCAATGCATAGCTGCATTTTGTATGATATGAATATGCGGCTGTAACTTACTGCGGAAAACAGCATGGACGGCTTAACATAGAAAACGGTATTTTTACGCTGCATAAATCAAAGCCGTTGGTTAAATTCAAAATTTATTATCTTTAATGACACTTTAACTAGTTAATTACAGCCGAACATCGCAGAAGCAAAATTTTGTCAATAAAATACGATTTGAAATGTGCCTGACGGAGCGGGCAGGCTAAACACAATATCGGGTTGCCCGCATACAATTTCGCCTGACATTGCATGCGGGCAGGCGATAAGTTACAGCACTGCAGATTACTAATATGTTTGTCAGTTTCACCCTATTCTCAAAGAGAAAGTGGGCATTGCTGCATACACCCTTGGAAAAAATGTAAAATTTCTTGCAACCACTAATTTTCCGGTTCAAAATTTCTCGCCAGATCCTACATATGGTGCATTTTTTTTTTAAATATTAATTTCTGAACTGGGTGACGTAACCATCTAGAAGCGTCCCTCTAGTGGGTGTTGCGTGAACCGTTTTACTAACTTTTAATCGTCAATTAAATAAAACCAAAATGTTGGTGGATATGACACTAGATGAAGTGATATGCAGAATGTGTGTGCGAGGCACAAGCCAACCACTCTAAAACCAATCTATTATTTTGTGTTAAAACTTGCTAAAAACACTAACAAAGCAACACTTATCGTGATACAAATAAATATGCATTGATTCTTTTTACCTTGGATATATAGATTTAGTTTGTAAATCAAGATAAATTGGATCTATACAGTTTGAAAATAAAAGTATTGAATGTTTTTTAATTCTTTTACGGGGGGCTATATAGACAAAAACATATGAGTTTGTTTGCATATTCATCAAACTATGTATTTTTCAAATTTAATACATATATCTGTTGAACTGTCAAAAGAGTGATCATTTGCATAGGCCTTTATTCTTAAACAAATCCCAATGAAGATTCAACTTTTTTGAAAACTCTTGGAACTGGTGATATTTTGATAATATTAACATGATAAAATACGAAAGTTGCTAATCAATAATCAGGGCTCGAATTTAAGAAAAAAATCTACATGCACCATGTGCACCTACATTTCAAAACTACATGCACACTAAAATTTTCACATGCACCATTAATTTTATTCATATATTTTGCACAAGTCTTACCTGACAAGTCAAACCAGTGCGGTTTCACAGACTTGTCGAATTTCTGACATACTTCGCAGTACATTTTATTGTTATCCTTGTTGTAATGCAACCAGAATCTGTTAGACTTCCACGATTCTTGGAATCTATACGATTTGGAGGAACTCGCGGCACCTTGATCACTCAAGCTGATCGGCTCGCAGACATCGCTAGGCCCTGTCTGGGCCATGCTCTCACTCAGCACGCACTGCGGTCTCACTGGGCTGGGCTGAGCTAGGCCGTTGTTGTTTCGCCGTGTCCATCCCAGGAGCACCAAAAAAACTAGCGATTGATCGCTGTCTCTTCATAACGAATACAGAGATTCACTTTAAAACTTTTCGTTCCTAGATAAGATAGCCTATACGTACGATGATGATCTAACA
>JAQQZZ010000001.1:1024603-1051592 GCA_030265115.1 Mopalia vespertina
CCCCCCCCCCCCCCCAAAAAAAAAAAAAACAACAAAACAAGCTACATCTGACCGTCCTTGGGAGACGCGTGTGGGCCTAGACTGATTCCACCCAACAATATCTCATTTAAGTCAAATCAGGAACGGTTCATTCATGGTTTGTTTTTATATTTGAAAATGTCGTATATCGGGATTCAAAACAAAAACAAAATTCGAAAAATTTAAACAGATGGATAAGTGCAATAGGTCAGAGGCCAGAAATTGATATTTGAAATCGAACCCTGTACTGATTGAATATATTTTACCTTGTTTCAGTAAATACTATTATATCTAAAATATACAAAATTTTACTTTTCAGTTTTATATATGTAAACTTTAACCTCTTTAATTTGTTTGTTTCGTCTGTATTTAAGTTCTTTCTGAGCATGAATTTCGTAATACAAGATAACGTTTAATAGCATAGTTTATAGTTTGAATTTTAACAATGTCATATACGTGTATATGCGTCTATAGAAATGGTTGAGCCAAGCTATAGATTTATTTTTAAATGTCAAATCTAGTGGTACCGCCAAAATACCATAAGAACATAATTACACTTGCGCGAAAAGATGTGTTAACACGTTGTCCTGGTTTCATGTAAATAAACTTGTTTTATCGCACGCTCCACTAAACGACACTCGCTTGGGGAGGAAAAGTTCTCGCTCTAACATACTATTGAGCTGATGTGAAATCCCAGCGCGTCTCATTATAAACTACAGTCATTTTTACGGAGTGCCTATTTAATTCCCTGTATAGTTTATTAAACTAATCACAGTGAAGCGCAGACCTGTTAGAAGAACGCCGTCTCTCGTCCAAAACGCTCTTCAGAGACCAATTTCAAGTTGTTACCTTTTCAGCAATGGATTTGACAAAGTTGAAACTCCCAGAAGGTCTGCTGTTAATCAATGCTCTGAAATAAGTCAACATGCACCGACAATACCTAGAGAGTTAAAGGGATTCGGCGCGACAATATTTCCACAGAGTGCTGAAAATAAATGAGTTATTAAGATACGATTATCCTTCTGAGAAATATTTTTTATCGAGGTATCAAAATGGCAAAAACAAATCTTCCACAACTACGGCTTTTATAAATTTTCACATTTCGTTTTTATGAAATTTTGTTTGCGCCGATTATACAAGGTGAATATTAGGGAAAATGTTTATTATAAAAATAACGAGAAGTTACTTTGTCCCGTGAAAAAAAAAGGAAAAACAAAACTTTGAGGCACGGTTTTATGATTAGAAAATAAAAAGCCACGGTATCTGACGATATTACACCAAGTTGAAGACACTTGTATTTTTAGCAAACACATAATTATTAAGCTGACAATGTTTTAACTATATTGCAGGATTCAGGTATTCTCGATATACCCAAAAGGTTTAATTTAATCGTGGAACTGTTAAGCCTCTTCGAATATAAATGCTGTAACACTTTGCTTCTTTTGACGGTTCGAGTAGAAAATTTGACCATTCATGCAGACTTTGCGAAACAGTAATATTCTATATAACTAGGTCTGATTAAGACTTCTGGGCGACGACATTATTTCAACATAGCCGGTGGTAGCAAGCACAATTGTCATTCTCTACAATAAAACTATAAATGACCGCACAATAATGTTACGGTGCAACAGTATTTCAGTTTATAAGGCATATCAAAATCTGTAAATTTTCCGATCCGTTTTTCTTGTTCTTAAAATAAAAAAATAACATAACCCACAAAACGGTAGCTACGTGGAGAGATTAATTTTCTCTTGTGACCAAATAAAGAACCCCCATTCGAATGTTATGAATAATGTAAACACTATAACAGGCCAGGCCATATGGGAAACGTGCTGATGAAAACGAGGTTCAACAGAGAGACTCGGAAAATCAAATATTGACTCTCTAGTCCGCGGATGTTTTTATCGGATCAATTAATTCAAGAAGGACAATTAAGCTTCGTACAAAACCTCTAGCTACACGGAGACGCAAACACGTGCTGTATGTACCCGGGCTGAGTACAAAGCTAAGCAGTAATTGGCCAATAAAAATTTCTAAAAGAAGTTTGTTTCCGAATAAATGCAGAATACAATTTAAGCGTATATGCATTCATGCGTGTAAGTAGGACTTAAAGCACCACATCGACAATTAAAACTATACGTGTTTATACTGGTGTTCATTAATCATATGTCACGTGCTAGTTATATCATACCTGTAAATGTTATTGGTGATGTCATTTGATGAAAAAAGCCATATCGTGTGTGTAAACGGTCAGATGGCTGTTTTCAGGTTTCGTTTCCTGGTCAGCTGATAATGTATGTTCGTTCTTATTTACAGAATGGTGCGCCAAAAATAAACATGTCAGAATTTTTAAAGGGAATCTTACTTGTATGAGATTGGGCAAAACATAAAATCTTACCGCGTGTTATGTACATACCAAAGCTTTCAAAGTGTCAACCTTTGAACTCTGTATCCGAAAATGATGTTTTATACCCTATTGAACCCGGTTGAACCGTAGACACAAGCATGCAACCCAATTTAAATATATTCTAAGAGAATTTCGTTTTTTAAACTTTCACATCTAGGGAAGGAATTTACGCAAAGACGCTTCGAGATTTTACTATTGGAGAAAAAAAAATATATATATAACTCACTTGATTGTAATATTGCAAACAATTTTGCACGCAAGCTGGAGGAATCTACCCCCCTGACCCTAAAAATAAGTCACTGATTCGCCAACAGTAAATGCCGGCCTCCTGGACAAAGCCAAGCTTGTAACTTGCCTTCAAATTAAGAAAGGGTTACCCAAAGAAAACGATAATGTTGTTTATACTAACTTGCTAAAAGACACACAAAAAATATTTTTCCTTTAAAACCAAGCTTACTCTAAAGCTTAAACAGTAAATTAGTAAAAATGAACATAGGCCTGTATATATGGACCGTGTATATAGTCATCGTATGTCGTTGTAAATGAGTAACATGTCAGAATAAAAGAGGTGGACATTTCGTAGTATCCCGGCCAGTTAGGAGATCAGACAAGATGTGCAACACAAAATAAAAGAGATGTAAGATTGGTGCTGTGTGTATCGTGATATATACGGAGAAACGTCATGTACGAAATGTCCTTGTGTAGTATACACGATCTCAAACATATGTTCAATGGGCCAAGTCAGGAAAATCCTGAGTCAACCATTAACCTCCAAGAGGCCATCAGACATAACGGGTCAGAACCCCCCATACAAAATAACATTTTAAGATCCAATATTTCTTTTTATTTCGTCTTGAGTGTTATTTTTGAGTTACGACTGTTTACGGTCAAAAGTTTATTTGTCCAAGATACACGTGACTATATCAAAATTCAATTGGGCTACTGAGACTGGCGTCCGTGGAGCTACAATCGGAAAACTTGAAGCAAGAATCCACTGACCGCCTCCAGGTATGCCGACTATATATGCAGCTTCGTGTGTGCTCGGGTGTGATCGGTGTTTAGTGAACACGTGACTCTTGGGTAAAAAAAAAAACACTTTTGGACGTAAACAATCTTCCATCGGCAAAAACAAATCTTGGACCTTTAAGGATCTTCATGCAGTCATGGCTCTGGTGGAACCTTTTATGGTTCTGTATGGAACCCTCACAGCAACTGGTCCAAGTATTTCTCCCTTTCTTCTTATATCAAAGAACCGTTTTTGTCGTAATAGTTCCTATAGGACCATTCTATTTTCTAAAGAACCACCAAAGAACCATTATTGCTAAGTGTAGATCTTAGATATATATTCTATTAAAAAAATACACCTTTTCAAAACGTTAAATATTGATTTTTAAAAATAAATTTAATATTGACTAAATGTCAGCTGTTGACTTGTTTCATTTCGAAAGTACGGTGTACACCATGGTGATAACCTGGAATTCTGAATTGACTTCTAGCTTTTCTCTTTAACAGTCTGTATACGTGAATTGACTTCTAGCTCTTCTCTTTAATAGTCTGTATAGCCTACGTGATATTCGGCTAATTACTTTGTAGTTCAAATAATTAAGTAAATATAAAAATAGCTGAACGGTCGTAAGATTATGCGGGTAATAAGATGTTGAGATGTTTGTCGTTTTAATCCCATGATTCTTACGGTCACACTCTAAATATTAGCTCCATGTAAAGTAGCGGGGTAATTAATGGAACAGCCTTGTAGGCGATATAATGGGAACAAACCGTCAGACAATTACACCGTACGTATTGTGTTTCACATGGTAAAGGACTAAATAAGGACGATCTTTGACCGACGTGGGTTTAGCTCACTCACACGTCCGCGTTCCTCTATGCCGCCGTCTGTTGTGACAATTAGTGGTCTAAGTGAGATAGCGGCATACACCATCTGCTGTGTCTTCCTAAATGATGGGTTATATGATAGACCCAGATGATTAATATACCTGGGAACTGTTATAACCAAAGGGGTGGGGTAAAATTAACGAGCACATGTCGACCCAGAGAACTGCGATCAACACATATAAGCCATGTTTAGTCTCTTATATTTCTTCTCAAAATTAAACATATCCTTGTTCCGATGTACGGGTACTATAATAGTAGTTGCAATCCATTTGCGCTGGTAGACTTGTTAAATTAAAATCAGTAAACATTACTCTGTGTTGAATTGAAGTGTGGTCAACAGAGAAGCAAGATGACGTTTATATTCCCAATTCTTGATAGCGATAATTTTATTAAAACAAAGCTGTTAAATTATAACCACGTCATGTGCCAAGATATTAATGATTATACAACCACTCTACATGTATTTATTAAACAACTATATATATAGATAGATTCTTATATTGACTATTTTTTTTCTTTAATATATAATTTGACAGATATAGTCTCATAAAATACCCTTAAGCACGGCGTAAAACACCAATCAATCAATCATTTCCTAAAGCTAATGAAACTATGACCATACAAATTAAATATTTTTATTTAATGAGGCATTAAACTTACTGGTATATCTATAAATTTCAACTTTGTGAATAAATGCTTTTCTTTCAAGAAATATAGAAGGGATGTCTTGATCTTATATTCAAAACAGTTATGCTGTTATTGCTTTTTTTTTTAATTGACATTAACTTTGTCTCTGTGCTTCCTTTGGGAAATATCACTTGACTGTCCGTGTTTGTATAAAGTCTGATAAAAAGCGTGCAAATGTCAAATAAATACTAAAGCCTGTTTTTTTGTTTTAGCAGTCCGCATTGATTGCCAAACTCATTTTGTTCTCACCCATTTGTAAATAAGTCAAAGCTTTGCACATATACACTCAAAACTAAAACTCAGATGTATGTACGTTTTCCTATAGTTATGCATGACACTTTAATCTTGCAGATATATTATTTAGTTCCAATGGCATAATTGTGTTTCAACTTTAATAATGATATTAGAACAAATACTTATTTTGTGAAACATAATTCACAATTTACCAGGACTGTGAATTCATTAAGAATAGACAACCCGTCGGAAGTTCCAGAAAAATATTTTTCCAAAGAGAAATTCTGAAATCGTATAATCTTGTCATTTGCTACATATAACTTCATTTATTGTTATTGTAGAGGATATATTTTTATCATGTAGAGAAAGAAAAATTAACATGCCTCCAGCGGGAATCGAACCCTGGCTCGTTAGCTGATGGCCAACTCTGAGCTCACGGTAAGAAAAACACCGAAATTTATCTGTCCAAACATTATATGTATATATGTTTTTTAAAATATAAGTTATTCACACAGGCACAGGGATTTTCGATTATAATCAAAACTGACGAATCACCTTATGTTGAAGACAAATTCAAAGACATGTTTCTATACCTTAATCTAAAAATATTTAATATATAGGTATGACCTACATCGAGAGAAAGTAGAAACAAATTATATAGTGTAGAAAAGTGTGGCAAATATATAGAAGAGACAGATACTCTGATATATGTTAAAATAAACCTCATCTCAAAGAGAATATTCTTAGGAAGTGGAAATTAACCGACGATTCCATCAACTGCATGAAGACAATGGAAGCTGAAACTGATCTGACATACAGAGGCAAGTTTAGTCTTAACCAGTGTATAAACACTATAATAGATGTCTGTGAGAGAGCTATGACATTTTCTGAATATATTTTTTGTAAATGAAGAGAGAAAAATTTGCTTGCCTCCAGCGGGATTCGAATCCGGGACCTTTGGGTTACAGGCCCAACACTTTTATGTATATACATATACCAGATTTTACCAGATTTAAATTTTTTCTCTCTTCATTTATTCAATATATACCAGATTTTGATAATCCTATTAAAATAGCCTATATATAGCGAACCGGTCGCTATAAGTTGATCCTATAACGGAATTATATTTATTTGAGCTTTTCTCCGGTGCCAACCGAAAACAAAATGGATGCAAAGCTTTACTTACTACAATAAGCTTATCTTGCACAGTTTTTTTTAAATTCCAGAACTGAATGACCATGCAGGGATGGCAAAACTATATTTATATACGCCTACGTTACTTATTCTATAAGCGGTCCCATTGAACTTCACGTAATGTACATTCGTGCTGGTGATTTAAAGTCCCCATGTTGACAAGATACTTGATGAAGATAGAAGAGAAAGAAAGAAGAAACAGTTTAAGTCAGCTGAAAGGGCACTGAATATTCAATCGATGTAGAATTTGTTTTCATTTATTTGTTCTGGTTTCTGAGTAGTATTCCCATATGCCGGACCACAAACTTCTGAACCGTGGTATTTACGTTAAGTCCATAACTGATGACTTTAGACATTGATAAATTTTATCATGTGAACACATTATGAATGGTCATGGTCCGTCTAAGCTCGAACTAACGCGCGCTAATCGCTTTCCGAGTGGCCTCAATTTACATGGACAACTCTGGCTTTAGCGACGTGTTATTTTCCTCAAGTGCTAATGTTTTGAGAACCGTTCTGCAAAAATCACTCTTAGCAAATTATGTCCAAATATGTTGAACTATTAGTTAAAATTCGATTTCCCCACTCGAGTGGAGGCGAGCATATTTTAGGGCGAACCTGGGCGACACAAGTCCGGCAGATCGGTAGAGCGAAGTTTGCCGAAAGACCCTCGGGAGGCGGATAAAGTATGGTAAAGTCAACAACTCATTAGCCACGAAAAATCTCGCGGGATTATCAGTGTGAGGGGGAACTTTAATGGCGGTATCAAGGGAGTAAGAATCGGCGGGGAAATCCACCAAATAGGCAGATTTCGTTTTCACTCATTATAGTGGCACGCCATTACAAGTCTGACACAAAAACTCGCAGCTTAATTTGAGGGTTAGTGGTTTTATGGGCTGTGTTATGACCAACATTTCCGCTAACACTCTATTCTACTCGGAAATACGTTTTTCTCCCAAAAATCAATTATCGTATATTCCATTGATGTTATTTTGGCCGTGTAGTTTTATTACTATGAAAAAAATTCAGAAACTAAATGCAAAAATGATATCTGTTCCCTAAAATTGTACGTTTCGTTTAAATATATATAGAATTATTGTTTATTGCATGTTGACGAGGAGCTATACCAGATAAATTGTTTCTGGATGCTAACAGTTTATTTACTAACGTATACCGTATGGTAATTAGAACAATTGCTTTCCCTATATTGTCACCCCTCCCTCTCGGACGAATGACCCATCTCCAGGACTCCTTGACAGTCTCGTTCAAGTCTTCACAAACATCAGCTAATTCCGTGTTAGCGTATCAATAAATTCTACATATTCTGTAGTTTTGTTATTAAATTGTTTAATTCTACGTATGTAATTAAAACTTACCTATTAAAAAAGCATTAAAAAATAAATTAGAAATTACATCACTGCTTTTTAAAGTTTAATTGTATATGTTTAATAATTCGATTGGAATTTAAAAAATTTACATAGAGTAAAACTGTAATTATTTTGCCATTTATAACAGTTCTAAAGACACCATTTTGGGGATATAACGTCCATCGGAACATATATTTGTTCGCTTTTTTTGTTTTTTTTGTTTTTTTTACAAAAATTCGTTTCCTCGATCCACCGGGGATCTACTCCAAGACATTAGCATGGTTAACACTAATAACTGTGCTAGTCCATTAGCCTGTACAATTCACCAAACATTTTATTTGAACAGAGAATCCCGGTATGCAATACAAGCTCCGAGTTAAATGCTTTCCGGTATGCTATATACCTTCCCTTTCGGCAAGTTATATGTTCTGAACAATCGTCAGAAGTATGGAGTCTTCGTTGTATACGCACCTATAGTATCAGAAACAATTTCATTATCTTGTCAATAACTTATTTATTTTTATTGTAGAAAAAGACAATTTTGCTTACCTCCACCGGGATATAAACTCGGGTTTATAACCTATATAAATGTGTATCTTTCAATGTACATGTCACTTATGAGAACTGCATATTATGACCAATGGAAAACTTGAAAAAAAGTTAAATGAACAGTTAATCCTCTTCAACAATATTGAAGACTGTTTGTGAAAATAGGGAAGGGGTAATTTGAACAGATCTATATGCATTATGTCGTCACTCAGTCCGACTGTATCGATACTATAGTATGCTTCGACTGTATTTAAGTTCTCGATGGTAGTGAAAGTAAATTAAGAAGCCGTGACATGTAGGTCAAGAAGAATCGGAGTGTGGTTGCTTGTTTTATGAATGCATTATTGAGTTGATCGTTGGAGCGACTATATTTGCTATGTTTATTTCATTAGATCCTCGTCCATTGACCTTAAACGAACAAAAGATAAACATTATCGGCCTGTATATTGCGAGGGTTATCGTACCAATTCATTTGTTGACCTTTTTTACTTGTTGTGTTTCGTCTGCCTCCATTTAGGGCCCAAGCTTCAATGCTGGTCGATTTTCAGATCATAAAAGGACTCAAGGTATCAGGGGATATGTTCCGCTAAACTCCGGGCATTTTTCAGATAATCAGACCGTGTGATACACTTTGACACGCTTCACAGCAGCAACACTTAGGAATTTTCCGGCCCGTTAAATCGCAATGATCCTATACAAATTAACGAAGTGGATTCTATTGAATAATTGAACAAATTGTTACTAACAATATTGAAGACTGTTTGTGAAAATAAAGGAGGGGGTATTTTTAACAGATCTATAGCTATTAACCAACAATATTCTAACATTCAGTATTAGAATGTTATTGAATTTTTGTAAGTCCTAATTAAATAATCAGTCAGTTTATCTATGTCCCTTATTTGTACTTGTATAATTTACTTTGTTTAATAATTGCTTTAAGTCCTTTTTGCTGAACCGATACGTCGATTTAATAATTGATAAGTCCTATATGTGTTGATTGTTAAATAGTCAATCAACACATACAGATGTGAAGGGGAAATAACATTTATTCATGGCTTTTCATAAGTTCTAGCAAACGTATTTAAAATAAAGTGATACTGGAGGCTATTATATTGAATAAACTCACGGAACAAACTGACTGAAGTCTAGATTTGCAACCTTTGCTTGGATTAAAATCCGTAGTCGTTCTGTCGCGAGCCTCTGTATAGCTAACTGGGTAAGAGAGCTGGTCCTAATAGCCAGGGGCGCCAGTTCGCATCTCGGTAGAGATGGGCAAACTTTTCTTTCTTTATACATTGCATTTTATTTATATACAGAAGGGATAGCTATTCGATCTAGTATATACCTTTATTGTAAAATACAAACTCTCTGAAAATATCAACTCTCACAGGGAACGATAAAGAGTCAAATGATATATGACTTTGCCTCACCGTCAAGGCCATTACACGGCCGAGTCAGTATATCAAAAAATATATACTATAGACCACAGACATTATATTATTTAGTTTGTTTGTTCCTATGCCATTCGTGAAATCTTATTTTAATAATTTAAGGTACGTTCTTGTTTAATACGAAATGATTAGCTTATACAAAGAAATATATTTCCAACTAGAACTCAAACAACAGTTTTGTAGGGTTTTATACCTCGTTAAAAGAATAGACATATCGTCTTAATAAGAAAACTGTTATTTTCCACTTGAATTCTTATCTATACATGTATCATTTAACAAAAAAAATTTTAAATTAAGCTTATTGTATAAATAACAATGAATACAAACGGACAAAACCTTTAATTTCGTAAAATAATTGTTAGCAATGCATTTTTTTTTTCATTTTTAAAATTAATTTTAAGAGTACTACATTTTTTGTTGCTGTTTCGAAGCTGCTGGTATGTATTTTTTGGGGTATATCGATATACTACTTTTATTTGTTGACCTCATTTGACTACAAATACAGACTCCATGTTTCTTTCCAATTTCGACTGTTTGATTCTTTGGGGATTGAGATGGTTGTCAAATGTCAAATAGAGCATTTCATGTGCCACAAATAAGACGTCTACTTGTGAAGAAATATACACAATACATAGCAGTTGTCGATTTCAACTTGCACCTGCGATCTGTAGGGATTTAAGAAATGAACATATCAGACAGTTAATCCCTAAGCTGTTCCTGTCTGTTACGCTACCTTACGTTCATAGGATACAATCCATCGTTTCTTTCTCGCATTATGTACCAAGAGGGTTTATATAATGGCTTTCTTCGCCACAATGGGCTTGTCTTCTGAATTATTCTTATGTATGGAACAAGGTATACAAATTGGACTGCTTTCTTTTGTGCTGTTTCCAATCAGCTTTGAAGGTACATGTCGACTTCCATGTCCCAGGTGCGTCGCGAGATCTCCCCGGATACCGGTTGTTCATTTCGCCCCTTAATTAGGTCCATGTCAGCCCTTCAAACTGTTTTAATGAACTTGTACAGCTGACGGAGCAATGATGGAATAGAAAGACGTGTCCCATTAAATTTACCAGAAGATTGATTCGTTTCTTTCGCTGATTTATCAATTTAATTCCACGGGAAAAGCGAAAAGAAGCAATTGGATAACAATTCATACCCCGACATTAAAGTGGCCAACAAATTTATATTTATTAAGCCAGTCATTACACGGCCTGATTATTTGTGGGCTTTTCTATTCTAGAAGTTGATCTTAAAGAGGCTAGTTTAGAGATTTCCATCCACAAATAAAGCATAAACAAAGTCAGTCTATTTTATTTATTGTTTCAATATAATCTATTATTTATAGATTTACCAACGTATCAACCCACAAAAATTCGTTTCTTTATTTTTACAGTCTGCAAAATCTCAAAGGCATTTATACATACATCGAGTACCGGCGCTGTCACATTCTGGAAATTAAACACAATGACATATTTCCTATACATTGATTATATTTCTTAAATATTCACCAAAATCGTCACAATTATACGAGTAGCTGCAAGTCTATTAAAGATAGCTGTTCTTTTCTGTGGCAGTTTTATTTGTTATTACATGAATAATTGTAAATTTAACTGTATTACACAAATCTACCATGCAATTATATACTTTTTATCACAGTAACAAAATAATAATAAAAAATACATAAACTAAGAACGCCATTTTTAAGAAATGCTTGATTGATTCAGTCTATACACACCATTAACTTTACTTATACAGTGTTCCTTCCTTTTCACACAGTTTCGCCAAAGAACAGACATCTTGTTTAAGTTAACAACACATATTTAACCTTGGTTGTATACGATAAAATAAATTGTTGCCACGAGTGAGCGAGCACAACATCGTGGTGAACATGAGATTACTTTCACTTTCACACAATGTACGCGAATTCAATAGGCCTTTTTCATATGCATTTCGTCAGTGGTATCAAAATTAAAAGTGAAGATTTAATTTTTTTGATAATTTTTCTGAATGGTGCAAAATAAAATTAAAAAATCGTGTGTAAAATAAATGTATATAGATAAAATGTATTTCAATATTCTTTAGAATTATTTGATTTTCGCCCCCAGGGTGGTCGGTAATTTTGGGAGATTAGGTGCCTGACTCTAAGGGTCTCGGGTTCGAGTCCCATATTAATATCCGCAGTCTGCACACTTTTCTGAACTGTAGTCTATCTATTCTTACCAAGATAGTATCATTTGTTTTTAAATAACTGAAAAAATAATTGTGCACTGAGGAGACATATATGTGACACCATACGGCAATACAAAGTATTACATATGCTTCATCAGTCATTATTATAAATGTATTAACGAATGGTTCATCGGACTTCGGACTTGTTAGCTCAGGAAATATGTGAGCTGGTGTAGAGATCATCAATAATCTTACACATTTCAATGGAAATGTAAGTGTCGCATAATGTAAAATAATTCTTCTTTGTGGTGAATAAATTGACCTATAAATAATTCAGTACTATAGGATGTGTTCAGAAAGACCAATCCTATTCTGTTTGTGAGGTCAAAAGTTGCTGTCCTTTATCATATTGTTTTTATTTCTGATTGACTTTTTATAAAAGAAATGGGGGAATTTGGTGAATTAGCTGTACGAAAAGCTAATGGACCCGTAAGTCTCAAATGGCAACCCATGAAGAAATTCTCTGAGGGCCGTAATTTTTGTGAATTTTTATGAATTGTGCGGGGCAGAAGCCATCACGCATAACAGATGAAATCGAAAGTGGATGGCATAGAGCGTGGACTATTATCACCTCCCAATGTGGAAAAGCGTGGAGATTACTGGATCTGCTCTATAAAACCCTGGTCATTTCACCTCCTGTCAAAATTGAGCAAAAAAAGTAAACGCTTCTGCCAGGCATATTAGACGTTAGTTCTAGGTTGATCTGTAAGCCTATGCATCTTTCATAAGAATCGCTCTCTCTGACTTTGTTTGTTTGTCTCAACGGGACATAAAGACTCGTTTGGCGGGTAATCCTACGGGAGCAACAGAGGACAGAGTTATAATTTAGTTTTCTGATATTGCCGGTTAATCCGATGTGGGGGAGAAATTTTGACAGTTCTGATAAGTCTGCAGATGTAATGGAGAGTAGCAATTAATTTTGGTCGACACTTTCTTCAAGTTCTACTTCATTAAGACCCAGTTTTGGTAGAGTCTGTTCACAGGGGAAGCTCTTTGCCGTGAAACTGTGGCGGTGTGACGTGCCTAAGGGATTCTCATCGCCCGAGTTAATGCCCATTGACCCAGGATTTCACTTCCAAATCTTCGCTATTATTTCTCCCTTGTTGAACAATGAAAGCCACGTGCTATTATACACCTCTAATTTTCCCCTCGTCTTCCGCCCCTTAAAGTCTCCCTGAAGATGTAATTTCTAGCCAACCATTGCAGTTTCGTCTCAGCTACTGCGGTCTTTTGCCTTCTGTGTCGACACCACGCGTAATAGGCCTGTTTCTCCCAGCGATTCCCACACCGTAATACCTTCAAGTGAAGCCAAGGGCTTGATTATACTTGAAATAATGGCAATATCTTCTCTTGGGTGTTTTAAATCGTTCTAGAAACTCCTTAGACATCCGGAAAAGAAAAGCGATCAACGGCTAATCGTTAAAATATATTCGCTACAATTCAATGGCGATCGCTTGTGGTCAGCTCATTTGACTGGTTGAAGTCAAGCACGCATTCAAACTAGTCCGCTCTTCGGTTCACGCGTTTAATTGAAAATAAAATATCTGAATAAAACAGGGAATAATAAAGGAGAATCTATCAGGCAATTCGCGTTTCCCTTAACTACTTTTTGTACAATGGGCCCTAACATCCACGCAAAAATAGCCGGTATAATTTAACCCCATGTCATTAACAGCTGATTTATAACACAATGCATCTTGAACATGATTTCAACAATTGTACGTGTTTTCACAGCTTTTTAACTTCCAGAACTGCTGTGAGCACAAAACTGTAAATCAAACACAATATACTTGTATCTGGAATTTAGTTTCGATTCAAATAATTCCCACAGTGAACCCAAAATATTTGCTCCAATTCGAAGATGCCCTTGTAAATATTTTACACCCCATAATTAAATGTAGCTGGTTTATTTTTGACTTAACGCAGTTTGATTGCTTCCAGACAAAGTTTTTGTTTGTACTTTACGCTGATTTCGAAACAAAAATTTCTTTGGATTATAGAGATGTACGTTTCAAACATATTCACTCTCTGTTTTTACATAGCAGAGAAGGAACATGGCAAAACAAACCCCTGGACTTGTTAAGGTTGTGCCTTGCAGTTTGGTTATTGTTGGAGTAAATCGCCGTCATGTTAGTGTAATATCCTTAATCCGAGATCAATCAATCAATCAATCAATAAATCAATCAACCAATCAATCAATCAATCAATCAATCAATCAATCAATCACTTAAACCATCCATCAATGAATCACTCCATCAATCAGTTAATCAACCAATCAACCAATCAATCAGTCAATCAATCAACCAATCAATCAATCAAACAATCAATCAATCAATCAACCAATCAATCGAACTAAAAATTAATCTTAATCAATGCTATCAGCAATAAAATATTTTTGTATATGGAGAGGAAACTGTGCCAGCCTCCACCGGACCCGGGATCATTGACTATAACAAGACCAATAGGCACTCTAAATACTCGGGCAATATATTAAATAAATCATATGAGGATAAAATTGTATGCAAATAACCAAACGAGAGATCAAGATCCCTTCGCTATGTACGATTGAGGTTTAATTTTTGAAAATAAATAAAATTTTGATATAAAACCCATTTAGTACTGTTTTCATTACTAAGATCTGACAATGTAATTAGTAGTATTCCTTTCCAAAACCTGGATTTCGTAACATTTTTATGTTTCGTGTAGTTCAATTTTAGGCTCAGTCAAAACTTTTTCATATAGTAAATATAGATAAGGTAAATTCATATACACTCTGTTTACTGGTTTAGCGGTGTGTATTACACGGAGATGAAACGCTTTGTATCTGACTAAATATTTATTAAATTAAAATAATAACACGATTTAAAAATAACCACGTATGACTCTTAAGCAATATACTGTTTTATTGTTTGAAACTTTTCTTCCGGATATTTACGAGCTCTTTTAGAATTACGTTTTCATCCATTAAGCAATTAAGTTGAGATATGCGCGCTTTGTTACCATGGAAATTAGTAAAACATCGGGTACTTTCTCCAAGTATATTAAGTGAATTAAGAATTAGCGTATATTGAGAACAAATTAAGATATATATATCCATTATTTCGGAAAGCCAAGCTCGTTTCTTTCTTCTTTATGGAGAGTTGGGGGCTATCTGGTTTTCAATCAGGTCCGTGCCGGAGCTATTACTGTCTTAAGTTGGGAAGAAGTACGACATATCCGCTTTCCCTTCTTCAACATTATGCGCATCTTTTCTGATAAAACTACTAGAAATTACCAATTTCGCTGGCAGTTTACCGACGTCCGCCAATTTAACGAAGGCTGGGATTAACATTTGACGCACGTTCACTGAATAATAGCTTCACAAAGGAAAAATTTGTCTGTCAAACGGTGTCCCTTCGGAGTCTTTGCCGCCATTTGAACGGCTGGTCTCCGGAGATATGTGCGGGCGAAGAGCCTCAGAATCAGACGAGATGCGACCAATATCAAATTTGTATCTCGTAATGCACTCTACGAAGGCAGAAACTTTTCTGAATTAGCAAATTTAGTTGGTCATGATTAGTTTTTCTCTCCTAGTTTATGTCTTCCAATGAACGGATGTGTGTGTACGACATGTTGCCTGGCTATTAGAATAGACAAACTACAACGCTACGAGAAAACAACGAGGGGCGATTACACGACATGTTTCATTTCCTTTATGTGGGGTTAATTTAGCCATTGCAGCTTTATGGCGTTCATATAAAGATAATATTTTCAACCGTAACCGTGTTTGTCATATTGCACAAAATACTCACTATTTAAAGCAATATTATAACTACATTGAAAAGCTTTTTATGTCTATATCGATCTGGAGATATTCAACGAAACGACGCAAACGTGGAATGCATCGGAGAATCATTGCTCCAGTTTAGTAATAAAACACCATCCACGCCTAGAATGTTTTGGTCGGGACGATGAATTTCACACCGTGACCACTCACTTGTATACAGAAAACAATTGTAAATGGATATATATATATCTCATTGTATTGTTTAGAAGGTATACTTCTTATTTATATTTAAAAGAAACATTAGATATACAGGATTTGAGATATAAGGGCATACTAAACCACGATAAAGGCCTAACTGTGGGAACAATCCCCATTGATCTGTAGTATGAAATACAGAACTCGGGTATTATGACTGTGCACATCAGCTACTTTGTAAAATATGCTGTAAAGTTTATAGGCAATGTTTTTGTTGTGGGGAAAAGACTTATGGGTGAGAGATTAAAATTTATGAATATAATGCAAATGTAAAATTCCTAATTTCTGATAAGTATAATTGTTTCTACATTATTAGAAAAAAATGGCTCTTATAGAAGAATCAAAGGTTCTTCAGATTATAGCTCTGGTGGAACCCCATACGGTTCTGTAAATTACAACTCTTCTATAGCTCAACTGTAGCTAGTAGCTTGGGACGATAATACCAATGAACCCTTTTTGTTGTTATGGTTCCACACTGAACTATCGTCTCTTCTAAAGAACCCTAAAAGAACCATCAATTCTGAGAGTGTATGTGATGAACTACTTATAAGAAACAATTGTTTTTTTTGCAAACTTGTAACTGTAGTAAGGTTGGTTTTGAAAATATTACCTTAGTCAGGAAAATGTCAATACGAAACTTGTAAAATTTAAATTGTTTAAATTAACTTTAATGCATTTTATTGCGTCAACATATGACATTTCTCCGTAATGTGTCAACCATATCCTCTTTTCTTGTCAATTGCTCCGAGTGTGCAGAATTTTCTTCATTTATTAGACCCATAACAAGGATTCATATTCTTAAAAATGGAATTGTTACTCTAAACAAAATGTATTATTTACGGCTACCTCATTTCGTAGCCAAATCACACGAACTTCTGACTGATTATTTCGTTGCTGTTTAATGTCTAAACATTAAATGGCAACTTTGTGAGTCATATTTTAAAGTTGTACATTTAGCAACTATATAGATATGCCATGTTTTTTAGATCCAATCTTCGATACAAAGCACGAATACTCTACTTCTTTTTCAACGGTGAAGGATCATAAGCATAATAACCACCTCGAAGATACTGTTGATATGCCTACCCTTTTAATGTAGAGAAATGCAATGTTATTATGTTGGCAATTAAACGGCTAACTGCGTCTAATTCTATTTAGTTTTAATTTTTTATTCTAGCACTTGTTGAACTTGAAATATAGCCAGGCTCGTGTTATTCACAAATCAGTTATGCTTGTTCAGAAAACAATATTATTTCACTTATGCTGCTTCGGGGTCCACACGGATCCGTGCCAACATCTCACCATGTTCTCTCGGGTTTAGGGCTGCATTTCATTCCTGAAGCTGTGACCAGTGGACCTGGGCTTTTCATATACATGTATAACGAAACCTCACCCTTAAATCTGTTTTGGTTCTTTTGGGCTTTTCCGACCCTCACCTTTGCCAAAAAATTATTGATTAACTTGAAACAATCATAACTTAGGGCAAGATATATTTTCACATTCCATCGATTTAAATTATATGCATGCCCCAAACTCAATTTAAATAAAATCAGATCTCAAAAACGCTCAGGGAGCGTTTTAAAGATCTGATTTTTATTAGATTGGCCCAAAAATTGTCATTCACTTGTAATGACCTTGTCATTTATTACATAAACGGCAATATCACAAACGCGCGTATATTTTTTTCATTTTGGACAATCTGAAAATCTTTAATAGCTGTCTAACATAAAGAAAATTATAAGGATTCGAAATCGGGTCTTCGGTCAGCAGGGTTAGAGCTCTTACATTTACACGTAATTTAGCATCTGGGTAAACGTATATGTGAATGTAATGGTCAGGTATTTGTCCAGAAATTAAACTTCAGATAGATTCGCAAATGTCTGCATTCTTGTTTACATCTTGTTGCAACTTTGCAACTCAGTACGGAGTAAAAACCACCTGCTCTGTAGCTCAGTTGGTCGATTGTGGGCCCTGTTTTGTGGCTCAGTTGGTGTATTGTGGGCCCTGCTTTGTAGCTCAGCTGACAGATTTTGGGCCCTGCTATAGCTCAGTTGGTAGATTGTGAGCCCTGCTTTGTAGCTCAGCTGGTAGATGGTGGGCCCTGATCGTGGCTCAGTTGGTAGATTGTGGGCCCTGCTCTGTGGCTCAGTCGGTAGATTGTGGTCTCGCTCTGAGGCTCAGTTGGTAGATGGTGGGCCTTGCTCTGTGGCTCAGTTGGTAGATGGTGGGCTCTGCTCTGTGGCTCAGTTGGTAGATGGTGGGCCCTGCTCTGTGGCTCAGTTGGTAGATGGTGGGCCCTGCTCTGTGGCTCAGTCGGTAGATGTGGGCCCTGCTTTGTAGCTCAGTTGGTAGATGGTGAGCCCTGCTCTGTGGCTCAGTTGGTAGATGTGGGCCCTGCTCTGTGGCTCAGTTGGTAGATGGTGGGACCTGCTCTGTGGCTCAGTCGGTAGATGATGAGCCCTGCTTTGTAGCTCAGTTGGTAGATGGTGAGCCCTGCTCTGTGGCTCAGTTGGTAGATGGTGAGCCCTGCTCTGTGGCTCAGTCGGTAGATGGTGAGCCCTGCTCTGTGGCTCAGTTGGTAGATGGTGGGCTCTGCTCTGTGGCTCAGTCGGTAGATGGTGGGCCCTGCTCTGTAGCTCAGTTGGTAGATGGTAGGCCCTGGTCTGTGGCCCAGTCGGTAGATTGTGGGCCCTGCTCTATGGCTCAGTTGGTAGATGGTGGGACCTGCTCTGTAGCTCAGTTGGTAGATTGTGGGCCCTGCTCTGTTGCTCAGTTGGTAGAAAAAGGGCCCTGCTAGACAAAGGTTCAAGGTTCCTCCCCGGTGGAGGATTGCAAATCTCTCTTCCGTTTTATTTATAAAATACATATATAATGCTCTTCAGAATACAGGTAAAATTATCCTCCAGAAATAATATTCTTTAACAAAAGTATCTTCGGTATTTGATGGCCATCTCCGCATGTGCACTATAAATAACTCTCTCGATGCTCTAATTTCAGCCATTTAGATTCAACGCAATTATTATTATCATTAGATATGATTAAAAGAAAATTTTCTTGAAAGAGTGAACGGAACGAGTTGCTTGGAGGAGATCTCGATTTGTAATTGATGTGTATGCTTCAATGATAGAAGGATCAAATATTGTGATCTTGGACAAAATATGCCGACTTATTCTGACCTAAAGCCCGCGTCTTGAGCCCCTTTCTAATGCCCCTTACAAGGAAATATTCATATGAGGCTATTATTTAGACACCCTCTCGTTAGCCCGACTCGCTTATCTTTGCCCCAGCACTTTGAAATAAGAGCCTTAAGAAGCCAGGGTGTTAAAAGTGTCAACCATGTCACGAGGATCGAATCAAAATGAGTGAGCTTGAGGGTCTGGCAGTCGATGGCGATCCAGAAAGCTAGGGCAAATGTATCAATATTTTACAAGACAGTATGGCCAGGATAATCCCCATTTCTAGCCAGCTCGCCGGCCTGTCTGATAGACCCGACCCCACGGGAATTGACAGTGACTCACGGAAAGATGACCCAACAATTTTCACCACAAATTCGACTTATAGCCCCTACTCTTCCTGGCAGATCGACTCTCTCAAATGACAAGATTCCTCTGTGGCGGAGTACTATTGCAATCAATGTGATTATAAAGCATTATGGTGTAATAAAAAACACGCCATCACTACGCAATTGAAATGAATCATGTATAAGTGGCCAGAAAAGGAGTACAATTACAAAAAGGTAAACATATTGAGTTTTATATAAACAGAACAATAGAGTACACTGGATTGGGTGTTATATTTATGACATATATCCTCCCACACTAATCATATGACGTAACAGTGAACTAGAATAGACAATTGTACACCAGGGGTTTTGCTGTAACTTAATAAATTCATGGTTTCATTTGTAAGATGACGACGTGGGTGAAACCAAATAAAGAATTAAGTGTATACCTTCGCAATGATTGAATATCTTACGTAAAATGTATAATTAATAAACCACAAGAAAGAGAAAAAAATGCAAAAAGTTCCCGTTGGAATTTTAGTGTAAGAGCGGCCACATATGTCTGATACCGAAACTACTCTTTTGGAAGTCATATTTGGATGTTTGTTTTTAGTTTTTTTTGTCCCCAGCGTTTGAAACACGATCAGATTATCACCGACTCCATTGTTATAATTCTTAGTTTCCACTGATGTTTACCTTATTAAGTTTAGCATAGTACAAGAGGAGTGTAACTCCAAAGACTTCAAAGTCAAAATAGTAAAAAACCAAAACAACTCTTGTATCATAGTTAAAAGCCTGTGGATATTTTTAAGGTTTAAGTACACAAACACCTCCTGCTTTAATTGTTTTGACTCGTGTTCTTCTCTTTGGGAGATTCAAAGCTCTGCTATGTGATATGATATGATATGATATGATGTGATGTGATGTGATGTGATGTGATGTGATGTGATGTGATGTGATGTGATGTGATATGATGTGATGTGATGTGATGTGATGTGATGTGATGTGATATGATATGATATGATATGATATGATATGATTCCGGTAAACGAAGATTATTTTTCACTTTTGAATTCATTTTTTATATGAAGATGAGACATAGAAAGCAAGATCCGCTAATAGCCATTATTCGTTTAAATTCAAGAAATACATGGTTAACTGAGCAAGGTTGTTCTTTTGTTTATTGTGCTTCTTTTAGGTTCGTTTGTCTCTATTACGTCAAGATTTCAAAATATCTTGCCCGCAGTCGGGCGATCGTCGCCATTATTCATGGAATGCATTTTGTCATACAACTGCATTATAAACATAGTCCCGGTTGTGTAAACTCTTCACACTTTCCGTCTGTTTTTGTGTTTAGAACATAATGTACTCCTAAATTAGATTTGCTTGATCTAAAGCCATATGAAATAAATTAAGTTTATTTGAGCGTGTAAGTAGTGTGCATATGTAGGTAAGTAGGCTTCCGGCCAACAAAATGTATACTAGTTTGGTGAATATTCATACATTTAGCACGAGCGAGCGTAGTGATGATATAGATTGTGCTCAGAATTCCTGGTCCAAATATACAGTTCACTTGTACCTATTTTTCGGACAGCCACATTTTGTGATCTTATAATGTAGCTGTACACACAAAGGCGCAACTGACACATATTTATTTATTTATTTTTTATTTATTTATTTCACCACAAAAAGTAGTACAAATCATTTATATAAATAAACACAGATAAAGTGGCGGGAATAAAGTTCAAAATGGACTTGTTCTATCCTAACGGTAATGTGGTTGGTAATTAATCATAAGCAATTGAAACGCGCAAAAGTTCAATACACGATTAAAATGTGCATTACGAAATTTCGTAATAAAGAAGAACATAAAGAGAAACATATACAGAAGAAAAAAAAAACATTTGGCCTGTAAAAAATTTTTTTCTCAATTAACCTCTAAAGCAAATTTGAAAGTGAGCATAACCTTAGAAGCTGCTTTAAAGATTTGTTATACATTATACTCTTGTTTCCATATCGTTTTAATTTAAATGGGATTGAACGCGTCCAGGTCTGAGAAATATGAATTAAAAGAGCTAACACAACTCACGTGAGCTCTTCTTTGTATTTATTTGAATCTTTTTCCGTTAAGTCAATTTTCTGTTATTGTCAAAAGGCTTGAAACGTGTCATGTGATGCTGCCTGTGAAAGCGATTTACATTTCATGCATTCCAGACAAAAGTGGTTACAATTAAAGCATGCATTTATTTTTAACCTATCTTTGAAAGATATATCGACACTATTTTAAAAAAAAAATAGAATTTCCCATAACTCTTAAATCAAGTTGCAATTCCCATATTTTATGTACACACTACTGGAAGCACTGTTCCTTAAACCGCCATAGGGATTACGTTGCATTGTGGGTAAAAGGTGTGGTAAAGTAGTACATAAATCTTGTAATATACTTCTGGCATAATGATTTAAATGTTCCCCGTAGGATCCGGATTCTATTAGCGGAAGAGGCACGTGGATTTTTCTCTTTCTATACATTTAAGAAAAAAATATACGCATTCATTTTATAGATCATAATTTCAACTGAACATATTATCAAATCAATCGCAACACAAACATCATTGAACCCATCGCTGTTTAAAAAGTTTTTATTCTTCATTTAAGCATTTTCTTATTTTAACCTATAATATAAGCCTGTGTTTACTAACAATTGAATGAACAACAATTTGGTTTTGCTACAACAACACTTCTGCTTTAAATTGATCTCCATGTGATACAATTTGTGTTTGTATCAGTTACGGGCAGTATTCCCGATTAATTCGGAGAACACACACCAGTTAATTATTAATACATAGATATAAATCTTAATTGGCAATAAAACTAATTGATTTCCTCTTCACGGATTCACGCGCTTTCCAATTCCCTAATGCAAACCATCAAATATACCTCAACATATCAGTAGATTAAGTATATATAATCTACTAAATACTTTTATCTATATGCACTTAATGAAATATTTATAGAATCTAAATTGTGCGGAAAAGTTTAATTCTAATTACTCCAAAGCTGAATAGCCATTCTGATTAAATAGCAATACCTTCATTTATCAAAAAACACAACAATCGTAGTTCGGCTATTTGTAAAAACAAAACAATAGAAAAAAATTATACTATATGTATAATACTATAAAATTTTGGATAACGAATATCCAAAATATGATAAACATCTAAACGTTATTAGTATTGGTGTATTTTAATCCATATAATATTAGCTACAACTGTATTATAGGTATACAACGGACCGACCGACCTTCAGTCAGTCAGTCAATCAGTCTGTCAGTCAGTAGTCAAAGGCACCAATATATAACGTACACTCATTGTTGATGCTGTACCATAATGCTAGGAAGAGTTGAAAGCCTACTTGCGCTTAGACATTCATGTCCTGAAAGTTCATGAGATAATTTGAGATAAAATGTCGCCTAAACATCTAGAAAATGAGACATGAAGTGGAACCATTACAATTGTTCCAGTCGGAGGGCTCGATATCATCAGCGGTCTATTCTTTCTCCGCACCCCCAGTTTTATACTCAAACATACACTTGATTAACCCCAACGCCCCAGGCCGCCATCTTTTACCAGAGCGATCAGAGCACACAAAAAGCATTACATGAGCTTTTCCCAAATGGAATGTAAGAGTAAATATTGATTTGCCAAATGAAAAGCACACAAAATAGGGAGGTTGTAATATTTCCTCGTCCAGTTCCCTTCATAAAATATGTAGAGGGGTTTCGGATGGAAAACTGATTAAAAAGCTTTAGCTGGGTGTTATTATAGGGTACCCATCTACCAGCAGACATCGTATTAGTTGATGGGTCTGGTTGATGTGATATTAATGGTTTGGCGATTTGGAGATGCGCGGCAGACGACCAGGCTGATGGACGGAGAGCACCTGATCCAAACCGCGCTGTCGTCTGCCTCCTTTATAGCGCGCATCGCGTGTCGTCTGCTTCCACCAGTTTGCTCTCCATATCAAATGACACTGTTTGAAATTAGCAGATTGATAGATTTGAGACTGGGGTCGATATAAGTGGTAACCCAATAGGGTGCTTCTTTTTTCTATTGGGATGTCTCAAAGGAATTTGCTTTCAGTAATAAAGATTAATATTTTTAGCACGTTGGTGATATTGAAGACCGGCATCAGCGATGTTAGAATCACGGACAAACGTGAAATAGATTTACAAAAAACATCCGACGCATATATACGGCTGTTTACATATTCACCCCCCTATAGTTACAAGCTCATCCATTGACTCATTCTATTTTGATTATTTGACAGTGAGGAACAAACTGTATATTTTGCGTTTGGTTCACCATATGTCGTCCGATTGAAGATCCAAAGGTAGGGACTCAGCTGCGGGGCAAGCGTGTCACGTGACGCTGAACCCGCCTAATGAGACAATGGGAAGGGCTAGCACATTGTTTCTCAATCAAATTACCCGCCGGCAGTCGCGAAAGCTTTGAATTACCGCGGTAAAATTGATGACTTCTTATTCGACGTACAAATTTACAGAGCAGGGTATCTCAAAGGCGCAATACATCGGCGGAAATTGTGACAAGCCGTTGAAATTTGATAGGGCCGATAACGGATGCTAATGACATTTACAATCTGCCAGCGTAAAAAGAAACACAGACATTAATGTGTCCAAATATTATTGTTATATCTCTTTACTCAGAAGTGTAGTGTTTTGATGGAAAACCATTGTGCACGACTGGCATAGTAAACACGGTTTAGAAATTTGAACAGGACTGTAAAACTGTTGTGGACCCATTTTTTATACAGGATTATACAAATGAAACGATCTGATCATTTATCAATAACAACAACGAAAAAAAAAATACATATATAAACGTGAACACAACAATATGTTAGAAAACATTTTTTTCATTTTCACTGCATTTTCCTGAGTACATATATACCGCGCAAAATGATAATGAACCTATTTCAATAATACTATTTAGCATATCAGAGTAAATTGGCAACTCAAACGAAAGACAAACAATTCCGTATAATTATATCTTAAGAAGCATATAGCCCTAGTTTATATCCCTTATGTTAAAAACGAGTCATAATGAATTGGTAACCTTTGGATTAAGCATAGGTACGTTGTTCTAATATGAGAACTAATCTTTGAACATTAATTTTATCACAGTTTAGTCACCTGCCCAATAATTCTCTTTTTCAGTCAGTTGTTGAGCTGTCTCATCTGTTGAGCTTATAAATATGAATATTATTGCTTTTAAATGGATTGTGACAAGGGAAATGTTTGCCAATTTCCGTTTCCCGGTTACTCAACGCTTTACACATAGCCCAACCGACCTCGCTTCCGGTTTGGCTGAACGACGGGACGTATGCGTGTTTACTCATGAGGAAGCATGATGCAAAGTTGATCAACCACAAAACATGCTGCAAGTCTCACGATAGCTCGTCAGGTATAGCAGCCCAAGTCATGGGCCTTGATTCATTCTCCCGATTGAGACTTTGAGATTCCGTTTCTACCCACAGTTGGAGTTGAAAGTCGTCAAAGGCCCTTGGATGAGATATTAAAGAGGACCATACAAATCAGTGAAGATATATGAATATGCACATGATCTTTTCTGTTTATTTACTTTGTGTATGATTTTGTTTGCTAAAAACTTTAATTATAGGACAAGAATAAATACGGCGCTGTAAAACATCAACACTATATATCGCTTGTGTATCGAACTCACATGGGGCTCTGATCAAAGAGTAGCTTTGATTCTGTTCGTGTGACCCAAATTAGATTGCACTTTACTTGTAAACAAGCTCTATTAGTCAGACCCAACACCTGGTAATTGCAAGAATAATCTCTAGAGAGTTCCAACAACAAGGGAGGTAATGAAGCAAGGTTTAGACACCGAGAAAGAGGTGGCGAACACTACAGAAAATCAAAGCCTTTTATCAAGAGGAGTTTGTTTGTGCCGCGTCCCACGAGACTGGTTGTCTCTTACATTTCTCTATATGCATGTTTCATGGGGTCTAGTTGAATCATAATATTTCGTGATTTTATTTATTTGATTCTTTACTTTACTGGGGTTATATTGTCATATTGTCGTTGCTCGGAAATATGGCAGTAAATATAATAAAGAAGAAACAGTCGCATAATAGACCCAGTTACGAACAAAACTCTAATTTAACATGAATAAATGACATTTTGAAGCATAATAATAAACCAAACAGACATCAAAAGAGTTAAAACCCGTTAACCATTGCTCTGTATTGTTGCGACATAACCCAAGAAATTTGTCATATACATGTATAAATAAACCAACCAACAGAAACAAATATGAAAACTATCTTTAACAACGGAAGAGATTTTTTTTAATACAGCCTTACATAACGTGCACAATACCTACAGAGAACTCCAAATAAAAGGCAAACAAATTGGTAATCGGTAGACGTAAATCTGTTAGACTCCATGGATAGACTTTGAGAAAAACAGAAATTCCAAGAGGATTCCCTTGTCTATTTCATGGTACATTGTTTAAGGTTGAATATCTTCCCAGGAGGAATATACACCTTTTGACTTGAAATCTTTAATCCTGCAGTCAAACCACGCAGAGAAACAAGTTTTTTTTATCAAGAAAGAAAAAGGAGAGCATTAATCGCACAGAAAAGCTTCACGGCCTCCGTAGAAGATTTCATTTTCCCGAAGGGACTGACAACAGACGGGAAGTCATTTGTAAAATTCCTAATCGTGTCTCTAAAACCCCTTGAACACTACGTTCCTTCTAATTGTACACTGGTATCATTTACCCAACCGACAGCTTTCCATTCTGCACAAATTTCAGGAACGGAACACGAAAAGAGCTCTTTAGTCTCAGGAGGTTACTTTGGTATAGAATTACTCTAGCTTGTTGGAAATGAATTTCCGAATAGACCTAATAGTGTCTACAACCAAGTAAGAGAGAGACAGAGTGAAAAAAAATACACAGCGATGTTACACAGTAACAAACTACAGATTTAGCATTCTAGCTTTTATCAATAGACCAGACTCTGAATTGTCGGTTTTATTCTCATTTATTATTATTTAAATATTTATCGTGATATTTGCAACAAGCAGAAAATTGTAAATCGAGCAATAAGATTTATGTGGTTAATGATAGTTTGTTTGGAGTAAAAATGCTGTATTTTCTTGGCATTGGAGGAAGATTAACTTTCCTAGCAAAACGAAACACTTTACATTTTATGGATGTGCTTGTGTCATTTACGTTAAAGGCTGTCATATAAATGAAATTTCCTTAAGCACGGCGTAAAACATCCATATAATTTTTACATTTAGGTTGATCAATAACTTAACACAGTCGAAACATGATAAATTATATTTTAATACTACATTATTAAATAACGCAGCTGGGGGGGGGG
>JAQQZZ010000001.1:1051692-1085809 GCA_030265115.1 Mopalia vespertina
GGTAAATATTGTAACTTCTCTACACACCACCTTCATATTAGTGAAATAAGATTAAATACGGCGCTAATCCCCATTCAATCAACCTTATGGATGCCTACCTCTCGGTGTAATGATGATACAGTGTAAATTTACTTGAAAACTATCTCTGATATGATATCATCCATATAGATGTAAGCAAATATTTTAAATATAAAATTAAAACTGATAAAGTCTTGTGAAAAAACGAATCTATGGAATCATGTTCTTCGCTTTAGATACATAGAAACATTAGCGTTGTCTACACTACTGTATATATACACTCAGTTTAGAAACGACATATTGTATATTTCAAAGTTTCTACGTTAACATCTATGCACAGTAAGATTAAGTATCGCTCGCATATATCAGTTCTAAACGGCAAGATTGGTTTTTAATCTGTCTAATTGGAAGTCGATAAAAATTACCTCAGCCGAAAATATATCGCAAATAGTTTAATGCTGATAGGGAAAGTCATAAACAGGGCTACTACTGAAACAAGAGCTCGATCACTCCGCGCAATTATGGGCGATGCGAAATTGGCTGCGGATTTCGAGCAATAAAACGCGAACAAACACACCTGGTTGACGGCTACTGATTTCAGGTTTATCAGCTTCCGGTTTCTATTACAGTTTGTTATGTACTTTTTTTTGTGGTAAGATTTTATGTTGTTAAATACTATTCAGAGTAATTGCTAATGTTAGATACACACGGTGTAATGTATATTAGCATTAGACATGTGCGATAGATACAGGAAACTTAAAGCTGTCTGGAATGACAAAACTATATTTGACTATAACTTTGACTCATGGAATTGTTAGTTATTTTTATTATACTGACAAAAGGTATATCCCCACACATCTGTTCTGTAGGCCTATATATGTACTACACAAAGATCAGAAACTTCCTTTGCCAAAATCTTCACCAAACCCCTAAGATAACGTAAAATAAAGGGCCATTGTTGTTGGATGCAGCTTCTCTTTATATCAAAATGTGTATGCACAATTCTTTCTTTTTTCCAGTTATTTGGGCGAATAAAAGTAACAATCTAATCCTTTATTTCTTAATTATAAAATTCTGACCGAACATAAATATATAAAATAGAAAGGTTCAGTATTTCTATTCACGTTGTTATATGTGTTTGAACAATAATTATTTAATCAAAGTCAAAATGAGTACTCAATAAGTCCACGCAAAAAACATTCTATACGTAATTAAGTTCAAGCGCTTGCGTCAACACCAACAGACTGATGATTGTATCGTCTAGCAGTTTAACCTTGAGCGACACTGAAGGGATCAGAGCGCCCTCTTGTGGTATGAACCGAAATGACACCCTGTTGATGAGTGCGCCCCCTGTAGGCCGAACTGTGACCTGACTGACCGAGGGCCGCGGACCGAAAACAAGATGCAATCCAGACGCTATTAAATATTCACGATGTCAGTTTCGGTAGTTCATTTCAGCATCTACATTTCTCGCTTCCATCTCTATTTGATTTGTGTCTGGGGATTCTTTTGACATTTCCCAAATTCCCCAGACTTACATGAAACAGGCAAGTCGTAAATGCGGTATCATGTTAGCGATAGACTTGCCACACTTCGGTAGGATAAATCATCTAGAAAGAGCCGGATTAGTTAGCGCGGGTCGACACTCTCTATCCCTTATAGATTGTACTATCCTCGCTCGAGAACTTTTTGACAACCCTCAAGTGGCGGAACTTAACTTATAGTCTACATTAAACTCACTCAGTCCAGTTGGTCTCTATCAGTCCGTGCTAAGTTATTTCACACGTTTCCAAAATACACCTCTTCATAATAAACGTCTGTATGTTAGCTTCTGACAGAACACTAGGGGAAAAAAGTCTCTTAATCAGCCAGCTTATTATACATCGCAATACAATACATTAACTGTTGTTCAACGGCTTTTTTTTCTTCTTGAAAGCTAACGTTGTGTGCTTGTTTGTAATATTTTTTAAACATTAAAGGCCATTCCAAAGTTTTCTCTAATACACCAATAAAATAATGTTAATGTTTTCAATAAAATATCCAACTTAATTACTTCCCTATATCTTGGGATTGATCTTCAGATTGCATGCGTCAAAATGTTTTAAAAGCCTTACTTTGGGATTTACACAGTTTAATATCTTCCCGGAGGTTAACGATGGGGTTTAAGTCTAAAGGTGAGTTCACTGTGAAGCTTCAAGGGAAAATGAAAACTCATATTTTAACCAATTGTCGGCTAACTAGACTGAATTTTATTATTAATTTATTTATTTATTTGTATTAATTTATTTTGTATAGGGTTCGGGGGATATAGTCAAAATTGCAGTATTAAAATCGTTACTTTTACAGACTGCGCTTGAGAGGCCCGCGGCAGGGAGACCACGAATTTTCCTCCAGGTAAAGGTTGCGAATTTTTCTCTACGGTTAGCACATTCACAGGGACATTGAATGTGTATGTTTTGACGAAAATGTACCAACAAATGTGTTTTAGTGTTTGAGTTATTATGCTTATCTGGTTCTGGCAAATATATATTTTTATTATCGAGAAAGAACACTTTGTTTACATGTATTTAAAACTTCATTTAAGGACATACATGTGGGGATTTGTATGTTTTATTAATTCATAAAATATTGACATTTCTCGTAGAGTGTAAAAACAATATTAATGAATTACTTCTTTTCATGTGACAAATATAAAATTCTTCCAATCGTAACAGTGTTACTTATTTTTATTCGTTTTTCCTAAAGAATATCAATTTTCTATTAACCGAAAGTGTAATAGCCAATGACCTGTCGACTCATCGTCTCTTAAACCATTATAACGCTCATAATGATAAATCGCATCATGGGTGGTGTTTAAAATGAAATCATCTTTCAGGGGCCAACCTTTATTAAAATACACTTTTCAAACACACGGAATATCAAGGGAAATAAGAACGTAAAATATTACTGTGAATTATTTACAAGTCCGACACTTTTAAATTGTTTGTCAAAACTTCATAAAATATGTATTAGTTTAATAAACCTTTTTATGAGAAAGGATCAGAGTTATTTATTTTGGGTTTTCCATTTATACACGTGAAATAAATAAATTATAAAAGTGACCGTAGCTGTTTTTTTTCAATTCGCCTTTATTTTAAACTTCATGCTGTTATTTTTTTTAAATATGTGGGATCATATTACATGTTATTGTTTTGTCTGCATATTTATTAGATTTTTTTTTTCACTGTTATATAGAGTAAAGTTTCTCACGTTATGTCTTTCATTTTGAATTTTGATTTACACATAAATTTTAGACTTCTTTTTAATGTTTATTGCATTTATATATCCGTTAAATAAAAAAGCCAACAAATTTCCTAAAGAAGATCACCAGCTACATGGCTATTGCCAAAAATAATAACTGTAAATTTCAAATGGAAGTTTTTACATTGCCAAGACTCGCTATTGGTAATAGATCACTTTTGACAAATGTATACATCAATTTCGGTTGTTGATTTCCCAGACGTATCGGGCCTGAAATAAGTGTATAGGAATAGAGATGGTGGATGACCTATATTTTAGAACTAGACAGATTATTGATTCAAGCTATTTAGTGAGCTGAGCGGTTTGAGACATGTAATTATATTGCTAATGTCTCCATGATGTGTCCTCTCAATATTTTACAAAGCTATGGTCGCCTTTATCTGCATATATATGCTACTTACCGTCTATGAATGTTAACAGGCACATAAAGTTAGATCCTTTATATATAAAACATTCATAATATGAACAGTGTTATACACATGTAATATTTTTTTTTATGTTTTCCTCTTTAAAAAACCGAACCTTTAATAAACGTAATGCCATCGTTTTTACTGTTTTATCATACATACATTTATTTGACTACTATACGTTATATAATAACGCTCTACATATTCAACGTGTTTCTGTGTGAAAAAAAATGTAATGAGAACCAAATCGAATTGGAAGGTAACAAATATTAATGTAAGGTTAAGAAATCTGTATTTAAATACTCTTCATTTATTCAAAATATATATAGGTTTAGTAGTTAAAACAAAACAAAACAAAAAATCCACGGACAACAACAATCTAAAATAGCAAAAAAAAATAGTAGAAGGTTTATTATTTTGAACTCCAATTTTATAACAAGGTAATAAAAAATTAAAACACCATCACAATATGGGCCTACTGCACTGAGTTTAAATACTCAAAGAACATTTTCAACATGATATGAGATTTGTCTAGCTTTATGATATGGTGAAGCTGACAACTGCTTTCATCACCAAGCCAAAACAACGTCAACTCCAAATGGATTTTATCTCCCTGATGAATTCAGCTTTTGCGGGGAATAAAAATTACAGCTTAATAAAAACAAATTTGTGTTATTATACAGAGCTACGGAACATGAACAATTGGTGTACTGTTATTCATGTCGGGTGGACTCGTTACCTTTATTATAACGATAAGTCATTTTTACTACTTGAACAGCAATTCACAAGAGATTCTGATTCATTTTCGAGTTGTCCATTTCATTTGCTGCACACCACGATATATATGCCAGAAACAGACATCTCGCGGAAATTGATTTGATAGGAGCGTCAACTTTGAACCCAATGTATAATTTCCTTGCAGACATTAAAATACGAAAAACCCAGAGGCAAAAGTAAATTATAACATGTCGAAAATTGTATCAAATTCAATTGATTTTATAATTTATGTGTTATGTAACTCTCTCAAACTCTTCTCAAACAGAACGAATGAATGAATGAATGAATGAATGAATGAATGAATGAATGAATGAATGAATGAATGAATGAATGAATGAATGAATGGACTAACGAAAAAACGGAAAAATGAATGACTCAATGACTCAATGACTCAATCAATCAATCAACCAATCAATCCATCAATCAATCAATCAATCAATCAAGTGTTCATTCATTGGTTCAATCAATCAATCAATCAATCAAATACTGACACATAAGTAACAGAGAACATAAGTGCGGGGTTATTTATTCCTCAGTTTCGTCACATTTGTTTTTTAACCTGGACGAACACAAAGTTAGGATGCAAACCAATTATCATGTACAAATGTCCCAATAAAAACATTATGTAAGTATGACTGAAGCATTTAAAAAAGAAGAAAAAAAATCAAATTACCTGTATTACATACAGTTGTCCGTAGAGTTAAATATTCAAACAAACTTAAGTTATAGAAACAAATTGTTTGTGGAGGTACTAGATTTATGCTGAGTTCATACCATAAACACATACAAACCTAGGGATGATCTGATGATCTAACAATTTTTTTTATAGAAAAGATTTGTTATTAAAAGAAACAATTTGTTTATACTTTCGCCTTACAGTTTATTAAAAAATGAAAGCCTGTTTTTATATAGCTTAAAGTATTGGAATCCTGTGGCAATCTATCTTCTGTACATGTTTGAAGAATGGTCTTTAAAGAACATGAGACCGGGACATGGTTAACAATCGGAAAGGAAGTACAATCTGTTCTAATTTGCCTTCATTACTTTGAAGAAAGAGGGTCATATTTGCGTGTCAGTTTCACACTGGTGTACGTTTCCGCTGTAGGATAAACCCACGTGCGATGCGCATCAGCTATAAGGTATATGGTGTTTCTCATCAAATGGTCCATCTGTTCTATTTCAAAATGGAGTAGCTTTCAGAAATGTAAATATTAAAATTAGTTTCATGCCATCCAGAAACTGTTTAGAGGTGGCGACTATCGTCGTGGATATAAAGTTCAGCACATTAAGAAGTTTGGAGAAAAAAAATCGGCTATTTAATCACATGAAAATTATATCAACAAACGAAACCCAACTATGGTATTGCGTCTCGGAAAAGATATATTTATCAGAATTTACAAATCAAATTCTGATTTCGTAATTTCAGAACTGACAGTATCCTCATGTTTACGTCACTGTTCGGGACAGAATGTGGTTACGATGCCCCCTGGTGACTAGTTGCGGCGCACGTGAAGTAGTGACAGATGCCGCGTGGCCGGAACGAAATCAACAAAGAGTACTTGAGACAGTTGTAATGGGTGAAAATTGAACTAATTGATGATACAATGGAAACGGATGGTCAAATGACTGAGACGGTACGGCAAATAATTACAGACGAAGGCAAGTGGTACTCGCCGAATAAAAGCCATATAAATAAGTACCCCAGCATGTTTGCGTGAAATCTTTCCGAATCTCAAATCTGATAAATTGCTAAACAATAGAAGTAGTTTGCGCCATATTAATTATTTCATTAGAATACATTTTATTTACCCTTGTTTTGTTGGCGTGAGGGGTTTTGTCTTTCAATAAAATTTGTTCAGCCGGTGAATATGACGTCTACTTAGATAAATTTGAGGATATCAAAGCAGCGGATTCGAATACTGAAAATAGATATAACAAATATTTAGTTTTGTTTATAATTTAGAAGCTTTTGATAATTATTTTTGGCTTTTATATTTCAAAATTTAACACCTGAAATGGTATTATGATATAAACCTTTATTGGTTATTTATTTATTTATATAGCCTTTACAGTCTATAGTAGATCAAATGGAAACATCATAAACGGGCGTTATTCATCAGAACGAAATGTGTGTAATGTTTATCTGCTTGTTTTGTTTATTTATTTTCAGACATATTCTTGAAATGACTTTTCTACGCATACTTAAGTATATTTACTAGTTTGATTAGCATTCACCCTTCAGAGTGTGTTAAATAAACCTTTTAACAAGAATTGTATTTTGACGTGAAGTGTAAAATCTGTTAATACCTATGTTTTGTTTTAAATCTATAAGAAGTCAATAGCGGTTTGATAACAATAAACATACTCCACTTTAACGCGTGTTTGGCATTTGTGGATTATAGCATGACTTATGAGGGTTTCAATAAACACTCACTTTCGTTAGCGTTCCAGGCACTTCAGCGCACTTGACACGTGACAAGCATTTGAAGTGGGTGGAGTTGCCCTGCGGCAGTCGGGGAAAAAAACGTTCAACATGCACCCATGACGTTTAGGTTAACGTTTCATAGTATTAACATTAGTAATTACAAATTAACCTCTCGTATAAAACGTTATGATTGCGGTAAACGAATTAAAAATAGTTGATCTATAGAACAAGGAAGGATATCGTGAAAGAAATCATTCAAACCCGATAAGTTAAAAAACGGGTATAATAATGCCATATCTCGACTGATGTTATAGAGATCTTATTTGAACTTTTCATTATTTGTATATATAATGTCTACGCAATACATCGAACATTTTTTCTCCTTGAAGATACATTTGATAACACGGCTGGTGATACATTTCGTAGGATAAATCACACTGGAACACGGCTGGCGATACATTTCGTAGGATAAATCACACTGGAACACGGCCGGCGATACATGTGTAGGATAAATCACACTGGAACACGGTTGGCGACAAATCAAAACCCGCAAATCATGTTATATTCTAGAATCTCCGATAGGCTACATCTAGAGAGAATGTAATAACAGTTAACATGGTACAGGAAACACGTGACACTTGTTAGTGTGGTATAAGTAAAAAAAACTACATATGCATGAATGTATATTACTTTTCCATGATATATTCATTGGATTTGTTAACGAAGCTTCACTCCTAAGTTTTCATTTGAATTATATAAATTCACATCCTACGGGGCAGAAGTATTTTACGTCACATCCGCTTCGAAAGAACATCACAATATTATAAACCAATTCCAATTACCTAACTTCCGGTATTTTCCATAGATCCGCTGTTTTTAGGGGAATTTCCGAAGGTACGTTTTGTTTATATTTATGTACTGTGGTTATTTTTCTGACGTCTTGAAAGGTGATTTCCAGAAAATGTTAGGAGATCGTTGAGCATTTATCTGATGAATTACAGCATACAGGCACCCTCGGGAACTCAGCTGGAAACCAATGTTTATTTCCCTTAATGTTGTTATGTTGATTCCTCCACATTTGAAAACAACGCTGACAATACAATCACAAAACATATAGGTTATTGTTCAGAATACCACCCAGCTAAAGTATTGCATTAATTTGCTGTTGATCAATCCATACGTCATATATCCTTCCAACTTCTAACATTGTACAGTATGTTCACATATATAAATATAGTATGTTTATTCACCTGTATTTAACCATTCAATGGTCATTAAACACAGTTACCTTGAGAAACACTGGAACTATTCCACTAAAAGATAATGGCCTAAATAAGGCTTAAATTTGTTTCTTTACTTCACGGCAGATTATAAATCCAAACTTCACATTGTACTAGGCTAATGGCACGTATGACTTGCATAGCCTTCACTATACTCCGGGTGATGGTAAAAATTAAAAACACACACAAACGCATGCAATCATTCGGATGCAACTATAAGGAGTATTTCTGTTAAGCGAACAGCGGGATATCTTCGTGTGCTATATAGTCCAATCCTTCGTTGAACAGTTTTGATGAGAAACTATGCCGTCTACAGCTAGCTTCGCCTAAAAAACAGCTCCTAAGGAAAGGAAAAACTTCCCAAAGGAGTTTAAAAAATGGTTGCCGGTTGTTTGCTCTGCTTGATAAAATCGCAATGCCGATTGTGTGATATAAATACCTAGGGAGTTTCCTTGAGTATTTCTGTACAAATTTATACAAGCCGCGAAGAGAATGCCGAAAAGAAGAAGCTAAATTAAATGTGATTTCCTCAGCGATGACCAACTAAATTAAAACATCACTTTACAGCACAGTAACCTGATACTGCACATTGGTTAAAGGCATGTATAAAGCGAAGCCCGACAGATGTGCTATGTATATTTCTGAAATGTACTTGATATTTATTTTGTGAACGTGAAGAGCGAAATTAATCAGCCTCCTGTGTCTAAGGAGAGATCAGAGCGGTGCCCAAATGGCATGTATATCTCCGCGGTAACTATGCAATTCATCTGCAAATGACGCTATATTGCAATGATATTATATTGTCAGCTAAAACTTCCCGGCAAATGGAGCCAGGTCTTTTTGGGAAATAGAATTTATTGAGTCAGTGAAATTATACGGGAATATCATGTACACATTTAACCTTGGCAGAAATGGATTCGGCTCGCTTCGCTTGTATATAGCTGTCAAAAATGAGCGTGAAATGCTATTAGGCCATTTTGGAGTTTATGAATATTTATGACGAATATCCATTTGTTGTCGTGGTAAATTGGACAAGGTTCTAGTATTGAAGCTTTTGATCATTTTTTTTTACTCGGTCAAATATGACCAGTGATTCAATTGAGGATAATTATATATGAATTTATCACTGTATCAATTGAATTGAAACAGATGAAGTCTTTCAAAATGTTAATGTGTTGTGAATTTACAAGGACACAATTTTAGATGTGATTGTTTTCTATGTGAATTTAAAAACATGTATCCACGTGAAACCTCTGGTTGGGATTGATGTCCCTGTTATATATATATAAATTTCTTTCTGTACAATACAAAATATATATATTTTGAATAAATGAAGAGAGGTGCTTGCCTCTATCGGGATTCAAAGTATATATATATAGGCAAGCAAATATTTCTCTCTTCATTTATTCAAATTATATACATAATATACGTCAATGAATATTCTATTACATATCTATTTATTCAAAGATTAATTACACTGACCAAAGACGTCGATTAAAACCGTCGAAACATTGCATGTTCCAGTGAGAAGTTTTCAAAGTATTTCGGAAATATGTCACACAAACCAAACGAGTTGCTCCTACAGAAACAATTCACTGTTATTAACGTAAGTGGGTTAATATATTTGACCACTAATACCCATAAGAGTTGTATAATTGGGTCAACGTGAGGTCATATAACTTAACAGCACATATCATTGGTCTATATTTGTAAGTGGTTTATCAAACACCCATCCGAACTCAAAACTAATTAATTAGTATTCATGTTTATATAGCATTTGAATATCGCTTAAGTAGTTGTGCTGTGAATCGCATTCCGTCACCATATACCCAGTTTTCTCAATTTTAAATAAAAACAAAATGTGAAAAATATGTACACTGTGTATGCAAGTAAATAATTTTTACATGATTAGATCACAAAACAAATCCGGCATTGCAACATTGGTATATAAGGGGTTATATAGCGTAACGGGAGCATGAATTCTGTGAAAAATAAACGAAATATTTTATGAATGAGGTGATTATTTTTTTTTAAATAAGCATTCTATTTCTGTTATATCTTCAGTTTAAAGGATAGAGCGAGATTGTCACAAACTTAACACATATCATAGTACGTTACTAGCTAAATCAACTTTGGTTTATTTTTTAAGCAGAGACCAGCGACTGATAATCCAAACAAAAGTAGGCAGATTCACGGTAGATCGATATTACAAGCCCTTGTTCTGCTCTGTTGACATTTGTCATAAACAAAGCAAATCAGCAACGGATAATATGTGTTTCCAAATAAAAATGGAGCTATAAATTTAAAATATAGCTGTTTATCAGATTATAGGGTAAATTAGTGCCGTAAAAAGATGGAACCCACGATGGGGCTGATACAATCTCATAGCCACGGGCATCGTATTCTATGGCGCTTCCGTTTTAAAGTGCACATATAGGAATGGTCATTTATTCGTTCTAGCATATAACTGTTTAACTTCAACAGCATACTCGAACTAAAATTAAACCATGTTGAAGTAATGTATACATCAAAATTATGGGATGGATTTGTCCTGGCTTATAACACCATGCAATTAATCATCACCGTGCATCAATACGCATGTGAAACTGGATGGCGTTGAAACCAAATTAACTCACCATCGTGCCATGAAATGATAGCACTTATGTTCAGACGTCGCATCAGAACCTCAAAATGAACTACCCGAAATCAGCCGCCGTTGGCTTACTAAACAGTTACAAATCATCCACGAACGTAATCCTAGTAGATTAGCCGTGTGATTCCAGCTATGTTCACTGTTATTGGTGGATCGTGAAAGGCCAGAATGGCTTGTTTTTATTTTATCAAAACGTGCATCAACAGCATAATGCAACCTGTTTCGCCCAACTTTGGACAGATATGTTTTAGAACTTGGGCACTTCTGAAAAATTACAAATTAAAAGACGAAATGGGAAGAGGGCAAATGACTCTTTGCAAAACTGAATGTACTGTTTGCCCTCTGACTTTTACTGTAGTGTTTTATTTGGCGTTAATCCGACCAATATTTCTGATTGGAAAAGAACATCAGATTTGAGACGATCATATAGTCATATCACATGAAAGATAACTCTTCGGATTCAAAGCGACCTGGTGTGTGTTAACAAACCATTGCTATATTTGTAACAAGAAGTCGCTTGAAGAAATTGATATAGTTTATGATTTGTTATATAACGTTCTATGTTCATTGCTGACGAGTTAAGTCACTTCCAAATTTGAATAATTAAATAAATTCTGTATTTTACACAATTGTAATTCAATTTGGAAAATACCAACCATGCAGTTTATTTATCTGTATCATTAAGAAATGACGCAAGGAATGGCATATAGAATTTGTACAGCGAAGATTTGGTATAAAAGACAGATATATAGCTGTCATAGCGTTCAGCTTAGAACAATTTCTCTATTAATCGTTTTTTGAATGTTTCTATCTTTGCCGTTGACACATGGTTCGTCATATTTCATGATCAGTCGCTCAGACTGAAAACTCTTACTCATATTTACATTTATTATGTATTTTTCAAATAGCATTAATAGAAAAAAATGACAAATTCGCAAAGAGAGCTGTCAAAAGTATGGTAAATTGAAGGGACTATGAAACGGAGCACAAAAAAGAGGGCGTGTACGAAGGCGTGTACATTGAATGGAAGTGGGCGGGTCATCACTTCACACGTATTGTATTCATACTGTAAAGCGTTTTGTATCTCACAGCTACTTCTCTCTTTTCAATGTGGATTAACAAAAGTGTGTGAGGTCTACACACAAAAAGATCAACCGCATTTATCGCTTTTAGAATCCGCATAACATACACAGCTGAAATCGACACGGTCTTTGATGGGTTGAAATATACACGTGTTACATCCCGGGTTGTGGACAGGTGTGGAAATTGGCCCTATCCCTCGAGCTCATCGCTGTGTGCTCCCGGGACAGCTCAAGTACATATCAGTGTTCACTTTAAACCATTTCTTTTCATATTCTCTTTCTTACGTGCTTGGACATTTGATTTATGTTACAGCTCAACCTGTTACTGTGGAGTAACTATTCCTGTTGATATATGTAGCTATTAAAATTACGATAAACGTCAGACAACAACACAAACCTATACCTATAAATTTTATGTTTTTTACACACCATTTCTCCCATAATTTTGTATTTTAGTTACATCATTTATCCGACAGCGTTCAAACAATGGCTATACATGTCGCACACAGCTAAATTATGTTTCGGTCGGTTTTAAACATATCGGAGATTTTTAAACAGATTTAACCTCTATAATTGAAATGTTGTGCTTATTCTTAGCCTTATGTGCGAATATGTAATAAACAACCTGCTTTTTGATATCAATTGGAATATCACGTACATATATAAACTTATAAACACTGCTCATACAAAAGAAGTCATTAAATATGACTCCATTAGCGTTTCCTATGGAAGCAACTAATTTCATATATAATGAACGGGTGAATTCTAGAGTTGATGACAGTAGCTCGGTCCGTTTTGATTTAATATATTTATGGTTTGTTTGCTTATGTAAGTATACGGTTGATGTATGACGTCTCATTTAAAGTGAGTTTACCTACACGCATCCGTTTCAAGTTGCTGGGATGAAGGTCAGTTGCTTATAACATATTAGATACGCTGACTAGCAAGCACATTTTCTTTCTCTACAATAAAAATATTCAATAAGCCGTAGCCGGTGAGAGAAGGACGTTTTATGTGGTCATTTAGTCCAACAAACAATATATATATGTGTTTATAGGCGGAGGTAGTTGAGTAGAAATGTGAAAGAGAAATCATTCTTGAAGATCTTTCCCAAAGCTCACTTTACACAACGAATGTTTCTGTATATCATAGTAGATGCCCGAACTGCATCTCCATTCGGAAACAGTACTGGCGACAGTCTATACGTACTACAAGCTGGGCGTAAATTAAACTTTGTCAGTTTCTCCGACAAATAGCTTGAGAATGTATATACACTTTTAAGAACAACTTTCTTCTAAGATGGTGTACCTACAAAGATGTTTGATATATATTACTTTGGCTTTTATACTAATGTGAATTTTGGTGAGACTATGGAAAATGAATCTTTATTTAAAATGAAAATTTATTCTGTTGTTTTGTTTGTTTAAGTGAAGTTTTACGCAGTACCTAAGGTTATTTCACGCACATGACGGCGTGCCAGTCCAATGGGTGAAGGAAACCACCGTTGGCACCACTGGCAACAAACAAAGACAAGACAGGAAAAATACAATCATTATGTTATTACGCTAATAAAGATTAAAGGGATTAAACTAGACGTATATGTATTACGAGAGTGTAACATACATTGGCAGATTGAACTGTATTTAACAGGTGGGGGTGTAGGTATTCTTTTCAAGTGACAAGGCATACAGTTCTGCTTCAATGGAAAGCCCATCTCGAGGTTTATCATGGCATATTGCGGATGACAATGAGCCGGCTTCCAATACCATAAAGGTACAATAACGATATGGATTTTCAGCCAATTACATAAATATCAATTGAATAAAATGTAGAAAAATGGCATTCCATATTCATTAAACCATTCATTTTATTGTGAGTATGTACGATTTCCCAAACTGTTTCATCAAAATGCTAGTATGTTGAAAAAGCATGTATCATTCGTAGAGGGTATACGAATCACTGGTTTTCTTGCTCTTTTCCTCGGCCCCGCCCTCGGGTAGGGTCATTACCCTGGTGTGAACATTAAAGCCTCTGCCCCCATGGAGCTGCCCCGACACACGGCCGATTGTTCAATACCACATTTTCTTTTCGAGTCTATTGTTTTCCATATCATTTAACAGGTTGTCGCCTTATAAATCAGAGAAAACACTGACGGTCCTCGATTGCTCTCTATTGTTACACTTACATGCTCTTATTCTTCAGCCGCTAGACAATTGACTTTTGGTTTTTGACAAACACTGCTTCAATGGGAAGCCGTGAAATCCTGGGTCGGTCGGAATCTAACCCCATCTGTTCGTAATCAGGCCAGAGCCGGGCTTCCCGCATCGCCTTTTATGTTTTCTCCTTCTCACAATACACCAAAATGCTTTCCCTAGCTGATGGCGCTTGTAAGGCCGACCTTACCCAAGCATACACAGACGCTATTCCTTATTTTATTCAACCTACAATATTATTTATTCAGTATCATATGCTTTATATATTCTCAATAAATATTACAACAATACAATCTGACTTCTGTCCATAACTGACTTTATGTCATGCAAAAATAAAACACACACAATGAAATAAAAAACATTTATTAGTGAACATAAACATATGCTTGAAGCTTAGCTTTACAAACAAAACATGAAAAAAAACCTCCCAGACAACAACAAATAGGACCGTTTCTTTTTGTGAAAAGAGTATTTCTATATCTCAAACACTTTGGATTTCTATTCTCTTATAAGGCATACTTTAATTCATGAGCATTGTACTTTTTTATCTTTCAATTCATATAATCTTTTTTGTTTTCATCAGTTGTATTTGGCTCACCCCTGAGACAGGAGAGATATATGAACGTAATCTATGTATTACCCACAGAAAAATCGCTTTGTGTTAACATAAATAAAGGTTAAAATTTGATTATTGCTTAATTTTATTCAAAAAATCTTTTGTTCTCTTTTTTTCTTTCCATTTGTTTGTGTCTCAATGAGAAGCACGTGACAGATATAGTTTTTGACTTTTTGAAAGGGAGCATCTGATTGTGGATGTTCGTATCTTCCAAACCGGCTGGGGAGATAATACGGACATCATATTCAATATGAAATTGATCCCGGGTCGAGGAGGGCTGTAGATATGTCAGTTGATAAGGGCACGTGTGGTGGGCCAGAGATGAGACTGTAACATTCGTCCACTATCAACCTTCATCCGGCCTCTTTAACTAATTACATGAATGACAGGACTTCTGCATACAATTACAAATATCGTTAAGGGCAATTTGATTGGGTTGAAGTAGCCCACATCCATACCCACGCCTACTAAAGGCGGGGTTTGGCGGCTGTCAGCCATACGCGTAACCCGATTGGCTAAGGGAATTGAACTGACGGCTCATCTGCTCTCCCATTGGGACTGCCGCGTCCCTGAGGAGGCAAATACTAGCGGCCAACACTGAATGGCAACAAAACTGTCCCCGTGAGAGTTGAACGGCAGATTTTCAGATCACGCGTGCCTATGTGCATTTCCCCCTGCTCTGGACCTTGGTTCATAACCCATTGCCGACAAATAATATTTTGGAGGGAGATCGTAGAGTCAAAAACTGATGCCGCTCCGGACATGAGCATTAAGTGAAGGCTTTGAGGCCGGACTAACACTTGGGGTTTAACACAGTGGTCACCTCTTAATAGCAGTTGGATCTAGTCAGGGATTTCTAAGATCAGCGTATACGAGTGTGTGTATATGTGTTACGGGATATAGGTTTTTTCATGTTCGGGTTACAGGACAGTTTGTCAAGTCGGGTGCCCGTATCTTCGATGAAGGAAGAACCCTTATCCAGTCAGTTAAGCGCTGTAAGAAATTGGATGCAGCCTACAGTGGTGGACCAAGGCGCCGGGAGGTAAGTAACGTTTCTTTCCACCTCTTATATTTTCCACCTTTTTATTAACAGTGTATGTCAGTTTTTCCCTCTGGTTGCCTATACCTGAGAGATTGGGTTGGCTGGTTTAATTCACTGTGATATGTTAAGTTTTCCTCTGAGGCAAGGGTATAGCAGTCAGTGCATGGCCCGTGGGTCCCCAAAAATCAGCAGTAATTCTACCGTAAGCCCCCTCCAGGAATATAATGACGTATTGGTATAGCAGATTCCCTTGGTAGAGCAAAACCGGTGGCATATCTTTCTAAGTTCATGCAATACTCCCTACGTGGTGTTTTTTGTCCCCAGCGTCATCGTAGAAGCGAAATCAGGTGGGGCTAGTGCGAAAAAGGATCGTTAAGTCGGTGTTTCCACGGGATTGCAGCTTAATGTCTATTTACTTAGACAGAAAAATATCCCATTTAATGGTGGCAAGTGTCCCTGGGTGACTTTAGCCTAGAAAATGTTCATCGTTCGCTCTTTCCCTTTTGCTTGGCACGTTGATTTTCCAAGTTGAAAGCCCCAAGGCCTTCTGTTCGACTTTTTCATCCATCCTAAATCATGCATGATGGGTTAGCGTAAACGTGAGCTTCTAGCTGCATTGACAATATGTTGGCAGTTATACACGGTAGCTGCAGGGCCTGGCTTAGGCTATATAGTTTTACAGTCCGTCAATGACAACCCCTTTTCACAACTAAGTATGTCTATCTCATTCTAGAAAGAAAAAAATGTTACAGGCTTAGCTATATTTCTACTGGAATTCGATGTTTTAATATCAATTCTTACGATGTACCAAACGGGCCATGATTTCGACGGCTGGTCATTTTTTTTACCTGGCAGTCGTGTATGGCTTTATTCGATTACCCTCTAGGTTCAAGATGGGTGCTTTCTTTAATCAGCTAATGGTATTTTCCTTCTATTTCTCACAGTGTCGGGCTGGGCAGAGCGCATTATGAAAAGCAACCACCTAGCAACTTGCGCAAAAGCAATTTCTTCCACTTTGTCTTGGCTCTATACGATCGGCAAGGCCAGCCAGTCGAAGTAGAACGAACAGCTTTTATAGATTTCGTCGAAAAGGATCAGGTAGGAACGATTTTATTACCCATATTTGTATATTTATATATATACGTAAACTGTTTTCAATTACAACCTGGTGTTTAAATCCATTTCAGTCGAAACCGGTAACGAAATAAATTTAACATCATTCGGCGTTAAAATATATACATATATATATTTAATATGAGATATACCAATTTCTAATAAATGCAATCAATTGTGTAACATTTTACAAGATGAATAGTCAGATTTGAAAGCATTAGGCATCGATGAATCTAAATTTAAATGCTTTTATAGCGTTTGTGCAAGAATTCTGTTAACGTAGTGATTTTTATACGAATGCATTAAATTTGAAAACTTGCATTACTTAAAGTGATTAGGTATTCTGTTTGAAAGAAGTGTTCCCAACGGTTGCTTACGCTAGGGTGGCTCATGTAATATACAAAGGCTTATTCAATACAGATATTGTACCAAGTGGGTTAAACATGAATAAATGAGCAAATACATAGGTAAAAGAATGCCATATGGGAGATGGGAATACGTATACACGTTCAAAACAACAGTTGAGATTGGTGTAAGGTTTTGCAATATATGGGAAAGAAATATATCGCAATCATATTTTCAATATTTTTACGAATAGCGTAACCTATTTTTAATGCTTGACTAAGCTTTTGAAATCATTGTGTAATATATTCTTAATTCAACATTTTAACACATTGTCCATGGCTTTAAATATGAGATATCTGTAGGAGATGAGCAGATCACCCTGGTCCATACATTGTCATAATGATGCATACCAAAACTAAAAATACCCCCAAATAAGCCAGAGAGCAAAGAAAAAATGTGTTACTCAAACGAAATTATAGTATTTAATCAAATATTTGATATATAGAGCAATTTGGAGACAAAATGGCGAAAAAAATGGCGATTAATCCTTAGGGGCTCCGTTTACTGTGATGCTAATGGGCATTATACATTGGAATACTTTATAAAATGTTTTTAAAAGAAGACACAAAAACCGTATTAGCAAAATGGTATTAGGATAAAATTCGCCAATTTTTCCTCCAAAAGATTTAGCAGTTTATTGAATTTAGCTCGTTTTTATAGCCAACATTAAATTATAAAGTGGACATGGCTACAGATTTGTCGCCTAAGTAATTGCTTTTGAATTGTTTTTATATATTACTTACTAACAAAACAAGGTAATTTCACATATTCTATTAATGTTTTGTTATTTTATGGGGTAAAAACGATTTGTATTCATCGTTTTATTCTTTTATTTACCATGGTAGAATAAAGTATCAAATTAATCAAGTACGGTGAATAAGAGTGTTATCTTCAGAAGTGACTATTTGAAATGTTTGTTTGTGGTAATTTACAAGCAGGTGGTCAAAATAGTCATCAAATGGTTATAAGAACACTCAAATGGTCATTAAGAGAGTGCTTGACCATCGGAGCGAATTGGCCAAACAGGGAATTATTGCGTGGTCATTGTGTAACAAGGCGTTGTCTATTTTAGACCCCCGGGGCGCGTAAGTGTGCCCATTCTCTTTCATCTTAACGGCACGCAGCATCTCCGTGAAATTGATCAGGTTCGATTTCATCTTGATTTAAATTGCCTTTGAAAAGAATCCTCGCAAACCGCCTCATGTAAATATAACGACCGAAGGTTAAGTCGCCTCTAAAATTATCGCCACACACAAGGCTATCGTGTTGTGTAACTAATCAATAATCAATCAATCAGCAATTGATACATCAATCACCAATACTTAATGACTGCTTTATTGTTTGATTATGATATAGGAAACTGATGGACAGAAAACAAACAATGGGATTCATTACCGGGTTCAACTTTTATACGCAAACGGTGAGTAGATATTTTATTGGGTTTTCTTTATTCTCGAGCTAATTATATGTCTTTCTTAAAGGATTGAACACTGTGTATTTGGAAGTCAGTTTCCGTATGCGCTTACATTATTCCTGTTTGATTTAAAAATGAAACTTAATAGAACCAGATATAAGATTTTAACAATATTGCTATTTTGTTATTTTTAGAAGTAGAACTGTAGCTAAATTTGCCGTTTCTATAAACTCGCTATCTCCCATATTATCATGCGTATTAATGAAATAATTGGATGGTGAATAAAAGTCGGCTCTATTTAGCGTGATGAACAGCGATTGGTGACCGCTCACAACAAGGTGAATCCAAAATCACCATTAAACTCACTTGATTCTGCATTTCCAACAGAACAATTAAGTCAATGGCAGTAAGAATAATTCTCAGTAACTTAACACACTGAGCTGGCTGTAAAAAAAAACCGACAGAAAAAGCCTTTGTTTGCGATCATTGAAGGAGTTTAACGTTGAGTAGAACTGACATGCTTATAATGTGGAAGCCTCATTTTTGGAAGAGTCCACGAAAATGGTGTGGCATCATGCTATAAACGGTTCTGGAGATACGCCGAGTTATTCCCAGCCAACGTCCGGACATGCATATTAAAGAAATATCCACAGTCAAAACGAATTGCCTTGATGTGATGTAATTAACAATTGGTTAGCCAGACCCTCGCTCCCGCAGGTCGGTTACAGGCACCGTGTTATATTTTAATGATTTACTCCACGAGCTAGAGTCATGAGTGGATAAATGAAGTCATAGATGCTATAGGTTGAAAGGAAATATCATATCCATTTCGCTTTTCTACATCCCTTTGTATGGAGGCTTATTCAATAATTTATCTCATTTATTCTGTGGCTTGTACGTTGCAGATCAGTCAGAAAGTGCGTGCTAGGAGGTTCAACATATAGCCCGTTTCAAAGCATATAAGCCTTTATATGATTTGTCTTTTGTATCATTTTGTCTCCGTACTATGTGTGATATTAATATCTTTACGCAGTTTAAATTACTAGGACACAGAGTCAGGTTAAAACTTAACCCGTATGAATGTTCCCTTGAAAAAATGTTTGCCGTCAAGTTATGGAGAGCAATTTTACGCAATCGACATTTTTATTGATAAAAATAGGACAATGAAGGTTGAATAGAAAGTGATATCTAACATATTTTTCATCCTTTTTAAATTAACCGTTTGTAAAAGACCAAAATAAACAAGCGATTCTCATCCTGATATCTTAAATAGTTTCCGATACATGAGAATCAATAAACTGTACACGTCAAGATAGGATAGATTGCATTTGTTGTTATCAACATCTCGATGTGTCGATATAAGGTCACGTGTCGACCACTGATTGACAGCTAGAAAGATTGAAAGAGACCCCGGGGGATTTTGACTTAACGTTTTCTTATTTACTTTTTTTACACAGACACAATTCTGAAAGATTTTTTTCTTTTCATTTTTGGGTGTGCCTTCCTAAAATGCTGAAATAGATGATTGTTTTTCTTATTTTTATATACTCTTCGATTGCCGGATTTATTTTGTTAATTATACTGTCAGTAGAATTCCCTATAGCACTGTATGTATACTTGGCCAATTTGAGTTTACTTGTGAGTTGTGATCGAGACATGACTATTGTACAGCATTGATGCCAACGATTTAAAACGCATGATAATGGTTTAAGGCAGTCATGTTTATTTTACTATGTACTATCACATCCGGCTATTTTGCTGTTGATTTTGTCTTCACAATATGTTGTCATGTTTAAAATACACAATGCTTATAACCTCAACAGCGCCAACACCAAAGTGAACGGCTGCATTAATTGAAGCAGCGAACCGTGAATTAAAAATCTCATAATTTATTGAAGCCAGGGAGAAAACCCGGTACATAAAAGCAAATACATTTACTTTCAAGATTTTTTCATTTACAACTAGGTGTTTTTCTCTAAAAATTCCTTAATTTCCTACGTCGAAACGTTGACAGCTTGTACGAGCGATTAGCGATGTGCAAAGGGCACTGGAACCAGGTCGTTGACAACATTAGCTAGTAGCATAACAGATGTGGGCACAACGGTCCAAGCCATTCGCCTCTGTACTCCCTAGATTAAATTTACCCTCTAACTAAGCTGAACGACTCATGAATAAAAATACCGGTTGGAAATCGAGAAGCAAGTAAAGGGAAACAGTGTTAGGACATTTCCATTCTACCAGGCCTATGGAAATGGTCCGCAACTCTTCCATTATATCGACACGTTTTGTTGTCCGATGTGACTGGCGTAGATTTCAATATCCAGGGTGATAAATCGTCATAATAGCCCTATGAAAGATCTTCTACTAATTATGATATCCCTTCCAATATGCCGTTATTCATACCATCGTATAGAAATGCTGAAGGGAATTTTCTGGAAATGAATAATTAAATAAAGAGCTATGTTTATGTGTGAGTATAAATATATACAGAAATATATGCGGAAAACATCAATCCCGGTATGACATGTACCGTATCACCTTCTAATGAATAACATCCTTCACGGTAATTTGGCTCCATTCCTTTCGTTTTGTAGTATATTGACTAAGAGTTTGTGTGCAGACAGTATTTAGTATATTTTCCTTGTCCCAAACAGTTCCGGGTAATAAATATTGGAGTTTGATGTGTCAAACTGTTTATAAATTTGAAATTGAATTATTTTTTGTTTGTCTTTTCAAGGTGTACGACAGGAGCAAGACCTTTACGTTCGCCTTATTGACTCAGTTACTAAACAGGTTAGTTTCATTACTATGTTTGTATTATTTTTAATTTCTGTATAATATAACATAACTCTAGGATATTATCTAAATGAAAAGATGAATATCTACAAACCTTGCACAGATATTTAGTAGTTTTCCTATATCGCATGTAAATCATTATATATTGGTATTGTGAATTATCGAATTGAATGGCTAAAATTTCAATCGGAAATTGGAAGATAAGCAAGTGTTTACTATTTGGAAAATAAGCATATATTTACTAATGAAATGTATTTGTACTAATTTTCACTGATATGTATGTAGGCAACCAATATAGTGTATATATATAAACATGCATCACAGGCTATAATATTAATAGGGTAGGGTAGTAGCCAAGAGTATATTTAAATCTCTTATTAATACTAAAACTTAAATATTTTATTTTTACATGTCAATACTGATGAAACATAATATTAAGCAATTATCTTTACACCTATTTGTCTTGACTACATAACTACTCACCAAAAAACATACACATACACACACACAAAAAAAAGACATTACGGGGTATAACATGTGTAAGTAAATACAGCATGTATACAAGAACAGCCAATACGAGCTGTAATTGAGTAGAATTCTGTTCAGGTGAAATAGACAAGCCGTGTTTGACAGCTCCCAAGAGAGCCCTTCTCGTCTTCCGTACAATCACTGAATTGTCTCTTAACCGAATCGCCGTGGATTCCTTTTTTTCTTGCTGCCAGATAACATTTTTAACGAAGCTCTGTTTGTTTTGAGAAAATTAAACTCCAGAATATTAGAGTAGACCCCTACCGAAAACATCAATAAAGTCGTAATTGATTCTTGATTAATTTGTCAACTGGCTGAATCTTGAACAAGTGTACTGGTAACTAAAATAAAAAGCTAATGCCCACTGGTAAGATACACGTTCTTGATATGCAGTTCTGTATATAATTGCTTACTTTACAATAAACCTTTTAAATGGCGGCAACTTATAACTAGGATGATTGGAGTCTATTTAAACGTTCTGCTTATTTAACTGAATATATATTATGTGAATTTGTCCTTCTAGTTTTGTTATGTGATATGTTCAAGAAAGCTTCCATCACATATAAACAAATTATTTTCCAAATGTTTATGGTCACACGTTTAATTTGAATTCAGGAGCCTTAACAAATTAAGCCATGCTTTCAAAATACGTTATGATGACAACCTCAGAAATATCAATCAAATTTGAAGTCAGACGTGTGAAGTTTGATGGCTTTAGCTGTGCACAATAATGCCATATCGTGTTGTAGTTGCAAAGAGAAGGCGGATCGGATCTTCCTTATAATTCCTCCCTTGTGTTGGTGGACCTCATCGGCAGACCGGTATTCCGCTACATACCGTACTGCACTTTCACACCTGACTGGCTTTGCTATTGATTAAAACTGCCCAGACTTTGGGCAATATTTATCCCAGGACAGCGTGATTATTTTACCTCGAATGGTTTTAAGCCGACCGCGGGTTTGCCAGAGCTCTTCGCGTTGCAAATATTTTTAGAATCGCGAAGTCGTTGCGAACAGATGGTAAATAAAGGAAAACATTGAAAATGCGGATTGTAATGGTGTCCGAAATGCACGAAGCGTCGGATTTGTTTTTACTCCCATTATCTTTTTATTCATAGCCAAATTGGAGCCGTGTTAGTAAATTCCGTTTTCACACTTTATTGCCCATAAATAATGTAGTGTTTTACGTTCCATTTTCCGATCTGCCAAAAAGATTAATGAGTTTTGGTCGAGTCATAGTAAAGTGGAATGAATGGACGGATGACGACAGCAAAGCCGAGCAATTCTCAAAATGTGTGTGTAACAAAAACTGGACAAGAGAGAAAAGATATGAATTAAAAACACAACAAATCTAATGCACAAAAAGAAATTTAAAAAAATCCAAATTCGTAAGCAGCTTTGCTTGTGAAAACATAAAAACAGATATGTTTGTTTACAAATTTTGGTTTATGTTTGTATTTAGATGATATGTAGGCATTAATCATTCAATACCTGTAAGTTCGATTTCTTATACTTCACCAGAAATAAAGATATATTTATTGAGTAATGTTATAAATTCATCAGGTAAGAATAAAACTCATTTTGTTGACCAAAGTTAACAAACCAAAAGCCAGATTATAACGAAGCCATATTATGCGTGTTGAACTTTATAACCTATCTAATTTTAATTTCTTTACATGATAAAAATTCTTATCGGTGCTTAAAATATGGACCAAACCTTATTCTAAACTTTTCATATTTAAATTTTAAATCAGGTGGAATTATATGAAATGACCGTTATTTTGATAGTATAATATATTCTTTCAGGACTTACATTGAGCAAAGTGAGGCTTATTCGATTGAACTAACACGTCTTGGCGTTAAAATCAAAATGAATATTGCAAAAAAACATATATACATATGGCTGATTGGCTTACATTAGATTATAAAATTTGCAACAATTCATTAATAAGAGGACAATACATATGAATCTGATTCTGTAATTATATGTGTATACACACGACACCAGCCCTGTCATTATAAATGTCCATTTCACTGAATGGATGTTGATTGCACTCAAGTAGTAATGCAGAAATTGACCTTCCCCTCACGCGGTGTATGCATCGATAGTATATTGTGTTTAATAATCACACAGGCAAATTGTACTGTAGATTAAGAGTGTATAGACAGTGTTTAGATGCGTTAGTTAGAGGGAAGTCACAACTGACAGATTGCTGGCGGAGAAATAGAAAGAAGAATGGAGGATCGGGCATGCTGACCCTGAATATATATTTTCATGTAGAGAAAGAAAATAATGTATACGGTGTATCTGACCGTAGTTAATAAAACAAAGCCCCCCATACACCGACTATTGATAGGAGCGTATAGAATTAAAGTGGACGTTAAGTGAGCCTAAGTAAACAGGTTGCAAGGAGAAACATTTGTGTTTTGCGTACCCTGATATTTTTGAATTCGCGTTCGAGCTAGTTTGGTAATTCACGTTGGTAACTCAAGTATGGTAGGCTTTTCATGCCATATCGTATCTCAATCTATTATTCAACAAATATTCTTCAAAATCATTTCAGAGTCAATTAATTAAAAGTCACACTGTTTTTTGTTGTTGTTGTTTCTTTTTTTGCGATTATCACGATTATTTTTTTAATTATAATCGAAGTTATAGAGATATAAAAAGTATACCATACATGATTTTCTAACTTGAATTACCAAATTGGCTCTAACGCGATTATGCAAGTTATCTACAATCTCAAAACACCATTTTTCATAACTGCTGTTTACAGCCTATACAACTCAGGTAAACAGTATTTTGTTTTGTTTACCTACACCTAAGGGTGCCTTCGTGTTGCCTCCCACGGAGATCGAACCACGCGATAGATGATCAAATATGTACACATGATATTATTACATTTTTCTACATAATGTACATTGTCATTACCTTCTCTCGAAGTTTATGCTGATTACCCATAACAACTCGAGATTATGATCATTTAAGAAACTTGTTTCGTGGCGTTTATCTAAAACATCGCTTTAAATTAGTCGACATCACCGTGTCATTGTGATTTATTTTTTTTAGAAATATATACACATAAACGGCCTGACCAAATGACAGAACTCTGAATATAGAAAACATCCAGAATAAAGTGTATCAAATCATTTTTATTATTGTCAAAAACAGGGTGATTCCTTTTTCATTTTCATTTTCATCTTCATTCCTATGATAACGTTGGTTGTATAGGGGTGTCTCAAACGAATTTTGGTCGTCGTAAAGACCCCCAGATCTTTACTATATAGCTAGATAGCGCTCCCCTTAGTTACGAAATAAAGTTATAAGTAAAATGAATTGTCTGTGTTCGAAATAGCACTTTTCGTGTAGGTATGACGTAATTTTTGAAAGTAAACATTGATAGTATTTTTGTCATTTTAGGATTACACTTTCCACGTTTAAACGGTTTCTAGTTTCGAAAATTTGTCAGGCTGACACCCATCCGGGAATCGAACCCACGCCCCTGAGAGTGAGGCAACAAAATCGCCAGTAGAGGGCCGAGTTGCTGAATGGTCTAGCTGGCCGGCATTTTGTTGCTGGTGGTTTGGAGCCTTACTCTAAGGGCTGTGGGCTCTATTCCCGAATTTATCTCAGTCTGCACAATTTTCTGAACCAGAATTTGTTTAAACGTAGAAAATGTTATCCCAAAATAACGTAAATATTAATCGTGTATTTTGTAAATACCTTCTGTGTAAATACTGCCGTTTGATACACACCTAAATAGCAGTATTATATGTGTAAAGCCACTCAAGCGACAGCGTGATAAAGAGCATTATAATCCTGAACACAATACAGTTGTATAACATGTATATGAAATGTTGTAATTATTTTTATGTTTTAACCTCAGGCAATCATATACGAAGGGACGGATAAAAACCCAGAGATGGGCCGAGTTCTCCTCACGCATGAAATTATGTGCAGGTCAGTTCAGTTATGTATTGTTATTTTCATATTTCAGTAAAAGTCAACAACAAATAACAAAAAATACCCACCTGCGGTAACTAAACATTAATATCCATTAAAGGGAGAAAATATCAATTTAGTAGCACTTATATTCAAAGTATCCTCGTTAAATTTTACCCCGGGGGATTATTATTGATATCCTGATCAAGAGTGACATTGCTGATTACTTCAATGACATGTTTATCTTATCTTGTTAATGATTGACTGCTCACAGATGTCGATAGCTTAACAAATGTCATCTCGGCTGTGTGGATTTCTTAATAAAGCTAACCAAGGATGTACGAGATAGTCTTGTTACATTTTATCATGGCGTTTTGTAAGTGAGTGATTTTAAAATAAATAAAAATAAATGAATGAATGAATGAATGAATAAATATAAAATAAATAAATATATTAAAAATTATTTATTATATGATTTTTTGCTCTTTAACCAATTAAACAAACAATGCATAAGTCAATCAAAATGCAATCAATCAATATATTAATCGATCGACCGTCGGATTGTACTTTCAATCAATCAACCAATCAATCAATCAATCAACCAATCAATCAATCAATCAATCTATATTGATTGATTGAACTTATTTAATACTAGATACTGCTAAATCTTGGTATCAAATTTTAAACATTTTGTTTTGTTTTTTCTTTCAGTCGGTGCTGTGATAAAAAGAGTTGTGGAAATAGAAATGAGACACCTTCCGACCCTGTAATTATTGATAGGTAAGTTCAGCTTTTGTTGTTGTTGCAGAATTCAATTTAAACATTTAACTGAAACATTTAAAAAGCTATGGGGGAGATTTATCCTCATGACCATGTACCAGGCAATTCAATAGTAAGAAGTTAATATATTAGGTTTCAAAAATATATCACTGTTCCCAATGTACTGTATCAATTTCAAACAAAAATCCTTAAAAACATGGTTACACTTTATTGTAAAACAATTATACACAACTTCCGGTCGACGCGTGCCTGTCGGCTATGTGGCGTCAGAATTACCCATACATATGGTAGGGGGACTTTTGTTATTATTGAATAGCTAATTCGTCAACCGTATTACATCATTTCTACACTAGTCAATGTCCCGGATCAATGGAGAGTTGTTTTTTTTTACTCTGACCTCTGATAGAAGTTTGTAACTGATCATTATGATTGTGTACAGGTTTATAGATGTGATCATTTTATATGTATTAGTATGCACATTCTTTTAAGTTTGTCAAATTTTCCACAACTAAAGAAGTCTCTGGTATTATGTATTTATATCTCAATGCTTATTACTGGATACAGCGTTAAAAAAAGCCTTCGAATACAAAACAGTCCAATTGACCACATTAAATAAAAATGTACAGTGTAATTTAAATTATTATTCAGTCACTTAATTCTATAAAATAGCCAATACCTTTTAAAAAATCCAATTGACCATATTTACTATTAAATATGTATTATATAAGTGCATTAGGTATTTTTTTCTGTAAGCTTTATTTTGACCAATCATTTTTTTTTTATCAATCATTTTGACAAGCACACACTACTAAATCTCATCCGTTAGTCTCCAACCTGCGTTTAAGCTTACATGTGTTTATCTTGCTCTTAAGTTATCTGCATACAGGTCAATACAACGATAAAGGCTTTTAGTGTTGCACAGCATTTTACCTTTTAGGGTGGTATGGAGCGGGTTATATGGAATCCAGGGTTGACTATAACGTAACCCATTTCATTGTAACTGGTATTATTTCTCAGTATTCAAGCCGTATGGAATGTTAACACGTTTTTGTAACCCATTGTTTAGTAATGAAGAACCGACTAAGTAAATTTGCCACCTTGTTCCCCCCGAAATAAATCAGAGTGTGTTTCAAAACTTAACCTAGGCTTCCTTAAAAGACATGGTGTTTTCACAAATATTCACTGCGATACACGAAGCTATTCATATCTTACAGCTCATCGAAAGTCGATAAACCGAAGACTATAAAAACTGAAGAAAAAAACGAAACAGAAAGGGAAAAAACCAAGCCAATTGAAATACAATCAGAATGTAACGGGTAAAGATGTCCACATCGACCATTAATTTATTAACTTAGTTTATAAGTATAAACAAAAAAGAGCCGGTTTATTTTGAGTGGCATTTAGAAGTTGGGGTGAACTTTCACAAGGTTCTGACATTTCGCTACAGTTTCTAGTTTGAAACAGCCGAAACGTCGCAACCTTGATAAACAGAAACTGAAAAAAAGTATTTCTTGTGTAAAAAAAGCCATGTATGTTTATTGATTATGTTTGCATGTAATTGTCGGAAGGCTAGGCCGTATATATGGAAACAATACAATTTTTGGAATTATCCGATCAACATAATATGTAATGTGTGTATGTTATAACCAAATCATGAATGGTCGAGTATAAAGTTGCAAACACATACGTTATGTGATTGCAACATTGCCATGATAATATTGCCATGTATACCGAAGTAACAGTGGCCTCATTCTAAAGGCCACTACACTTCGCTGCATGTTGTCAACACTTCATAACTGTAACTGAGCTGAAGTTAAACCTAGCAACTGTTGTGCATATTTTGTTTATGATGTTCCTGGGAAAAACACTCGTGTATTCTTTCTCCTTGGTGTTCCTGGGAAAAACACTAATGTATTCTTTCTCTATGATGTTCCTGGGAAAGACACCCATGTATACGTTTTCTATGATGTTCCTGAGGAAAACACCCATATTCTTTCTCTAGATGATGTTTCTGGGAAAACATCCATTCTTTCTCTTTGATGTTCCTGTGAAAAACACTCGTGTATTCTTTCTCTTTGATGTTCCTGGGAAAAACACTCGTGTATTCTTTCTCTTTGATGTTCCTGGGAAAAACACTCGTGTATTCTTTCTCTAGTAAGTAACGATGTAACTTACTCAGTTAATTCCACGTAGCTTTTGAACTTTAGATTTGTTGGAATTATTTGGATCCAAGGAATGGTGTAGGTTCAGGCTTCTATACTTCAACTTCACCATTACTCTTCACTATAACATTATTTGTATTTTGCCCATAAAATGTCTAAACATAGAATAGACATTTTTTCTAGTTATAATAGCACGCTGTCGGTAACAGCAGCATGTAGTTTTTGAAGCCCAGAGTTATTGGAAGGATTCTGTTTGGCTCCAGTGGCTGGCTTTAGTCGGGTCAGTCAAAGTCTCAGACAATAAGTCTTCAAAGGACTGCAATTCTCTTCAGCAAATGGCCCGTCAAATACTTCCTTTGTGGCCGTGGCTACATCTGTTCTCTGCACAGACCAAAAGCCCTCCGCCATCCTTCTTAGGCCCCTAACCTAGTGCCACTCACAGGGGAGAGTTTTACAGTTCAGAGTTCAAACCAAAAATGTCCCAAGCCGCCAACTAGACTGACTGCTTTTGGGAAAATAGAAGACATTGAGGCATTTTTAAAATTCATTTTTATATAGTTACGTTTGGGGGTTCCTTCAAGGTGAAAAGTTTTTAAAAATGCACATGCGATTTCTTAAAACTAAAAGCTCTATGTTTCTTTTATCGCCTTCCGGTTGCCTTTGCTTCAGTCGCGTCTCAATTTCCTCTTGTTGAATTTACTGTTGATTCCTTTGGCATACTTTAGTCCACGCTCTATCAGCCATTTGAAAGCAATATAAAACACATTTGTGTTTTTCATCTTTAGTCATTGAGTCTAAATCTCTTCCATCTGTCAAAACCTTTAAAAGGGAAGATTTGGTATGAATACTGTTATGAAATATCCTTATTGTTATAACGGCCAATGTAAGTCTCTCTTAACGTCTGTATTACACGGAGACTTGTTAACTTAACAACATGGATGACCTAGAAATGTTTCCGTTCTGGACGGATAAAACATTGTAAAAATTTAAAAAGGTGTAGTCGTATCCCGTTACAGGATACTTCATGAATACGTCTGGTCTGGGTCTGTTAGCATTGAATGGACGTCTTTCGTAAAACACAAAATATTAGCAATGATTCTGCCGGTTTCGTTAAACAGATTGCTGTTGTAAGGCTATACTTTGGACAAAACAATATAGCTATTAATATTTGCATTTTCTCAAGTTATTTTTGGTAACTAGAAATTCCATTTTTATTGAGTTTTATTTTAATTTGTTATCGAATGGGAGCGTATTTTATCAAGTTTGGTGAGTAATGCATGTGTGTCGTTTGTTTATGATGTTGTGTCCGTTGTTTAAATATTAACGAGACAGGTCGTCTCGTGTCCTGCTAAATGTGGACTAAATCCCCGTTCTTATGAGACTGCTAAGCCGTTACATTTGGACCAGGATTAAAACGGCACTCTTTGTCTGTACGTATATAGGCTGTTGTCCTCCACCCATTCGCTATACATATATGAATAATTCAGAGACATCTCTAATGATTAGCTAAGTACACAGAGCTTCTGGGTGAGATTTGATTCATTTCCCCCATTTCCACAGGCTTTCAACACCTGTTTCGCGGTAAACACTCACTAATTCGTTCTCTTCGCGACTACAGCGCCAGTAGAAGGCATCCAGCCATTCTTAAAGACTGTTAACAAAATTCGCAAGATCACACAAAACGAAATTTACGGAGCGGTCATTATTTCCCTTCACCATACTGCTTGAAGACTGGGCGCTTTTATCACCCGTCACAAATTAACCCATGACGTTTAGCCAAAGGAAAAGGTCGTAATGAATTTCATTTGCACCAAAAGAAACTGGCAATTTTCGGAGAGTCTCACGCATGGTGTGTTCTCTTCCTGGCGATGCCTTTGCGCTGGTTAATGCGCACGTTTACGATGCATGTGCGCCGTGTAGCTCGGGCCATAACGTTGTGTCTCAATGCAACGTGGGTAAAGACGAATGTCAATACGCTCTCCTCATTCGTTTTCTTGGCTCAGTGATCAATTTAATGCTCTCGAGCCTCGTGTCTCAAGTAGTGTTTCTCCTCCAGACTATTACCATGTGCCACTATCATAGCTAGGCTAATACTGTTTGCCAGCTTTTGCCCCCGATAAGAGGATGTATAAGTGTCTCGATAGCCGTGGGCAAAATGATTTACCCATTAAGAAAAGAGTTATCTGTCCTTTACCAAGTTTTTAAGCTCTGTAAGATTGCATATCTCATCTTCTGGTCGTTGGGAATCACAATTAGTTTAGTTTCCAACGTAATCTATCAAAGGAATTTGAAACATATATTTCACACGCAAATTAAGGAGAATAATACAATTAAATCATTCAACAGAACTTCATACTCATAACATTATTTTATGAGATATCAGTTTTGCAAATGTCACCCATTTTACTTCGGAATAACATCTGACAACCACCCAGTGTTGCAGACGACACCTTGCAGCTGGAGCACGTGACATTGAATACCAGATTAAACAAACCGCGCCTACCATGAAGCCGGTCTGTCAGAAATGATTATACCCTTTAAACATGGTTTTTATTGACCTGTGATTATTGTCTGAGTGGAAACGTGACCAGTAAACCATGCCAATAACGGATTCCAACCCAAACACTCAATTGCTATTTGCCTCGGATAGAATGGCGTAATGAAGGCATACACAACTTAATGACTGCTTTTTGTCTTTGTGATGAACACTCGGAACCACTCATCTATTTTGACTGCCGCTCGCGCGTTCCATCTTCCTCTCATGCACAAATTACTTACTTACTACAGCGCTTAATATGCAGTTAACTGTGACAAATTATCGGCATTAAGAACATAAAATCAGCGGCCTTTTGTTTGGCAAGCATCATGTACACAGTTTATTGAAGTCATCCCCTTGGAAACGACAAGCCTTTGTTGGAAAGCTGAAAGCAGTTCTGATGTCTAGGTGAGAGAAAGAGAATAAAGACTGGCTCGTTCTGAGGTGATATTTCTGAGCTCGTAGCTTCATGATAGGCCTTCCCAACACCACTCGTCTAGCTTCCATTTTTCACGTTCTCATAATGTGTTGCCTTACTAAATTACATTTTGGAGTCGGTGTTGAGATCGATTGGCACTCGTGAAGCGGTGTTGCGATTTTCCTGGATAATGTATTTCTGCTGTTTTGTCTCGTGTCCGGTCCGATACCGATTCCAGATGAGCCTGTGTATACAATCAATGGAGCGGTTCTCGACGTGTCTCTAACATAACCATACCGGATAATGAAGGCCTTTCACTCTGAAATCGCCTGTCGAGTATCTAACTAAACGCGGGAAGTCCTAGGCCGGATATGACAAGTCCGGTTTTTAAATCGTCGATTTGATTTTATCGACTTAGAGCTTGTCGGTATTGTTGTCCTGAAAGACCGCAAACAAAATTATTACACCGATCATGGACTTGCATTACGAGTAATAAGACATATGAACTTTGGATGAATACAATGCTGTGAGATCAAATGAAAATAAATGTGTATACAATGCATCAAAGAAGGTGCAGTTAAGTTACCAAGAGTCATCTGTATTATATAGGTGTAGTTAAGTTACCAAGAGTCATCTGTATTATATAGGTGTAGTTAAGTTACCTAGAGTCATCTGTATTATATAGGTGTAGTTAAGTTACCAAGAGTCATCTGTATTGTCTAGATGACATTACAACTGAAAATCATAGTTGTGATACATGACGGGTCATAAATAACTATTAAAGAATTGAAATAAGTCACATGCATTATATTAAAATATAGTCTGATTAGTGTAACAATTAAATGATACATGTATGTAAAGTTTAAAATTTAACAAGTAATATCTACATGTTTGTTAATGAAAAAGATCCCTTTTTAACCAGGCTCTCAGACGTATTTTCCGATATCATGATATTTGATATACTAGGGAAACAAACGGTTTTATTTCACGATTAAACTGAGTATTGCTTCTGAAATAGGTTGATAGGATTTGCTCTAGGCGCCATAGCGGGGAGTTCTCCGTCGTTTACGGATTGTCTTGAATTTGAACTTGTTTAAACGATCTATCCATGTCGGGGATATCGGAGGTTATGGCGTCGGGTTGTGATCATTCAGTCTCTTTATTTCGAGTTAACCTTCAGACCAACAACAAATCAGACTATGTCTGTCTCCGAGCAGAGAGTTGTAAGAGTTTTCATGTTGACAAGCCACGGTCCCACAGGGAACTCGTACAACCGATTGGAAGTAGTTAAGAGATGTGGTGGTGCCGACCACAGCCGGTCTGGAAACAAAAAGCCAGGTTAAATCTTGATGGGTACCGAATGTATCAAATCTGAGTTCTCTTTGATACTGGAACCTCCACCGGTAACCGGTCTTCTACTCAGCATTCACAATAGTTCTGATAGTCACCACATGGCCGAATTCCGAGCCCCCAGTCATACCCGCAGCTCTATAGCTCCGTGCTTACACAGCATCGGGTATCTATCTCCCTTCATTGACGCTCAGTATAAATGTCATAAGCTTACACTAGAAAAATATTGATGGTTTTCAACTGGTCAAGATGAGAGGCACACGGCCGGGGTGACCGGCAGAGTTGACCCCAACCAGATAGAAATCATCCCCAAGGAGAGATGCTTGCTGTTCATCGCCGCCAGTGTTTTCCTTTCTTAAGTGGGCAATTTTCACGAGGACCCTACTAGTGTTTATTGACTTGGAAAATTCTTTATAAGAAAACCTGCTACCGGTACACCGATGGCAAATACAGTTGAATGACTGCAGTGGATACCCAGCGTCTTGACTCAGTTGTAAGAACAGGTTCCTACAAGCCTCATTTCAAGCAAACGCTGACGCATGTTAGGGTTTTCTTTGATCAAGGACTTAGCTCAGACCATATTTCCTCTGTCCACAGCAATCAGACAGTTGAGATCTCGTATTTCGGATTATCCCCAACGCCTAAAACACATATAAAGCATTGGATCATAAGACTGTTCTTTGGAAATGTCCATTATCTAACATGCGTCTAGGATTGAGTACCTTCTCCTTTCGGAGTAAGGCAAACGCAATAGGACACTTTGGGTTAGATATCTAAATAATGCGCCGGTAGGGTGAAAAGGGGTGGGTGTGTGTGTGTGTGTGGGGGGGGGGGGGGGGGGTTTCAAACCAATTTTTTTA